>CM040243.1:274172940-274529147 GCA_022545495.1 Chrysanthemum lavandulifolium
TCGGGAAGAACAAAATGGTCGACTCCAAAGTCATTTGGACTTGAGTTTCAACTATACTTGGTTGAAGGAACAAGGATGAGATCTCGACCAATACTCCTATTGCTTCATTGTTGAGGATGATCCCAAGACATTTGAAGAAGCAATGAAGTCCCATGATATTGCTTTACGGAAAGAAGCTATCAATGATGAGATGGATTCCATCATGGGCAACAACACTGGGTGTTGGTTGATCTACCTCACAGTTGCAAACCTTTGGGTTGCAAATGGATTTTCAAAAGGAAAATGAAGGTAGATGGAACTATTGAAAAGTTTAAGACTAGACTAGTCATTCGTGGCTTTAAACAAAGTCGTATAGACTATTTTGATACTTATGCCCCGTGGCTCAGACGCATTCATAAGATGGCCGATTGCTTTGGCATCTATTCACAACTGTTATTCATCGGATGGATGTGAAGACGCTTTCTTGAATGGTGAATTGGATGAGGAGGTTTACATGAACCAACCTCGTGGCTTCATCATGCCTCGCAATGAAAACAAGGTGTAAAGCCGATTAAGTCTCTTTATGGACTTAAGTAGGCACCTAGCAATGGCATCAAAATTTGATGAAGTGGTTTTGTCTAGTGGTTATGTTTTTAACCAAGTCGACAAATGTGTATATAACAAATTTGATGAATCGGTAAAGGAGTCATCATTTGTCTATATGTTGATGACATGTTGATCTTTGGCACCGACCAAAATCAGTTGACCCGACAAAGGAATTTTTGTCATCAAGGTTCTCCATGAAGGACATGGGGAGGCTGATGTTATCCTTGGTATAAGGATTAAACATGAAAGTAAAAAATTTCTATCTCTCGGTCTCATTATATTGAGAAGGTGTTGAGGAAATTCAATTACTTTGATTGTACTCGCCGAGTACACCTATGGATACTGAGAAGTCGATGCCTAATCATGGCAAGGCCGTATCTCAACTTGAGTATTCTAGGGTAATTGGTCGCCTAATGTATGCCATGACTTGCACAAGGCACGATATTGGTTTTGCGGTGGGAAAATTGAGCGGTATACTAGTAATCCTAGTGCTCATCAACGCAAGCGATTTGGAGGGCTTCAAGTATTTGAAGAGAACTATGGATTATAGTCTCTATATTCGTTACCCATCGCTGTCGAAGGTTACACCGATGCAAGTTGATCAAGAACATCAAGACAATTCGCTCTACCAATCGGGTATTCTACTTGGTGGAGGTGCATTTCTTGGGCATCAAAGAAGCAAACTTGCATCACCGGTTCAACAATGGAATCTGAATTTGTAGCTCTAGCATTGCCGGTAAAGAAGTTGAATGGTTGAAAAACTTGCTTCTTGAGATTCTATTGTGGCTCAAACCTATAGCACCTATTTCTATCCGGTGATAAGATAGTGCGATTACATTGGCTAAGGCTTATAGCGGATGTACAATGGTAAGTCTAGACACTTAGGTGTCGTACATAGCATGATTCGTGAGCTTATCATGAATGGGGTGGTATCTTTAGAGTTTTTAGATCTCAATGTAACTTAGTGATCACTTGACGAAGGTCCGCTAGAGACTTGGTTATAAAGTCTCGCTAGTGGATGGGTTTAAGTCCAACTTAGTCATCGAATGCTGGGACACCCAACTCCTCCTAAGGAAACTTGGGAGCCGAGTTCAATGTGGAAAGTCGAACATTCGATGGATTTGGAGCACATGTTTTATTTACATCCCAAGGTTGGGCTCGTAACTCTGCTTGAAAGGAGGATGAAGTCTTTACTTCAATAGTTAATTTTCTTTTGAAAAGTGCTTGGCGGGAGCATGAATAAAGAGGAACCACCTATATAAATGTTGAAGTTTTGCCGCTTGAAGCTTTGGACTTTAGCTTTTACAACATTTATGAATTTGGATATGGACACATGGCTTGTATAGTGTCGAGCTTTTAAGTGTTTGAAAACTTGTGTGTATTTTATCTTCAGTATTCAAATGGGTTGAAGGGTTCAATTCTTAGAACACCACGATTCTCGAATATTTGAACGTATAATTTACTAAGATGGAAATTCAACCTCGTGACATTTTCGCTTATGCACATGTTTTGTTTAATGTTTGTTTTCATGCAAAGGAAGTGAACTAAATTTGGGGAGGATTGTTGGAAAATTTAGTGCACTTGTGGGATTAGTTCACACCTTGTAATGGGTTAGGAGGTACTGGTGTACACCCATAAGGTCCATGAACACCTCGACTCTTATAGTGGTTTGTATTGGTAGTGCTAGTAGAAAGTCTTGCTTGGAAAGTCTTGCTTGTGGTTTCCACGATAAGCAAAGTGTTTCCACCGAAGCTTGTGTTTTCAGCTGAAGCTTGTGGTTTCACCGAATCGCGTATCCAATCGATAGCGCTATGAAAGTATTGATGAAAGTAGTGCTTGTAACGGCTTTGACCTATTCAGTGGCGCTTTCAAGCCGCTTAATGACCACGCTTAATTGGTCATGTAACCACTAACTGCTATAATGGGAAATTATGAGGCTATTAATGGGCGATTAATACTCATAATTCCATTTGATGAGCTTAGAGTAAACTCATAAATAGGAGATCCGATTATGCATGAAAGACACACGAAAACGATTAACACTTATTAGCGCAAGGGTTATAGAATTGTGCCTAATTCCATAACTACATTTGGTCTTATCCCAAGTTGATATTCGTGTAACCCAGGCATTAGGGTCGAATAGTTTACTTTGGAAAGTGATCACACGATTCCAAGTGATATCCAGTAACCACGAGTTGTATTTGTTTATGCTGACTTGTTGTTTGTTTCTGCTGAATTGATTATCTTACCCTGTTCTGGGAGTTATACTCCAACATATACACCATATCCGGGCTGTCAGATGGACGGGCTAGCTCTATTATATCGTTTAAAAATATTTTTGTAAGAATAAGAACGTAAAGACAAGATCGTATATTGCAATAAGCTCCAACGCCATTTTAACAAGCAGTTTGTCTTTATCTTAATAAAGAAAGATGATTGAAAATATAAAATGAGTAAACGGTAGGTTGCTTTAAAGAAAGATGATTTATAAACAAATAGTTTATCTTTCAATAAGTCATCTTCACAAACCTTCTTCAATGCACAAACTAGTCTTCATTTAATGAAAATGACTTTGTAATTTGTTATCAAACGCTTGGCCTTTACCAAACTATTCTACTAAAAGCTGTGACACCCCAGGTAAATCCCGCATCGGTGTGGCTCGGAGAGATCTTGGGCTCATAAGATAACATTCGCCTTACAATGACACAACGCGCTTTGTGGTTCACTGCGGGTGGAGTTCTTAGAACTGGCGCTTAAGCGTGCTTGCGTGAGTAATCTTGGCTTGGGTGACCACGGAAGTCTTCAAATGAGGCCACAAAACAAAGCCGTGAGCTCGCGGGCAAAGCGGACAATATTGTGGTCAAAAAGGCGGGTGTTACAGATGGTATCGAGCCACCCGGGGCCGTTCGGGATGGTGGGGCAACCTCATCGAGGACGATGAGTCCCAGGGGGGTGATTGTGACACCCAAGCAAATCCTACATCGGTACGTGGCACGGAGAGATCTTTGGGCTCATAAGATAACATTCGCCTTACAATGACACAACGCGCTTTTGTGGTCTCTGCGGTGGAGTTCTTGAACCGCGCGGTTAGCGTCTCGTGTGAGTAATCTTGGCTTGGGTGACCGCGAAGTCTTCAAATGAGGCCACAAAACAAAGCCGTGAGCTCATGGCAAAGCGGACAACCCGTACTTTCGGTCATTTCGACTACGGTTCATGCCTCATTATTTCAACATTTATAGTAAACTTGGTTTACGTGTCCCAAATTGCGTAACCTGGAGGTTTAGCGGCGAATTCATGATCATGACATCACGTACATTTCATATGGACTATGATTAGTCTACATTTCATCGACATCATGTGCATCTCATTAGTACATTCACGACATTTCATTTCACCTTCAACGCGTAATTTTATGTTTAATAATCCTTATCGCGTGAGTTTTATTTTGTATATTTAACCCACATTTCAAAATGATCCCAGGTATTTTTAAACTTACATTTAGTTCATAAAAACTATATTTTTAGTTTTCCTAGTGTTTCAAATTTATTTGGTACATAAATCGTTAAAATTAAATTATTACGACGTTTTTCTTAAAAATTATACGATAATTATTTTATCACCCAAATTTCACAAGGAATGTATTTTTGCAATTTTTTATTACCTCATTACATTCTATTTTGATCTATTAAAAACTTACTTGTACCAAAAAGTTACATTTAATTACACTTTTTACTTATACATTTTATCAAATTCTACACAATTATACACAAGTTATTAAAAAGAAAAAAAATATATTTGAGAAACAAGTTTCCCAAAATCCGCCCTATTGGGGTGGTAATTAATATTTGGTGAGAATTTTCCTTGAGTGCATGTATCTATACTCCAAAGACTTATTTCATTCATAACAAAAGTCTTACACATTCATTTTTCTCATTTTCATCCAAATATTCACATAGTTAAAAACATTTCTCTCTTCCTTTTGGCTTCTCAAAACCGGTCACTACATCAAGTGCCAAGGGATCAAAAAATTTTTGCAAGATCAAGTGTTATAACAATCTAGTATATACTCTATATAAGGTTTTGAAATAAAAACCAAGAGTATTTAGGCTAATCCTTGTTACTAGCACCTCATCATAATCATTTGTAAGCTAGTTTCTTTCATTTTCATGTTTCCTTTTCATTTTTGGAGATAGTATGCATGATATGTGATTTATACCATTTATTTCATGATTTATTGAGTATATATACATATTGGTCATCCTATAATTATTCCCATGGTATTCTTTGGTCTTGATGGTGATTAGGAACCCATGACACCCTAAGAAGGTGTATGGTAGGATTAGATTAGTTTTGGAGTTGATTTGAAGGATTAGAATAGGTTTTGTCCGAGAAAAACTATTTTCGATATCGATATAAAAAGGTTCTGTCCTTGTTTCAATTTCCGGAAAACCTACCGATGGTACGAAACTTTGGCCTTGATATTTAGAAAATATACTTTAAAACGAATCCGTGGCCTTTTAACGGATAAAAGCGGAGTTATAACGGCCGTGGTGAATTTTTAAAGTTTGACGATTTAAATAAATACTTTTCGTAAAATTCACTTGCGCTTTTAGTTTGTTCGGGTCAAAACGAGCCTTAAGCTTCACAAATTATTTCGACTTATCAAAATATATTAGTTTACTCGATACGAAGCTAAGGACATATTTTACGAGAAAAGCGGATTTGAAACGACAAATATATGCACGCTTTTATAAAGTTGCAGAACTATTATTTTCGAAAAACTATATTATTTTTACGTTACAAGTATTTCATTAATCAGAACGACCATGTTTTATGCGCTTTTAACAAGGTTGTGAAACTTTTAGAACGAAATGTCTTCTAGTAAAATCAAGTTCACCGCCATATTTTTCAAAACAAAAGCCGTTTGTCAAGCGGAGTCATAGTAAATTATTTACGGATGTTCAAACTTGGCGAAACTCATTTTTCTCGCACACAATTAGCAAAAACCACCATCTTTAGCCCTTGATATCTTTATGATCGAGACCTTTTGGACGAAAACTCTGAATCGAAACTTCTAGATATCGATACAAACTTTCCAAACCGCTCGAGTTCATTCTCTAACGATCGACGACACCATTTTACTACTTTTCCGAGCCATTTTGTTAATTTCATGATTTTTCCGACGACATTGTTTTGCGACGAAAAGTAGTAATTTCACCAAAATCATTATAAAACCATTGTAGGATGACATTTTGACGTAAATACTTGTAAAGTCATTTTGAAGGACAAGACGTCAAAAGAGTATTTTTCGACGACGAGTAATATTTTCAAAACCCGTAAATGGTATAAATAACATATGGAGTGCATGCATAACATTACATTGCAACTCATGACATATCATATCATTCGTAATAGGTCATTTTCGAGATTCACGCTATACCTCAGTGTATCCACTTTTGCCATCGCATTATTGTCCATGTGAGTTTCATAGCCCCTGCTTTTACTTGTTTTCATAACCGTTTTGGGGGAGATGCATGCTTAACTATATTTTTCACAAGTACTTTATATTCTTAAGGATAACTCCTATCACGATTACATCATTTCAAAACCGAATGTTGTACTATATAAATTGTTCATGTTTGTGTGCTATAGTTATACGTCGAATAAAGTACTATATCGATTGACTCTTGATACATTGAGTTAGGTGCTATTGCTTATGTGCTATTGCTTATGTGCTATGGATTAAGTGCTATTGTTCTACGTCGAGTTGGTACTATTGTGAATTCATTGAAATCATATGTGAACACAAACTATACATATCTTGGCAATGGGTTGTGAACACAGTTGCAAGTTTTGTATGGGCGACTTGGGCCGAGTGGATTCACAATGCCTTTCTTCATAAACGATTTTGGAAGGCTTTACATTTCAAAACAAACTCTATGAACTCACTCAACCTTTGTGTTGACACTTTTAGCATGTTTTTATCTCGGGTTTCTAAGGCATTCACTTCATGGCATGCATTTGGACACATCATGGAGTCGCGATGACGACGCGTCTCACTGGGTTTTACGACTTTAAAACATCGTTTGAATTGTAACAAACTTATTTCCGTCAAGTTGATTTACATTTGGGACCTACTTTGTAAACTCGATTATTTTATTAAATCAAACGATGTATTTTCCAAACGACACTTTGGGTCGTTCAATATAACTGATTGTGATGCTATGACAATAATCCCTGCGAATTCCATTCCGCTGCAAAACAGGTAAATTGGGGGTGTGACAAAAACTCATTAGCAAAACTTTTGTCACGATAAGTGAAGTCATACAAATGACTTTTTTAAATAATAAAAAATCTTTTGTAAACCTTACATTACGGTTGCTCTAAAGTCCCGTGAGCAGGAATGACATCAATACTTTTGCCTATCAAACTACCATCATCTCTGTCAAACAACAATTCACATAACCATATCAGTCTACCAAGTAAAGATCGATAGAATAATGATCTAGAGACGAATTAAAATAGGCCATGCAGAAATAATGCTTACAGCTTCTTCATTTAAACATATGTAATTGCGCAATCAGTTCTCAGAACTTTTAGTACCTAGAGATATAAGTTTGATGTAAGTCAAAAGATGATAATGTGCATTGTATATAACCATATCAAAATTTATTAGAAGTAACGATTTTTCAAGTCTAGATAAACAAATACTAGTTCTATTTCTATGTTGTCACGAGAAAGTAATTACTAGGTATTTGTACATCAACTAGAAAACTCATGATACTTCATCTCGCAAATTATGCAATAAAAAGAGAATGGTTCAAAGATATAAATTATGCTAGAAACCAATAGTGCTTTAGTTCAATGGTAGGCGCAAGTCTTGGTCGATGAGACTGAGTTCGAGTTCTTCTTTGTGAAATAAGAGCTATAAGACACCTGGAAAATTTGTGAAATAAGAAATGGGATCCGAGTTCGGGAGTTATTCGCATGAGGTGGAAAATGGTGGTCTTAGAAAAAACACCTAAAAGTCAAAGTGTTCCTCAATCTACACTTTTGGTGGAATAAATTATGCTAGAATCTTGAAACCTTTTAGAGAAAACAAAAACGAATCCTTCCCAAAAAAGACTTCTTTTTGGGTTAAAAGTAAACATAATTTCATGAAAGACCCGCTATCTTAGAGTCGTATAGTCTTTTACAATGAAAGAGTCTGAATCCAAAGAGAAAACAAACAGAACTTCCAAGAGGTGTTAAAATTGAAATGGTCAACAAAAATTTTAAAATGATTTGCTTGTGTTTTCTTTGATCCTTTTACCAAACCCTTGATATCCCACTTGAAAACACAGTATTCTAGGTGTGTTTATGACAAAATGGTCACTTTCAAAAACAAAATAATTGTGAGAAGAATCTTTAAGACAAAGATGTTGTGATATGGGGCCTATCTCATTGCTTGTTTGGTGTGAACTGTCAAGGATTGGGTATATATTCTCTTTGTGTCCTTTTTGAAATAGTAGTACCCTATTTGAAATCTTATAAGGCTAAAAGGAATAAGGGGAGAGTCACCACCCACGCCGCCACCTCGCCTTTCTCTCCTACTTTCCACTCACTCACCACCCGCTTTAACACTCACTCACCACACCAAACTCACTCACTCCATATCATCTTTTTTATTTAACACATTCATTTTAAATAAAACGTAAATGTAAACGTAAATGTAAACGTAAAAAAATAATTATAACGTAAAACTTTTATTCATAGAATTAAAAACATTACATAAAAAGTAAAATACGGAAAAAAATACATAACAAATAACGGTAAAAGATTATTCATTTTGAGCCAAGTGCTCGATCAAATCGTGACGAAGGTTTTGATGCTCTTCCAGATGATCCGATCCACCTCATAACTCGTTGCACTTGCTCTTCATTTCAAGAACGTCTTACGGTGGTGTGCTTCATCCCGAAACCATTTAGGCGAGATTGCAACTTTTTGTATTTATGAATCATGTTATGTAATATGATCATATGTACATCATATTCATAATCCTATTTTTATTTTGCTTTCGTGTTGGATTGGCTATTATTGCCTATTTTTCTTAAGAACACCAAACGCCGTTCAATATCCTTCCTTGCCGATTCTTGCTTTCTTTTATACAAAATTCGTTTATGATCATCATCTCTTTGGTTCCGTAATCGTCTTAACAAGAGGCGCCAGTTCGGATATATCCCACAACAAGATAGTATCCATGTGGTAACTTACTCCGTTAGCCACAAAAGGAACCTCGTGTGCCCGTCCGGTTTTGAGATCGTTAAATAATGGGGATTGATACAAAACATTGATGTCGTTGTTCGACCCCGCAACACCAAAGAAAGCATGCCATATCCACAAGTCTTGTGATGCAACTGCTTCAAGTAAAATGAGCGGATTCGGACCATGATCACGTCTAACATATTGAGCTTTGTAGGCGTGCGGACAACCGAACCACTCCCGGTCCAGACAATCAAGACTACCTAACATCCCGAAACCCGTGCTTTGCTTCGTGATGCCGATAAAGTTTTTCAACATCGATCACCGTGGGTTTCCTCAAATACTGTGGCCAAAAATCGCATCACGCCTTCACAAAATTGTCAAGAGACTCTCGAGAGGTTCTCTCACTTATTTGCATATATTCATCTAGAAAACTTGCACTAACACCGACGCCAATTGACTAATGCGGTAGTGCACTTTATCAACGAGGATATACCTTCTCGTCCGAACAATCGGGATTACCCGAAAGTAAGCGGTGATTGGTTACCGCATTTACTATACGGTTGTAAAGTGGGCGAGCCATTCAAACGTTTTTCTAAATCGTCGATCGTCGTACATCGGGTTAGCGAGAAAAAAGGTCGCTACTAGACGCTCATGAGCACCCGCCGATCTCGGTTATGGTGGTTCTCGACAATCTAGTATATGTTCGCCTCGACTTAATATACTCGATAGCTTTTTAATAAAATTTTTCTTATGCGCTAACTCTTCTCCATCTTCTAATAAATCATCCATGCCCATAAACGTGTCTGAATTCATTTTTAAAAATTTAAATTGTGAAAAGTGTGTGTAAATAAATTGAGAGATGTGTATAAAATGAAGATGAAATGGTGGGTATTTATAAAAATGAAGATGAAATGAAGATGCAAACGGTTTGGCTAACCACTCACGCCCGTGGCTCACTCGCGATTGGCCAACCACTCACGCGCGAGTGGTGGCTTGGGGATAAGCGTGAGTTGCTCACGGGGGAGACTCACGGGTGACTTCTTGTCTATTCCGTCTAGCCTAAGGTAATTTAAGTTGTTGTGAATGCATAACCATTTTTAGCAAGTCTTATGAATATCACTCTTCAAGGGGTGTTTGAGATAAGTTATCCAAAATAGATTATGTGTTTTAAAAAGGGTGGAGATACGCAGGGCACCTCATAAATTGTTTGGCAGGCACCCCATAGGTCATGGGGCCCATCCGCATAACAAGCAGCAGTACTTGTTTTTTTTTTTTTTTGTTTTTTTTGTTTTTTTTTTTTTTTTAATTGTGTAGTGTTTATTTTGTGTGGTATATTTAATTTGTGTAGTGTTTTTATATGTATAGTGTATTTATTTGTGTAGTATTTTTATATGTAGAGTATTTATTTGTGTATTGTTTTCATTTAATTAAACAATAACAATAAAACATTAAACAAGTACAACAACAAATGTTTTCAATATTACAACGAAATCTACTCCACATGAAGATTATTAATGTCATCTATAAGTTCATAGAGTATTCCACTCGACTGACATGCTTGATCAACTGGATTTATTGCCAATTCCAGTGATGCCTCCAACGTCTTTATTCTTGCCTTCAACAAATTGTTTTGAGCCAATAGCATGTTGATCGTTTTATCTTTAGTTTATGTTTGAGCCTTCGCGTTGAAGAGGAGGCTTGACCAAAGTACTTTTGTTGAAATATTTCCTTCCACATGAAGTATCGACACCCATAGTCTTCATCCCCGGCTGTTACATGATGAAACAATTAAAAGAAATGTATTCTAAACAAACAAGTTATTGATATATTTACGTAAATAAGCAAACGTTTAATTATTTACCTTGACAAAGGACATGCATAATACTTGGACCACAAGTTTTGGCTTGTGGATATTCTTTCAATTATAAAACCACGTCGACAACGACACAAGAAAGGATTTTCTTGTTGCATCCGCCAAAAGAATTTATATAATTATTCACAACATAAATCAAGAATATCATGGTTCACAAAATTAGAAGCTTGAATACATAAATAACCAATCTTGTTATAGATTAATAGTTGATACATGGTTCACAAAATCACAATATAACTAGAAACTAAGATCAATCACGCCCGGGCGTAGTCGCTCCAATGATCTTGCCATCCGTCCCACACGAAACTCTAACTCAAATGCGTCTCTCAATCCGCAATCTCTCGCTCAGATCTCGTCAACGCGGCGGCGTAACAAAATATGAGGAAGAACCGGAGGACGGTGTATAAAATTGTCCTCATCTGCGGTTGGAGATATAAATGGAGAGGAGGCACATAAGATGGAGAAAAAGCACATAATCTGGACTCTCAACACGAGCGGGTGTGTTGTTGACACAATGAATGTTATCCGATTCACGTAATAAAAGATGAGGAAGAACCGGAGCGAGAGCAAATCAGAATAAAAGATGACGAGTCGCTTACTATAAATCGATGTCGCCTATACATGTTTTGTCATTTACAATATAAATCAAGAATCGTCTATACATGTTTTGTCATTTACAATATAAATCAAGAATCGCCTATACATGTTTTGTCATTTACAATATAAATCAATAATTGTTTTCTCCTTTGTCTAAACATGCTCGTCGTTGAGTAAACATATGTGCCCATCTCCCGGTCACGTCATTTCTGAACCATCTCCGTTGTGGGTGATTATACGGGAGTGGTGAGTTTTCATCAAGAAACGCAAGAACGAAGTGAGCAGCCTGGTCTTCCCCCACACGAAGAATCACAACGGGGGACAATATTTGTGTTGTATTTGGACCATCTCTCAGCGGAAGACACATAATAGATTGTGAATTGGATATACATACAATAGGACGGTTAAGAGCTGTAGCAATACTGATGATTTTCATTACTGGATGGTAAAGTGATCAACTTTAGCTCACTTTGCAACTTTAATGAAAAAAACTTGAGTGTTTTGGCATGGCAAAACTGATGATTTTCATTACTGGATGGTAAAGTGATCAACTTTAGCTCACTTTGAAACTTTAATGAAAAAAAGTTGAGTGTTTTGGCATGGAAAAACTGATGATTTTCTAAAAAAAAGGCAATGATGATTTTTTTTTTAACTTAAAGAGTTTTGGCATGGCAAAACTAAATTTGTAGCCAACATGAGCTAAAAAGCTAGTAATATGAGCCTATTTGATAAGTTTACCTTTTGTGTGTCGAATGGTGAACTAGACATGGTTGTTGATTGTTGCTAGTTGCTGCTGTGGCTAGTTGTTTGTTGTGGTGGACTGTGACACTTGTTTGTTGTGGTTTTTGGAGATATTGCTAGTTGTGTTGTTGCTTTCTTGGTGGACTGTGACACTTGTTTGTTGTGGTTTTTGGAGATATTGCTAGTTGTGTTGTTGCTTTCTTGCTAGTTGCTGGGTACTGCTGTTGCTTATAAGGTTGAATGCTGCATTTTCTACTTTCTTGTGATGTTTTGCGAAGGAATCGTACTCTTGCACAATGAAAACGTGTTTGTGCTTGGTTGACTTGTGCACTTTCTTGTGATGTTTTGCGAAGGGAATCGTATTTATGCAGCACCCCAAAGGCTATGGGGTGCTTGGCAAATGAAAATATAGGGTATTTCGCTCGCGGGCATCCTCTACACAGGCACCCCATATATCACTTGCCTGTTGTGACATGGTTAGACTTGTGCAGTTTTAGACCTGTTGTGACTTGTACAGTTTTGAGACATGTGGTGCAGTTTTGAGACATGGGGTGACTTGTGCAGTTTGGCTAGACTGCTGTTGTGAACTTGTGCACTTGTGTAGTTCGGCTAGACTGATGTTCTGAACTTGTGCAGTTTGGCTAGACTGCTGTTGTGAACTTGTGCAATTTTGAGACATGTTGTGACTTGTGAGACCTGTTATGACCTGATGATTTTCTAAAAAAAAAGGCGATGATGATTTTTGAGCCTTAAATTTTTTTCCGAGGCGATGATGATAATCGAATAGACGGTAAAGTGAGATAAAATCTCAACCCAACCTTCGAACCCGAGCCTCAAAATTTTCCGACTAAGTTTTTTTAAAAGTTATAAAACAAAAAAAACTTGTAAAAACTAAAAAACTTGTAAAAACTAAAAGTTGTAAAACAAAAATAAAAACTTGAACAAAACTTAAAAACTTGTAAAAAAAACTTGTATTACTTTTATTTTGGCAAACCAAAGCACCCTAACCTCAAAAATTTTATATTTTGGCACGGAAATTGAAAAAAAAACATTCCCCCAATGATTGCCAATCATTAGCAAAAACACCTTATATTTTCACTTGCCAAGCACCCATAGCCCTTTTGTGGTGCCTGGGTAACATGACCCTTTAAAAATGGAGAATCACATAATCATTTGTTACAAAACGTTATTAGAAAATATAGTGTTTAAATTTGATTATGCAATTTGATATCGCAATAATCATATAATTATTTTTTAACCACAACCCATAGGGTTGTGTTTAAACATACATTAAATAAAAAATTTGCATTAAATGAACTAATATATTCCATAATCATACATATTTATTCATTTTAAACATGAAATATGATGTTAAACTTGGTATGTTTAGTGTTCATTTAATGCAAAAATTTTAATTAAGGTATGTTTAAACACAACCCTAAGGTTTGTGGTTAGCAGAATTCTTTTTTTTTTAATATTTGCCAATTCAGATTATTTAGAGACTTTGTTAGTAAAATTACCAAAAAAGACATTTGTATATGTTACAAACCTACAACTTACAATTTATATTCTTATAAGTATTGTATATTTGAGTATTTTTATTAAATTATAGGTATTGTTATGCATACCTCTAGCCCACTTTTTACTCCTCATGTCTTACCTTTTACTCTTTATTATCTTGTATAACATAATTTTTATCGCTTTTTGTTCCGACTTTTTGTTAAACTTTATATTTTTGTTTCGTAGTTTTAACAAAATAAAAATATAAAAACTAAGAAAAAAAAAATGAGAGGGATACTGGAATCCCTTTTAAGGGGTGTTTGCCTTTGCGTTTCACTTTTAGCCACAAAACGCAGTTTTGCCACAAAACCACGTTTTCCAAAAGTGACCCCTTCCATACTGCCACAAAACGCAGTTTTGGAGGATGTAAACGGAGTTTTCAAAGACACACCCAAACACTTCAATTTGATTATCTCCGGTTCGCAACCGCAATAAGCAGATAATCTGCTCCACAACGCAATGCCAAACACCCACTAAGGGGATATGTATATCCTAAACCCTTATATTATTTTTGAGTTAGTAATTTTCTAGTTACACTTGAAATGGCTAATAAAACTAGTATCGTAATTGTGGCCATTCAAAATATATTTTTTGCATCTACAATGACTTTAGAGAATAAAAAAAATAAAATGGAAAAGAAAAACCTTGGAACAAATGGGAATCAAAATGACGGAGCAAGCCACCAATTATCGCACTCAAACAAAACCACTTCTGAGAGAAGTATAAACCATAAAACTTCTCACTAAAGAAATTCAAAAGGAGGTGTATGCATTTGATTCGCAATACAAGAGAAAGAGATAACATTTATCAAATACACCAATCAAACGCATACACCCCTTTGGATTTCTTTAGTGAGAATTTTTGCATTGTATCACTCTCATTCTCTATATATGCCGGTGGGGTGAGCATACGACCGAACAGATCGGACCGACCGTCGGACCGACCGTCGGACCGGCCAGAGACCGGACCGGACCGATCACATTCGGTCCGGTCCATGGTCTCGCCTTTTAGGCTAATTCGGTCCTTGGTCCATCCGGATCAAACCGACGAATTTAGGCTAATTTGGCCTTGTTGGACCGGACCGATCGACCATTTCGGTCCGGTCTCGGTCTAAGATTTTTGCGGAAATCGGGTTTCGGTCCAGTCCGATTTTTGGACCGTGCACACCCCTATTCAATGTTCATATCCTTGAATTGAATATTTACATATTTATAAAATGCTATACAGTAAAACCTCTATAAATTAATACTCGATAAATTAATAACCTCGATAAAATTAATAATTTGTCAATTCCAACTTGGGACCAGTCTGAATTGGACACCAATCGATAAAATAATAAGATAATATTTTTTTGAAACCCCAATGTATATATTATTCCCAACGAAACTATAAATTAATAACTACTAAAAATAACATATATATGTATATATGTGTGAGTGACACTTCAAAATCACAAGATTGTTAAGAAAAATGAATCCATAGTCACTTGTTTTTGTTTAACTTCAAATCTATATTGAGTTTATCTTGAAATCTTCTTATCGACTAAATAGTTGGTGCGTTGTCTTCTCGTATTCAGAACAAAAGGTGTTAATTTTATTTTCATAAAATATAAATGTGAATGAATAAAGTGTTAATTGAAATTTGACTTTCATATTTATTTTTCGCCTCTAATGAATATATATCAGAATTACTATTATATTAGACGAAAATTTAAAAGTTAATACGTAAAATCTCTTTAAATTAATAAATTATTAATTTATCGATATAATAATATCTCGCTAAATTAATAAAATATTCTTGCCTCAACACTATTAATTTATAGAGGCTTTCTTCAGACTGATTTAGATGTTCATAGTCAAATCTGTTAGGATTCTTACGGCTCAGCGTCTCAATTTATAAAATGCTATACCTTGATTTAGATGCTATACCCAACTTCCATTTCAATTTAAAATGATAAAACAATTTTTGTGTGTGTGTTGAAAGTCTTGATCCCTTAATTTAACCAAAGTTTCACTACAACGGCAAGTTCCTTGTGTAATATAACATATACAGCATAACAGCGACATGTTTTGTATTTCTATAACAGGGTCCAAATAGTTTTATCTAATCCGACGAATACCTTTTTACTATACTTTTCGTCATGAACCTGTTGGGATCGTTTATGCCACAATTGCTCGCTAGTTGCCATCAGTTCAATCACTCAAATAAGTGAAATCTAGAAATCAGTCTCATTTCTCCGTTAGGGAGAATCCACTTTATCCATTTCAATCTCTGTCATCGAAGGAGAATTCAATAACTTCACGCATTTGAACAACAACCTGAATTGAACATCCTGCGGATAAAAAAAAGGAGGAAGACAATAAAAAAAAGATGTTATTGAATCAAAGGTCAAGGACGGACCTTAATGGAGACGGAGAGGCCCCGACACCCAAAAAATTTGCGGACCTAGTGTAAATATTATACGTTTTAAAGGTAATTTAGTTGAGGTTACAAACAAATCTCCGATCCGGCCCTCCAAAAATAAATTCGGCTCCCCAAAAAAAATGTTCAAGTTCCGTCTATGTCAAAGGTCCAACTGATCGCCGCATTTGTATTGTAAATATGCAGTTACGAATAGTCTAGCCAAAAAGTAATAGAATTAGACCTAACACGATTTCAAATAGAAAAACTTCAATCATTTTGATTTATTTGAAAGAGGAAAAATATAGACGGTTCCAAACCTAAATAAACATCCGAATCGCCCATGAATCTCAATGACCAAGAATTAGCAACTGACACAGGCTAAATTATGTGGTTAATAAATTTTGTAAATCGGTGGTTCGTGTTAGGAAAAGAATCAGCTTGGAACCACGTGCATCTGACATACCTTTTACTATGATCATCATAGTAGTATGTAAACACAGAGCAATAGCATGATGAACCAAAAAGTCTCCGAGAGCTATTGTTAAGAATAGTGAATTACTATTCTCATTAATAGCATTTAACCAACCCAGCAACCATATGTTTCGACCCGCATTGAATGTCGGGCCATTTGTTGAAGATAAAAGTATATAGAACCGGCTACATTTATGTTAAGTCTGGTCGCTCGGGTCGTTGTACCTTTTGATTATGGTATGGTATTGTCAGATCCGAACACAGGGCTACTTTATTTGTTTGCCATATCTTCACTAGGTGTTTACGGAATTATAATAGCAGGTCGGTCATGCCCCGTAGAGAGATCTAGCTTATTGGTCTAGTACTTCCGGGTGCTTGCCAGTTCTGAATTCGATATGACCAAATACACATGCTTGCTCATTATACATATAGTGATCAAGACTTTTTTGGCGAGTCCTTTTTCAAATGTGGTCCATCAAAAAGTTTAACTACGGTCCAAGCATTTTATATCAAGGATCCACTGTTAAGCATCTTAAGTCATTGTGTAGCCATATTTACTTAGTTAATGTAGAAATTGCAATCATCATATTGCTTTAGTTTTATTCTGTTTGCTTGGCTAGAACCCTAAATCAGCATATGGTCCCAATTTTCTGTTTTCAACTTTTAGCCTCTTAGCAAAAGTAGCATGAAAATTTATATTTGAAACTATTTGTCTCATTAAGAATATAAAGTTAGCACTTTAGATTATATAACTTCCAAATGCTAATGTTGCACCTTCACTTTGAATTATTTTATATCAGCATGTGCTAATTTCTTCTTGTTGTTCATGAATGTGTTATATATTAGTATTTGACAATTGATCATGTTTCTATAACTTTTTGCAAATAGGCTTTTGTTTAATGAGAAAGACACTAGTGATCTCATTCATGTACTTATCTTCTCTGCATGATGGAACCAAAAATATACATTGTTATGTCCCGAGATGTAAAACGGAAAGAAGAGAAATAGAGAGGGTAAAAACGACATAAATGGAGAGGAGAGGAAAAAATATTGGCTTTTTGTTTTGTGTTCCAAGGAAAGAAAAGAAGGGGATCTAATCAAATTATCCACAAAAATCATCTTCTCTCTAAATCATCCCAATAATTTCCTTCCCGCTTCTCTTCTCTTCTCTCTAAAAAAAACTCTGGGAACATAAACAGTTTGTTCTAATGTTTTTTTTTTTCTAACTGACTACGTCTCCCTCACTTACGAATTTACTTCTGAAGAATTATTTTTAATTCTCTAGCTATCCTGTCTGATTAAAAGACTTGTCACTATACCCTTTAATTTGAGATAACTCAATCTTCTCATACATCTCTTACTAAATCCACCTCTCGAAGCTCACGTGACATCGCTTGTTATCTTTCGAACCTTAGTCTGAAACTTGAAATTACTAGTTCAATACGCAAGAGGCAGCAATGGAATGCAAATCACATTAAAAAAAACGATAAAGAATACAGGGTTTACATTGCTCAATCCTTAAGTCTTTTGACCTACATCCACTACCACACTAGCTAGCATAATCTTTTAATCTTACACTTAGGTTTGGGTATGCAATTTCGTTAAGGATGTATTGACTTAGGTTTGTAGAGTCTGCGACATAATGCATGAACCTGCTGATAAAACATGCATTATGTCGCAAACTCCACATGGTCTATAAAGTGATAAAACATATCCTAATTTTAACCAAAGTTTCACTACAACAGCAAGTTCCTTGTGAATTGTGTATTTCTCTAACAAGGGCCAAATAGTTTTATCTGAACCGACGAATACCTTTTTACTATACTTTTCATCATGAACCTGCTGAGATTTGTTTCTTCCACGACAATGTGACCAGATACACATGCTTGCAGATTATACATATAGTTATCGATCAAGACTTTTGTGGCGAGTCCTTATACAAATGTGGTCCATCAAAAAGTTTAACCATGGTCCAAGCATTTTTTTATCAAAGGGTCCACTGTTAAGCATCTTAATCAATGTAGAAATTGCAATCATCATATTGCTTTAGTTTTATTCTGTTTGCTTGGCTAGAACCCTAAATGATCAGCATATGGTCCCAATTTTATGTTTTCAACTTTTAGCCTCTTAGCAAAAGTAGCATGAAAATTTAATATTTGAAACTATTTGTCTCATTAAGAATATAAAGTTAGCCCTTTAGATTATATAACTCCCAAATGTTAATGTTGCACCTCCACTTTGAATTATTTTATATCAGCATGTGCTAATTTCTTGTTGTTGTTCATGAATGTGTTATATATAAGTATTTGACAATTGATCATGTTTCTACAACTTTTTGCAAATAGGGTTTTGTTTAATGAGAAAGACACTAGTGATCTCATTCATGTACTTATCTTCTATGCATAATGGAGCTAAGTATACATTGTTTAGTTACAGACATCACAAACATGGACAATAATGGACATTAGGTTATGACCATAACTATAATGGCAATGCCACTCTAGTAGCCCATCCAATTAACGCACCTTGATCGTTATAATCTTGTACTTTTGCAGCTTATAAATAGTCGACGTAATTCCATTCTGAATCTTAACGAAAACATCGGTATCTATTTGGACCACGCTATGAATCAGAAGAATATTATTATCGTTTTCTTAGTTTCATGTTCATTACTTTTAGCGAATGGCCAGCTTGATTACTACTATTATTCGTCTTGTCCTAACTTGCAAATGATCGTGAAATATGGTGTATGGGCAGCAATGAAGAACGACACTAGGATAGCTGCGTCTCTTCTCCGTCTTCATTTCCATGATTGTTTTGTTAATGTAATTATTTTAGTATTGAAACTCTAGTTAATATAGTTTCGTTATCGAAATTAAGGTTTACAAGATTGTTCCATGTTCTGATTTCAGGGTTGTGACGGTTCTATCCTTCTGGACGATACTAAAACCTTCAAAGGGGAACAAAGTGCAGGCCCGAACATTAATTCAGTCCGTGGGTATGAAGTCATAGACAACATTAAAGCTGATGTGGAACGCGCTTGCCCATCGACAGTGTCATGTGTTGACATATTGACTCTTGCAGCTAGGGAAGCCGTTGTCCTGGTACTAAAGTTTTAAACTTTTGTAAAAATTTTGTTACTTGGTCTTATAGGTGGCAATTTAGGCCAGTGGGCGGGTCAAAACAAATTTAGGTGGAAACGGGAGTACAAGTTAGAAACGACCAGGCTGACGCACAGTATTTTCTTTAACGTTTTATACGTGAAATGCTTTATTCAAACAAATTTATCTAAGTATTTGAATATAACAATTTCGGACGTTGCATGCGATAAAAATAGCCTTTAGGCGACTTCCAACTTTCAACCCGTTCGACCCATGTGGCTTTATCTTTTAGCTAAAAATTCTTATGACCCGTTTAAAATTTTAATCATATGTGTGCAGTCAGGAGGGCTAAACTGGCCCGTGTCACTAGGCAGGCGAGACGGGGTGACAGCAAACCTGAAAGCAGCAAACACGAATCTGCCAGCACCCTTTGAGCCACTAGCAAACATCACAGCCAAGTTTGCAGCAGTAGGTCTTGATATAAGGGACGTTGTGGTTCTATCAGGTGCACACACAATTGGGCTAGCTCAATGCTTCACATTTAAAAACCGCCTATTTGACTTTAAAGGGACCGGTCAACCTGACCCGAACCTTGATACATCTCTAGCCACAAGCTTAAAAACCTCATGTCCTAATGTCGATAGCTCAAACTCAAACCTTAACTCACTAGACTTGGTGACAACGTATAAATTTGATAACGCGTATTATAAGAACTTGGTGAATAATGCTGGACTACTTGAATCTGATCAAGCTTTGATGGGTCATCCAATGACTGCTTCTATGGTCAAAGATTATAGTATGTACCCATATCTTTTTTACAAGGATTTTGCTACTTCAATGGTGAAGCTCGGTAATATCGGCATAATCACAGGGCAAAATGGGCAAGTTAGGAAGAAATGTGGTGAAGTAAATCGTTAAGTTAGTTGGTTCTTAGTTATAAGAATAATGGTTTGACTTTGACTCCTTGTTGTTTGTATCACTTGTCTGTTAACTTAATAGACTTGTTTTTAAGTAGAAACAGTAAGGTATAAATAATAATGAACAGGAGCTTGAATAAGATGTTCTACACATAAATCGCGTAAAGAATTGAAGGCGATAATGAGGATTGTGTGCATACATGTGTAATCTCGCTATGGCTAGTTACATGCTAAAACATAAACAAGTGCTAAGAGCGTCGGACGTGGCTTTTGAACCAAGAAATAACCAAAACTTGCCGCATCACTTTCTCTTATCGACTACTCTCAAACCAAGAAATGCCCGTCATGATTTACCTCAAACGATTATCACGTCTGTAGTAACTTACTACTAAGGTACAAATCCGGTATCAACCACAAAAGTATACATCAGTCTCAACCTATCTTACTACAAGGGTCGAAAATAAAACTTATGAGCGAACATTGTCAAGTAAGTTTGTCTTCAAAAAGTCAAAACAAGACATTTATTTTGGGACAGAGGGAGTATTGATAAGAAGCGATATTTATAGTAATTACAGTATTTGAACACTAATAAGCTAATAAGCAATTGAGCTAGATTGTAATAAACATGTGTATCAAGTGATAACAATTGTCTTTGGCTTAGTTGATATACAACCACGACATTAAAACTTGCAATCACTATAAATTTCTAATTCCTGAATACCTGTGCGTTGTTTTTGTTGGTGTTAATGGTTTAACACTTTAACTAGTTTGACTTTTGTATGGGGATTTTGAAAAAGAATAGACTGAAAAAGTATGAAAAGCCAATGCACAAGGAGACAAGGTAAACTTTGGTTGAACAATGACCAAAAGATAGCAAGAGAATGCAAATTTTTGAAAAAATAATGTAAGGTTTTTGGTTGGATCAAGAAATGAAAAATAGTCAAGGGAGGAATTTCGTCAAGTAATGCTAAGCTAAAGGGGCTAAAGTATAACTTTATGTTTAAGTTAGTGGTACTAGACTACTAGTCACAGAAAACAAAAGTGCATAATACATATTCTGTGTTTGTTCTCTTTATACACAAAGATTCTCTTGCAAAGCTTTTAGCCTTTTAACAAATAAAAATAGGAAAATGCAAATTTTTGTGTGTCTAATGAGAATGTATAAGGCCAATGCTTATGGTAAGATTGCTTTTCCAACTAACGGAGTAGATGATCGTGTTTTTTCTATTAGCTTAATCGAAGTCAACCGATCATATATCTAACTTTTTCATTCTTTCGGTTGGTTACCTAACCGAATATTTCAATTGTTATGTGTGTGTATTTTTTATTTTATTTATTTTTGTGAGGTATGTTTTTTGTTATGATTGAGGTTGTCTTATTAGCAAATTGTGGTTGAGTGTAGTTTTATGATAGCGATCATCCTCTCCTTCTACTAGATGATGGATGAACCACCTCCGGAATGAGCCATACCAAACGGAGGATGTTGGACGAACCACGGAGTGATTTGAAAGTGAGACTTATCAATTTTAGCTCCGGTAGAGTGAATGATGGGTGTCATGAATGACGCCAATTTGTTGAAGTAAAATTTTATACCTTACTTCAAACAAGCAAAAGGTTTATCCGGATGGTCTAGCTCTGATCTTTCGAATAACTACATAAAAAAGCATGCATTAATGTGACGTTGATATGACAAAAAAACGACCACAATATTACGGTTATCATTATCTTTGGCCTAATCTATTCATCCACCTTATAGAAGAAAAAACTACAATATATGTCAATTACCGAGTAATTGATCGATTTCAATCTTGGAACTATTTTTCAATGATAAAAACATTTGATTTTTTCAGTCAAAATAATTAGAGGCAAGGAATAAAAGTTGATGGAATAGTTCTATTTTCTATATAAGGACAGGGTACTGCCAAGTGATAGATACATAGATTCCCTGTGCTCTTTCCCCAAGGTACGTTAAAGTATTTTACCATACAAATCTTCCCCCATTCCTCCTTTTACTTTCTAAGAGCGGTAGGTTTCAATGTTTCATAACATATTATTGGTATATTTTAGTAGGATTTTTCTAACTTGTCTTTATAAGGCAAGAAGTTAAGACATGAAAAAATCAGCGGGGCCGTGAGAAAATGCGTAGGATCGCATAAAGTATATTTTCGTGGATCCGGTGTCCTACGTAATCGATGTCACTTAAGATCTTAACTCAGTGCCCTTGGTCTCACTGAGTGGAGCTCGGGCTCTGTCGAGTTCATGAACCCGTGAGGCTACACCGTCTGTGTACCTCGCATGCATGAAAATTTGGAACAATTCGAGCTGGAACCCGCTCGTATATAAGCTTTGGTTCTCTTTTTTTTTGTCTTTTATGAAATATAGTGTTAGGGTAGGATCGGGTCACTCAAATGCTTGTTAGGGTAGTATTGGGGTAGTTTTGAGTTGGAAGGTTTTTATTGGATGGAGGTGACGTGGCCCCTCAGCAGATAGGGTAAGAAACTTGGACTCCTTCCCCCCTTAGGGCACATGTTAGACAAACTCATTTTAGTATAGTACTTTCATAATAATTATCCATTTTGACTTTTTTAAGTTTTTTTTTATTTAATTTTGATCATAAATATTTTTATTTGTGTAATATAATACTTGATGAAAAATATATGAATAGATTTAGTTTTAAATGTATTTTCTTTCGAGATTCTTGCTTTGCTAAACATCTTGGATAACTCGATAACTTTTTCGTGGCGAATGCAATCTCCGGCAATCAGCATCTGAACGCCATCATTGCTTTCTTCGACAATGTGTGAGAGATTACAAGCCATGATTTTGAGAAAGAAAAGAGTATAAAATCTGAAAGAGTGGATGAAAATGTATGAAAAAGTGTATTGAAATTGTGATTTTGGTTAAATGTATAGAATTTGTTTAGTTAAAAGTGGGTATTTATAGGTAAAAAAAAAGTATTTTAAAAAATCTATTCGTTACATTTTTTTTTCAAATTTGATAAAACGAAAAAGAAAATAAAAAAGAAAAAAAGGAAAATGGTAACTTTTTTCAAATTGCGTAAGCCATTTGGTTGGCGGAGGTGCGTTTAGCGAGACGATAGCGAGTTGGGTGGTATGGCCAATGGCGGCACCATTGGTTCTAATGGGTGCGAATGGCATGTGATTCCTCCCCTCACCGGTCTCTCTAAGGAAAATGTTAATGTCAACTACAAATATTGTAGTCAATCTCTGACACATCAGTGTCGTATCAGTTTTCTTTCTACAAAACTACACCTAACCATAATTTGCTAGTTGTGACCACAATGACAACAATAATTTTTTCTTTTCTTAAATTACAATTTGATTCATAATTAAAAAACATTACAATAACAATTCAACTGAAATAAAAAACATTACGATATCAATTCAACTAAAAAAAACATTACGATAAAAACTAAAATAAACTTAAATTAATAGTTTAAATTGTAGTACTCATTGATTTTTTGCTTCAAGGCTAAGCACCTTTCTAGTGCTTTCCCGGTCAAATGCTCATGGGATGTAGTGTAGTACATGATGTCTATCTCCACATTTTCTTATTTTTTGCGATTCCATTTGTTCACGTTGAAACTGAAGTTGTTGTCTCTCGTGTTCAAGCCTCTCTGATTCAATTTTTCGTTGTTAAGCAAGCCTTAATCTATCTAATTCCAATTCTTGCACTTTTATTTTTTAAAATGAAGCATTTGCTTCATGCCTTTTGGTAAATAATGGGGCTGCGACATCTAGCCATTTACTGAGCAATGTCTTATAAAGAGCAGGGTCAACAGCAGTTGACACCAATCCTTGTGAATGAGAAGCGGAGGCTGTTGCTTTCTTCTTTTCCTTGTCTTTTCTCATAGGTCGTCCTGAACATCGATATCCTCTGAATTATCTTCTTCGTTCAGATCCAAACTAAAATGTGCTAACTCACCTGCTTTTGTGAGGTGTTTTCCGATGTCTCAATTTTTTGGAACTGATTGTTTTGGTATTAAAAAAAACGTGGCATTTCAACCTGTTTCTATTTGGGGTAGTCCTTCACAACCTTCCAACACTCAACCATTGTGAATAGCATAGTGTAAGTATCACGATACTTTTTATGTGCTAATTGCATGTAGTTCTTTTCATTTGCACCACTCTGTAGCCTTGATTTCACATTATTATTAGTCTGAGAAAATTGATAAATTTTAGTACGAAGCCTACATTTCCATTTGGAGTTGCAGGCATCATATGAACGTGTTGGCCCCTTATTTTCATTCGCAACGTATGTAGTTACTTAATTCAGAAAACCATTAGAATTTTCTAGCATTTCCTTTAGCACTACTCTCTGACACGTTTACCCAAGCTTTACACAAAGCTATCTCTTCCTCCTCGGTCCATGGTTCATTATGCACGGTTTATGAGGTTGAAAAACATACATTTTTAAGGGGTCATTAACCTCTAAACTCGTACATGTTTGATCAATTATTACCCTAAATCGTTTCTTTTCGAGTTTTAGGTACTTTGGAAGCAAATGGCGGAAAAGAGCAAGTTTTTGGCTTATTTGAACAAGAAAAAGAAGAAAACGACCAAGTCAAGAAAAGGTCCCTGAAAGGAGGTGGGACGGCGTAGCAAATACAATATGAAGCCGTCACTTAAAGTATCTTGGGAACACTTTGTGTGACACATAATACTATATATATTTTCATTATGTGTGACACGTAATGGTAACATCTTGGAGAGGTATCTTGGGAACACTTTGTGTGACAAAGTTTAAAGATCTTGTAAGGGTTTTTAGCCCCCGAACTTCATGTTTTATTGAAGATAAGTTATTACTCTTTAAGCATTCAATATGTCTATGTGTTGTTTGATTATATGTGTATCTTCTCTTCTATTTAACATGGTTGACTAAATTATTTGCCTAGGATTGAATGAAACATAGTTATTGATTATTGTCTTTTGTTTAATTAGTTGTATCGTGTTAGGAGTAGAAAAATTGGCTTTATCATTAGTATATTAGCTAAAACGTCCGACTAACGCTTATTCACTATAGTCCACTGGGTTGTTTTTATTCGTTGTATTTTTTGTGTGAATTACAGATTGTTGACATTAAGAACTTTTAACAAGACTGCGTAATTGCGGATTAGTGACATCAAAATTTCTTTACGAGACCAACATATTCATAGAGTTAAGGAATTACGCACCACCCTACAACCAATATTAAATAATACAACACGCTAATTAAAACAAGGACGTGACAATTCGACTAATAAATAAAAGACAACTAGCAATAAGCTAGAAGCCAACAAGTATAATACAAACTAGGAAATAAAACAAAACAACACATCATAAGAACCTCCCGAGGCTTTAACTGCGAATGCGACAAAAAGGATGAAAAAACTTTGCCAATTATGGTGAACCACAATAAGAGAAAAATCCCCACCCATGGA
This sequence comes from Chrysanthemum lavandulifolium, assembly GCA_022545495.1. Taxonomy (NCBI): domain Eukaryota; kingdom Viridiplantae; phylum Streptophyta; class Magnoliopsida; order Asterales; family Asteraceae; genus Chrysanthemum; species Chrysanthemum lavandulifolium. Next base: position 274,198,873 of record CM040243.1, read on the forward strand.
GGCCGAGCCTCCAGTTTTCACTCCGGAGTGTCTTTGATGCTACCCAAACAAGCCTCAAGATAAAAAAGAAAAGAAATTAAACATCAACCAATGCCACAACTCAACCCAGTTGCAAGCCATATGACCTCCGTGACGTAACCATGAAAAAGAAGATGAACGAATGTTGTCGAAAAGGTTACTTTTTCTCATCGGGTGTGAACAAAAAGTAACACTATTACGAAACCTCCATAACCACCAAAGAGACAAGGTAACAATAGTAGATAAACAATGTTTCTTTTCTTTCTAAGCATGCCACAAGTCAAAACAATTCTTCCAATGCTCAAAAGAAGTAAAAGGAGGAAAAAGAACATCACAACAATTACTAACAAGCCTCCAAATATCCATAGATGTCACATTCAAAAAAGATGTGCTTAGATGATTCCACGTTACCATTACAAGAAGAACATGATATTTTTGGAATATCCATGCCGCGTGACAATAGGTTCAATCTATGAGGAAGACGATCCAAAGACATTCTCCATATGAAAATATTGACTTTATGAGGGAGGTTATTCTCCCATGAGGTCGAAGAAGGCAAGGAGGGTGTTAATACAAATAAGCCGTAAAAATGTTTATTTATATTTTACGATCTTCTAATGTTTTGTCGATAACAAACGTAAAATCATTTTAACAAAACAAATAAAATACGTAAATGGTTTGAGCCAATAGTTTAATAACACACTTACGTTTTTACATAAAACACTAAACAAGTAAAAGTGATTTTATTATTTAGTAATACATATGTACAACAACTAGTGTTTACATATTGGGTAGATATATACATAATTAGTATGTATTATAATGGGTAATATAATGGGTAGAATTTGAAGTAGTTTACCCATTGACTAAATACATTGAATGTAGTTGGGTATAACCCAAAGTCCATGACCCATACCCATGGAACATAACCCATAACCCATTGCATGACATCATGCATAAGTCATAAATGGATATTATCCATGACCCATGGTTTTAACCCATGACCCATGGACTAGATGTATTGCATCTTGTAGATGCATTGTATCTACTTGGATACCCATGGTCCAAAGTCTAGACTCATGACCCATGACCCAAAACCCATGGGCAAGAGGCGTCCCACGGATCCCTGTGTTTACATCGATGGATCCTCAGTGAGGATCCGTGAACAAGAACACTTTTCCTCTATAAATAGTGAGCCATTTCTTCATTGTAACTCACCTCTCACATATACATTTTCTCTATTAGTTGTAAACTCTTTAATCACAGATCCAAGTGATCTTTGTATGTAGTTTTGTTATGTTTTTCGTGTGATTCTCTAGGTTCCTCTTAAAGGCGAGATCACCACCTTTTGAAGTCGAGCAAGCTCAAGTCCATGAGTTGCCAAGCTTCATCATCATCAAGACTACTGAGGTTTTCTTGTTGATAGTTCTCTTCCATTTCATTAGAAGTGTAGTGTCGAAGACATTAGTGAAAGATGTCTAAAGGGTCAAGACGAAGACATTAGTGAAAGGTGCTTAGAAGTCAAGGCTAAAGGCATTAGTGAAGAGTGCCTAGAAGTCAAGTCACAAGGCATTAGTGAAGGGTGCCTAGAAGTCGAGTCAAATGCATTAGTGAAAGGTGCCTAAGGTGTACATTCGATACGGTGTGTTCGATGTACAAGATAGATGTGTATTGGGTCAAAGGATATTGATATCCTTGTTGATGTTGTCATAAGGAAAGGATCTCCTTAGAGATAGGATGTGTGTAGTGTTGGGTAGTAGTTCCTCCATTTTAATGGAACTCGGTATCTAGCCTAGTACCGGATAAAGGGTAGGCGACGTTGTGATAGGTTTGGTTCTACCTCGTGGAAGAACCCGGTATCTAGTCTTGTACCGGATAAAGAGTAGGCAACATTGTGAAGGCTTCTCCGCCATAAGGAGTTGGTGTCGTGTAGTGTTAACAAACTCTCGAGTAGGTGACTTGGGGAGTGGAGTAGGGCAAGGAAGGTGTCCTTGTAGCCGAACCACTATAAATACTCGCGTTGTGGTTTTGTGCTTCTTACACCTTATCTTTTCATTACATATTTATATATAATTGTCTATCAACATCCAACACACATGTTTAAATAGATTGACATAAGTTGATCAAAATAGTTTAAAACCAAGTTTTAATCGGTAAAACTATTCAACCCCCCTTCTAGTTTTCCACAATTGGTATCAGAGCTTCGTTACCAAGTTTCTTAAAGTATGTTGTACTTTAAAAACTTGATATGATCCATGTTTAATTAAAAACTACAAAGAAGTTCTTTTACAAAAACAAACATCATGTTTTAAAACACTTTTGTAGGATGTTAATTAGATGACAACATTTTTTTCTTACTAAATTTCACTAACCTTCCTTTTCATTTTTACTTAGTTAAAGCTCATAATTATCAAGCCATAGGAATTGCTAGGTAACAAGATTACCTTCCCTAAGAAGGTATCTTAAACACGAAGGAACCGGAGTTGTCTACTGACATTTGTTTTGTCATTAGTAAGGACACTCTTAAGTGCATTAGAGGTATGATTTCCTACTTATCTCTAAATAACATTAGCTTAAATAATAAATATGCATACATAGGAATTTATATGTTTATCTTTTCACATACAGATAACATCAAATTATCCTGAATATTAAGTGTCAATTTCCCCCGATAATGCTTGTAATTTATATCATTTATATGGATTTACGCTTGTTTTCCATTATATTTCACTTTAAGGTAAATTACGAGCATTGGAGCTAAAGAGACGCGGAATTGGAGAATTATTAAAGATTTATCATAGTGTGCTCACTTTGAAGAAGTTACGGCGTAACTCAACTCTCACATTACGCCGTAATTAAAGCGTGACTCAGCAAGCCAACTTATCAGAAGATTACGGCGTAACTCTCTCTAAAGATTACGACGTAAATATATTAGCTCAAATGAGGTTCCGCGCCGCTGATAACTACGCCGTAACTCGTGCATAAACTATGACGTAACCAAGAATTATTGAAGATACGGCGTAACCACTTCTAAGGATACTGTAGTAACCAAAGCAGATCTAGTGCAATTCTGAAGAATTAGATGATTACTGGCGTAACTATTTTATTAGTTACGCCCAGTAACCAAGATTCGCCTATAAATACCCCACGATTTCCGGCATTTGAAAGCATCCCATTTGGCACACCACAACCAAAGAACGTGGGAAGAAGCCAAAGGCGGGTCTAGAGGAGCATACGGAGCTATCTCGAGGAGAAATCACTCCCTACGATAAGCATTAGCATTTTATCTTTTCTTTACTTTCGATTCATGTATTTCGTAACATTAAACATTGAATTGATTTGTATGGTTAATATGAGTGCTAAGCACCTCTTGGTATTGGCCTAGTTATGATTCCTTAATTGTTTTATTTATGTTTACATCACTTAGTATAATTATTTCTAAGTGTATGCATGCATAGTTTATTGGTAGCTACCACTTATTTCGGTAGTTTTGAATGGCGGTGAGGCTAGTTGCTTAGGAGATATGACCAATGACCCTAAGTGAGTAGGCGGGACGGGAAGGGTAAGATATGACCAACGACGACCCTTTCTACTTGTGCGATTTGACCAACCGATCACCTACCGTTTGGATGAACTTAAGAATTAGGGGTGAGTGTCTAAGATGCTAGCGCCCGGCACTCACTATTATAAGTCTAGCATGTAGCGGAACTTAATGACTCGGCTTATGGGACCGGAACAACTAGACTTATGAGGGACACCGACTTCTCCGATGGTGGCATCTTTCTTTGATAGGTTAGGGCGAACCGACCAAATGTCGTCCTCGACTTTGACTCCACAAGTAATTGGAAGTAATTAGACGTAGACATTACTAGCTAGGATGAATAACTAGGTTAGCACGACTCTCCTCTATTGATCACATCATTTTCCTATATTTGCGTTTGTAGTTAATTAGTTAATTCGATATCAAAACCCGTCTTAAAATCATGACACCTAGACTTAGTATTAATCCAACACACATAGCTCTTGAGGCGACCTCGGTTTTACCAATACTACACTAAATCGACGGGTACCGCCCGTTAGTGCATTAGGGTAGACCAAAGGTATAACGAGACATTATAAATATTAAAACACAGTCAAGAAAACATGCATCAAGTTTTTGGCGCCGTTGCCGGGGAGTTATATTAGGATTGCTATTAAGTCTTTCATTTTTGTTTTGTTTTAAATTTCTCAAATTCTCACGATCACTTTTCAAGTTTTCAGGTACCATGAAAGTTGTTAACATTGATGACCTCACTCTTGAGAAATATTTGGCGTTGACAAGAGAAGAACGAGGGTCGGGGCTCGTAAGACAAGCAATTGGAGCTAATATTGATTTCGAGATAAAACCTCAATTTATGAGGGAATTAAGAGCAAATCCTTTTTCTGGAAATACCTCGGAAGATGCTTACGAACACGTCGAAAATATTGAATATATGATAACATCAAATAGTCCTGAATATTAAGTGTCAATTTCCCCCGATAATGCTCGTTATTTATATCATTTATATGGATTTACGCTTGTTTTCCATTGTTTTCCACTTTCAGGTAAATTACGAGCATTGGAGCTAAAGAGACGCGGAACTGGAAACATATCTAAAGATTCATCACAGTATGCTATTTTGAAGAAGTTACGGCGTAACTCATCTCTCACATTACGCCATAACTATTGCGTAACTCAGTATGCCAACTTATCAGAAGGTTACGGCGTAACTCCTCCCAAAGGTTACGACGTAACTACATTAGGTCAAAAGAGGTTCCACGCCGCTGATACTTAAGCCGAAACTACTGCATTACTTACGACATAACCGAGTTTATTGAAGACTACGACGTAACCACTAATAAGGTTACGCCGTAACCAGCGATCCAATGCATTTTACGAAGAAATAGAAGGTTCTGGCGTAACTCCTATATTGGTTCTGCCGTAACCCGGATCGCCTATAAAATCCCCACGAAATCAAAGATTTCTAATCATCCCATTCCACACACAACACTTTGAGAACGTGGGAAAAGCTCAAGGCGGTCTAGGGAGCATACGGAGCTGTTTCCAAGGAGAAGTCACTCTATTACGATAAGCATTAGCGTTTTATATTTATTTTACTTTCAATTCATGTATTTCGTACATTTGAATATTGAATTGATTTGCATGATTAATATGAGCGGCTAAGCACCTTTTGGTGCTAGCCTAGTTATGATTCCTTAATTGTTTTGTTTGCCATTTACCTTTACTTCCGTACAATTATTTCTAAGTGTATGCATGCATAGTTCATTGGTAGCCACCCTTGGTTCGGTAGTTTTAAATGGCGGTAGAGTCCAATTGCCTAGGAGATATGACCAACTGACCCTAAGTGAGCGGACTGAGACAGGAAGGGTAAGATATGACCAACTGACGACCCTTTCTATTTGTGCGATTTGACCAACTGATCACCTATCGTTTGGATGAACTTAAGAATTGGGGGTGTAGTGTCTAAGTTCCTAACGGTCGGGCACTCACTATTATGAATCTAGCATGTAGCGGTATTTAATGACTTGGCTTAGGGACCGGGAACAACAGGACTTATGACGGTGCGCTGATTTCTCTGTGGTGGCATCTTTCTTTGATAGGTTAGGCGAATTGACCAAATGATGTCCTCTCGAATTTGACCCACCAAGTAATTGGAAGTAAGTGAGCGTAGACATAACTAGCTAGGAGGATTAACTAGGTTAGCACCACTATCCTCTATTGATTTCCCTTTATCCATTTATCTGCTTTTATTTACTTTATTCTGCATTAGTAGTTTAATTTATTAAATCCCTTTCGAAACCATTAATAATCTGTGACAATTAGACTTAGTAATAATCCAACACACATAGCTCTTGGGACGACCTCGGCTTTACCATTTACTACACTACACACGAATGGGTATACTGCCCTTTAGTGCACTAGGGTAGACCATAGGTATAGCGAGACACTATAAATATTAAGACACAGTCAAGAAAACTCGCATCAAGTTTTTGGCGCCGTTCTTGGTGAGTTATTTTAGGATTAATATTAAGTCTTTAATTTCGTTTAAAACTTTTCTCACGATCATATTTCAAGTTTTCGGGTACCATGGAAGTTGTTAACATCGATGACCTCACTCTTGAGGAATATTTGGCCGACAAGAGAAGAACAAGGACCGAGGATTGTTAGGCCGATATAGCGTAAGATGCTCAATTCGAAATCAAACCTCAATTCATGAGGAATTACGTGCAAATCCTTCTGCGGAAGCATCACCGATGATGCCCATGAACATGTAGACAAAGTCGGTACATTGTCGACTATTCAAGATTCCCGAGTCTCACACGATGCTATAATGTTGAGAGTATTCCCTATTTCTCTTACGGGAACTGCAAAAAGATGGGTTGATCGGTTACCTGCTGGTACTGTCAACACTTGGCCTATCTTAAAAAGTATTTCATTCAAAGATACTGTCTTCCATAAAAAACGGCTAAGCAATTCGAAGAAATCCATAACTTCAAGCAAGAGGGTGATGAATGGTTATACCTAGCTTGGGAAAGGTATAACGAATTGTTATACAAATGCCCTACTCATGATCTTAACAGCCAACAAAAGGTGAACGTCTTCTACAAGGGACTGAACATCTCATCAAGACAAATGATTGATTCTCAAGGGCCGATTCCTAGTATGACACCCACTATGGCTTTAGAAACTATTCAAAAAATGGCAGACCACTCTCATAAATAGCACAATGGAGGAAGCAACCGAAGTAAGAATGATGATATGGAAGGCCTTGCAGCAATAAACAACAAATTAGAAAGCCTTGGAAGAGAAATGAAGAAGCTCAAGGAAAATGTACATTCCATTCAAGTTGAGCGAAACGGGACTCCACCTTCTAAAGAATATTCCTCCAACGAAGAAGTTAAAAGGATCAGAGAAGTTAACTATGGAAGAGAATTCCCTTCCAACAGCTACAATAATAACGGACCCAGATATCGAGAAAAATCCCATGGGTTCTACACAAGAATCAACAATAATCCTCCTAAACCTAGCCTTGAGGAAATAATGCACCGACACATCGAAGAATCTACAAAAAGGGAGATAGACTCAAGGTGGATGGTCAGTAAAGGAGGACACCAACATGAAACTACGTAACCAAGATCTTGCGATTAAGAACCTCAAAACACAAATTGGGCAATTGGCTAAAGACCTTGAAACAAGTAATGCTAAAGCCATTGCTGCAAGGCCATATTTATGCAAGATAAAGCAAAGAAAGAGCGATCACATCCTCTATCACTAATGATCTTTCCGGATTAACTACCTAAGAGAGGATGATAAATCGAAGACGACGAGGTCTGCCAGCCAACTTCTGAAAAGCGCAATACTGGGAAAGTTTTCTTCTCCCATGCACTATTGGTAACATTAAGATTCCGCATTAGGCGATTTAGGGTCGGGTAAACCTTATCTCTACCACTTTATTTGAAAAATCAAACTTACCAATTTAAAAGAAACAACTATTATGATTGAAATGGTGATTCCTCTAAGGTCGTCTGAGGGAATTGTGAACAATGTACTTTTAAAAATTGGAAAATTTTTCTTCCCTACCGATTTTGTGGTTATTGACATGGGAAAGCGGGAGGCTTACAACTTAATTGTTGGAAGACCTTTTCTGGCCACTTGTAGGGCTCAGATTAAGGTTTTTGAAAAACAAATTTCTTTGGGAACTAAAAATGAACGAATCACTTTTAGTATGAAAGAGCATTTAAAACCAAAAATTGAAATTTCTAATAATGTTGACATTGTTAATGTTCAATCGCTAGATCCCACTCTACACTCTAATCCTATTCCTGATGATAGTAGAGAGAATACTGATAATTATAAGCAGAAACAGGATAAAAATTGTCCAAGGCATTGAGGAAACTCCGGATCCAAACAAACATTTTTGCAACTAAATGTCAACCAAGGATAGCAAATCAGTGACAACATGGCCACCGTTTACTTGTCCTCAAAAATGTGAAAGAAAGGCGGGTGAATGGATATACCCTCACAAGGGAGAAAGACATGATTTGAGTTAGCATTGGAAGATTGGTACAAAATAAGATTTGGGAACTTGAAAATCCATAAGGGGTTGGTTAAGCAGTATAAGTATAATCATCTCACTGACACAATTGACGGTACAAGATCCAGCATCAGCATTACTAGTAGTCTTATTACTAAAGATGATGACCGGGGAAAATCATGTGATAAATGGCTTTCACATAAGTCTGGAACATATAGCATCAGTAATTCTACAAGAAAAAAAGGTTCGACAATTTGATGAATGAGTTCCAACGAACGGTGGAAGTGGGCCAGATCCAAAGACCACCTTAGAAGCCTGCTGACTCGAGTCTAACAAAGACTCGTTAATAAAGAAAAGTGCTCTTTAGGGAGACAACCCGAATTATCCCTTTCTTTTGTTTTATTTCCATTTACGTAGGGTTTTGTGTTTTCTAACTATTTTTGCAGAAATGAGGAACTAATTGTCTGCGCAGCTTCTTGATCTGAGCGAGTTACTGGCGTAACTCATCTTGGTGATTACGCCTAACCAACCTTTTAGCGGCCAGAAATTCTTGACGCATTACCAATTACGGCGTAATACCATCTCGATGGTTATCTGTAACTACTCGGTTCTGACTCATTCCAGGTTTTGCGATTCTGGCGTAACTCCCTCAAAAGAGTTACGACGTAACTCCTCTACTTAAATTCTTTCATTTTAAAATACAATAACCTTGTATTAGTATTTTAAATGAACTTTAATAGTGTGTTCCTGTAAACCCTCACGAGACTTCACTCGTCCACTTGGGACACCAAGTGGTTTAAAAACTTGTTGCATTCGCTAAATGCAACCGTGATTCCTACGAAAGTGAGTTAGGTTTATTTTTCGTTTTTCATTTTTTATTTTTAGAATCATGCTTGTCGGTATTGTGATTTCAGGGATTGAAGTTTGTTCATGATGCTTATACAAAGGCACGTCTCTTGTTCGTGGGCCTTCCTTCTTTATGGAGCAAATTTCAGGGAAGTTCTCGCTCTAATTCTACCTTTCTCTTCACCTTTATTTAATGCCTAGTACAAAAGGGACTTTGTACAATTCTAGTGGGGGGACGGGGTAGAATTATCTCTTGAACTTTATTTCGCCTCATTTTCTAGTTTATTTTGAAAAATTATGCCATTTTAAAATTTTGACATATTTTCTTAACCTAACTAGATTAGACCTTAGCCGAGCACATACAACCCTTGATATTATATGGTGAGATTAGCCTTATCCGCTTTCAATATTTTACCCCAAATCCACCAAATTATGAGTGTCTTGGTAGCTTGTAAACTTTAGAACTTGGCCTTTGCATCATTTGAAACCATAGGCGAGGTATGTTGAGTTAGCTCGATGTATTTGGACTTTTCGGTTTTAGAAGGCAATATTATAGGATTATCACCCAAACAGCCTACCATTGTGAGTCTATCGATTAGTCACCTCGACTTTTCGACCCCATGTGAAACCCTTTTGTTGCACTCATCTTTAGTGCAAGATACCCCTAGATACACCCTTCTGAGCCATTCCTTTTATTTTGTTCACCCAATATATTGTTTCGATACACCTATACACCTTAGCCTACCCTGTAGTCTTTATTTGTAATTGGGAAGTCATCATTTGCCTAAGTTCAAGGTTCGAGTAGAAATCGGAAATCACGCTTTCACCGACAACATTTCTGAAGATTATTGAAGACCCCCCGAATTCCCATTGTTCATCTCAAGTGGGGGATATTATGTTATGTTATGTTGAAAAAAAAAGTGATTCGAAAAAAAAAGAAAAAAAAGAAAAAGTTGTTATGATTAATGTAAAGTGCGATGTTATAAGCACTGTAGTATGAGCTTTATTGATTTAGTATCGAGGAGGCCACCTCGGTCACATTTGAAGATTGGAGTTGGTAGTTATGCCAGCAGTTGGAGAAAAAGGTAGTGTGACCATCACGATGTACTCTAATGACACATCTACCTTGCATTTCATGATCCGGTTTCTTGACTTCTAAGCTTGAACTTTGGGCGACGGTAAGTGGTGATGACTTGGTTATAGATTTAGACTACATGCTTGTTTTTTATTTTACACCTATTATAAATCCCATGTCTTATCCTACCCTTTAGTCATGAAGCGTGTCTAGGTGATGAAGCGAGCAATCTTTGGTGTCTTGGCCATGGATTTGGTCATGTATCATTGATTTTGTCCACTTCGCGTGACATGTTAGTAATGACGAGTCACCCTTAACCTTTGTCGTGTCTACCCATATTGCCTTGAGAATTGTTTAGCCCTTAACTCTAGTGGTGGAGATTTGTGTAACCGCCAAGCTTATGATAGAATACATGCTATGGTATGCGATTGAGTGATCATCCGAAATTGACACTTAGAATAGTTGAGAGATTTGAGTGTTTGTTCCCTTCGAGAGGTGTTCGGCTTTGTTTTATTCTAGCATAAGGGATTTGTAAACTCATATTTTCTAGGTTATGGGAGATATCTTTTAGGAATCTATCTAATAAGGTCTACTTGAGGGCAAGTAGAGTTCAGTGGGGATATTTGATAACATCAAATAGTCCCGATTATTAAGTGTCAATTTCCCCTGATAATGCTCGTTATTTATATCATTTATATGGATTTACGCTTGTTTTCCATTGTTTTCCACTTTCAGGTAAATTACGAGCATTGGAGCTAAAGAGACGCGGAACTGGAAACATATCTAAAGATTCATCACAATATGTTATTTTGAAGAAGTTACGGCGTAACTCATCTCTCACATTACGCTGTAACTATTGTGTGACTCAGTATGCCAATTTATCAGAATGTTACGGCGTAACTCCTCCCAAAGGTTACGTCGTAACTACATTAGGTCAAAAGAGGTTCCACGCCACGATACTTACGCCGTAACTCTTGCATCACTTACGACTTAACCGAGTTTATTGAAGACTACGGTAACCACTAATAAGGTTACGCCGTAACCGGCAGATCTAGTGCATTTTACGAAGAAATAGAAGGTTACTGGCGTAACTCCTATATTGGTTACGCCAGAACCCGGATCCGCCTATAAATACCCCACTAATTCCAAAGATTTCTAATCATCCCATTCCACACACAACACTGAGAACGTGGGAAAAAGCTCAAAGCGGTCTACGGAGCATCTGAGTTGCTTCCAAGGGAGAAGTCACTCCATTACGATAAGCATTAGCGTTTTATATTTCTTTTACTTTCAATTCATGTATTTCGTACCTTTGAATATTGAATTGATTTGCATGATTAATATGAGCGGCTAAGCACCTTTTGGTGCTAGCCTAGTTATGATTCATTAATTGTTTTGTTTGCGTTTACCTTTACTTCCGTACAATTATTTCTAAGTGTATGCATGCATAGTTCATTGGTAGCCACCCTTGGTTCGGTAGTTTTGAATGGCGGTGAAGCCAATTGCCTAGAAGATATGACCAACTCGACCCTAGGTGAGCGGATCGAGACGGAAGGGTAAGATATGACCAACCGACGACCCTTTCTACTTGTGCGATTCGACCAACCGATCACCTATCGCTTGGATGAACTTAAGAATTGGGGTGTAGTGTCTAAGTTCCTAACGGCCGGGCACTCACTATTATGAATCTAGCATGTAGCGGTACTTAATGACTTGGCTTAGGGACCGAGAACAACAGGACTTATGTGGTCTTTGATTTCTCTTGTGGTGGCATCTTTCTTTGATAGGTTAGAGCGAATTGACCAAATGATGTCCTCTCGAATTTGACCCCACCTTAAGTAATTGGAAGTAAGTAGACGAGACATAACTAGCTAGGAGGATTAACTAGGTTAGCACCACTATCCTCTATTGATTTCCTTTATCCATTTATCCTTTTATTTACTTTATTACGCATTAGTAGTTTAATTTATTAAATCCTTTCAAACCATTAATAATCTGTGACAATTAGACTTAGTAATAATCCATCACACATAGCTCTTGGGACGACCTTGGCTTTACCATTTACTACACTACACACGACCGGGCATACACCGCCTGTTAGTGCACTAGGGTAGACCATAGGTATAGCGAGACACTATAAATATTAAGACACAGTCAAGAAAAAACACTGTCAATATATCACCAGCCTGTTCAATACACCAGGAGTTTCAAAATATGTGGTTATGCTCAGAATTTTCCCTATCACTCTTACGGGAGCCGCTAAACGATGGGTTAAAAGATTAACTGGAACCATTGATACGCGGGCTCTCCTTAAAAGACACTTCATTCAACGATAATGTCTACCATCTAAAGTATCAAGACAACTCACAGACATACACAATTTTAAACAAGATGATGATGAAACATTGTATCAAGCCTGGGATAGATACAACGATCTCCTCTACAAATGTCCTACACATGATCCGAACAACCAGAGAAAGTCAACATCTTTACAAAGGAATCAATGTGACTACAAGACAAATGTTGGACTACGAGGCCAATTCCGGTATGACTCTACTCGCCATTGAAGCCATTCGAAACTTGCGATCACTCTCAAAATGGCACGATGGATGAAGTAACCAAAGCACAGACAGAGGTCCCATAAGCATTGCCACCATTACAAGCAAATTGGAAAACCTTGGAAGAGATATGAAGAAGCTCCAGGAAAATGTGCATGCTATTCGAGTAGGATGCGATGAAAGTAAAGGATGGAACTCAACCAGAGATTGCCCTATGAAAAATATAAGCCCCCGAATTGAAAAGGTTATGTATGGAGAAGGAAAACTCTTCCATCAAGGTTATAATCAGGATTCTTTCAAAACAAGAAGTTCTTCACTCGAGGAATCAATAAATAAGTGTCTGGAAGAAGATAATAAGCGACAAGCCAACAGGGTCGCATTGTTCCAAAAATTCCAGGAAACTAGAACCACTCTTCTTGCTCGGCATGAGGATTTGGAAGAAAATGAAAAAGAACCCACGATGAAGGAAAATGAAACTAATCAAGACAATTCGTGTGATAATAGTTTCTGTAAAGCCATATTTTCCAGCAACGAAAAACCCCTCTATACCCCTTTCAGATATGATAAAGAGGAGCTCTCCGGATTTCAAAACAAGCTAAAATCATATGTTACAAGACGAGCTTTCCAAAGGAAGCACAACATACGGAAATAGAAGCTCAAGCTTCGGAGAATGAAGTAAAGTTAAGCGCCGGATGCTCTGCGGTCATCCTAAATCGGATCCCTTTAAGGAAAAATACCGTGAAGTTTCATTCTCCCTTGCTCTATTAATAATTTACATAATATCAATGCCTTAGTGACCTAGGGCTAGTATTAGTATCATGCCATTTTCCATGTGTAAAGATTAAACCTTGGTCCTATCAAACTCCTTTGCATGACTATTGAAATGGCTGATAGAACGGTTAGCATACCCAGAGGGATAGTTGAGAATGTGCTCATCAAAATCAATAATTTTACTCTTCCTGTCGACTTTGTTATTTTAGACATGGAAGAAGATCTCGACATCCCATTAATTTTGGCGCGACCTTTTACGCAACTCGCCGAGCAAAATTAATGTTTTCGAAAAAATCATCACATTAAAAATAAACGATAGGAAGCTTACCTTGAATATGGATGACGTTGGAAAATGTCACCCTGTCGAAACTGTTTGTGTTATCAAGAAAGGAAAAAACAAAACTATTCCTCCCACCATCACACACAAGCACTGTGCTACTAATGATCGTAATATGCAGGGAAGGAAAGTCAAAGAACACGACAAAGGAAAAATACAACGCGACAACACCTCGAAACCAACGAAAACGAGTCGAAGACATATGGCACTAGTACAAAAGCAGGTTTGGTCACGCATGGTCGAAATGGAGCGACCACACATTCGCATATTTGTGTGGTGAAGGTGCGAAAATTGACAACATGTACTAATTAGTCACACATGAAAATTTTAATTGTGTGACCATTAGAACTATGTCGCCACACAATTGAGCGTTGTGTGGCTAAAGGTATCTGGTGATTTTGTTTGGATCATTTAGCCACATATGAATTTGGAGCAGCGTGACAAATACAAGTAACCTTGATCGTTAGTCACATGAAGTAATTTTTGTGTGTCTAAATCATAGAGTCAAGTTTTGTCACACATTATTTAAGGGTGGTGATATGTTTTGCCAACTCTTTAGCCACATCGAAATTGGAACAAGTGACAAATGAAAAGTAAGGTTGAAGCATTAGTCACGATATACATATAAGCGATGACAAATATATGTCACACACTTGAACACTTGTGACCAAAAGCCATATATGGTCACACTAAATGTTTTGTCACACATTCGTTAAGTGTAGCCAAAATCCGGTACATATGTTCACGTAAGTTAATATGTGTGTTTAAAGTTTAGTTTGTGTTAGCTTGCGAAAGCTAATCTATAAAGTCACATTGCTACTAACACGTGACCAAATGCCATATATGGTCACACTAAGCGTTTTGTCACACATATTATTCAAGTGTAGCCAAAATCCGGTACATATGGTCACGTAACTTAATATGTGGCCATTGGAGGATGAATAGTCAATCAAAATACGTTTCCTCACTTTAAACACCATATGGTCACACTTATTAACACTTTTAGCCACTTTATGGTTAATTGTATGTGACTAAATACCCAAAACAAACATGCTTTGTGTGACTAAATGTTAGAAAAGGCCACACAAACATAAAATTCATGTGGCCATTGGATGATCAATAGTCACACAAAAGACACCTTTCTTCACTTGAAACACCATATGGTCACACTTATTAACACTTTTAGCCACTTTATGATTAATTGTATGTGACTAAATACCCAAAACAAACATGCTTTGTGTGACTAAATGTTACAAAAGGCCACACAAACATAAAATCCAAGTGGCCATTGGATGATCAATAGTCACACAAAGACATATTTCTTCACCTTAAACACCATATGGTCACACTTATTAACACTTTTAGCCACTTTATGCTTAATTGTATGTGACTAAATAACCAAAAGAAACATGCTTTGTGTGACTAAATGTTAGAAATGGCCACACAAAAGAAATTTGATGTGGCC
Organism: Chrysanthemum lavandulifolium; assembly: GCA_022545495.1. NCBI lineage: Eukaryota > Viridiplantae > Streptophyta > Magnoliopsida > Asterales > Asteraceae > Chrysanthemum > Chrysanthemum lavandulifolium. Next base: position 274,214,018 of record CM040243.1, read on the forward strand.
ATTGGATTATCAATAGTCACACAAAAACTATTATGTTTTCATAAGCAGAACTAACTACGAATACTAAGCAGACTTATCTTATTTACGCGGACTTAACCTTGTCTTGGCGACCCTTAACCACTAAAACTAACCTACGGACTTAACTTTGTCTTGGAAGCTTTAACCACTAAAGTTTTACGTTTATAAGTATACCACAACACAAAATATATATATTTTTTGGGTGCAAAGATGAACTTGTATTAATCAAGGAAACTTTGTAAAATGAAAAATCAACACACTTTGATATGGACAAGTCCCATATCAAGTTGCATACTAAACAACTCTATTCAATATCGATATATCTGTTCTTATAAGTCGATAACAAAAACAAGCGCCCATATCATACAACCATGGACGAGATGACAACCAACACAAAACCATCACAAAGAACACCTTTTAATGCACGGTATGAACCATACACTTCGGATAGGGGCTATACCAAGTAGTTTACATTCCATCTCATGAATGGCTTCAACTACTTGGGAACACACCTACCTAAATGAAACCAACCAAATCCTACACAATCCTAAAATCATTTATAAGCGTGTCTATCAATAACAAGCGATAACGCGCGGGAATTACGTTTTAGCACATGCTAAATCTGGAATTATAAGCGGATTACGGAAGACACGAAGCTTGGTCGTCGATGACAAAGTCAACAAGATTGAATCGACCATTTTGTTTCGTTCCCATGACACTCCTCAACAATCTCTCTCCATATGGCGTTTATGGTAGCGTGGTTCTTGCTTCTAGGCCTATCATTTGTGGTGTTGCGATTCACGTTCACATAAAACTCCATGTCTTCCGGTATCTCGACAATGCGTTATGGTACTTCCACATGTGATTTAACCGTAAACTTATGTGGTATGTTACGCATTAAAAGAACAATGTAGTATGCTAATCAAAAGTATGTCCATGTGTTGAAGCATATATTAGTTTTTGCGCGAATAATGGCGAAATGGTCCGATTTGTATCATTACTTACCAAGCGACTCTGTCCGTGACATATGCAAGGATGGCGCGTAAAACAATCCCTTTCACTTTCATGCTCTGTACATTCGTTCCATGCACATATGTGTTTCATACGCTCATCGCAATTGGAATTTAATAAAAATGGTAATTAATAATTTAAAAGCTATTATATGGAAAGGTTTATTTTAAAATAAAGTCATAGATTATGTCTACACTTTGATTAACATACCTTCATCTACGGGGTTTCTCATGAGCGGTCTTATGCGATTCGACTCCATCGTTGCACAAGTTCGAGCATCATCATCGGTCCATTTTCGACAAATGGCATCGGGGAAGAGTATTGTTTAGGAGATTTGTGAAAACAACTCTTGTGCCGACAAGCGAGTTTTCATCGTGAACCAATACATTCCATCCGTGCCCACCAAACTCATGCGCGTGTCTGTTTTCCTCCGATATTTCAATTTGACGGTGAGTGATAGTTTCTACAGACACGCCGACAACAAACGTCAAATTGGTTATTGTCGATATTGTCCGGAAATTGCAAGGAATGACCTACGTAACAGTTTAGTTTAAAGAAAACATTAGCGGGTCAAACAATTAAAATAATCCCCATTTTCAACAAACTTATACAATGTATTGATTAACATTTTTTCTTACGGAGGTTGTGCGGGATATTCATCCAACGTAACGAGCACACCTCGTTATGCGTAACCTAGAAGAGCGGATCGTATCCGGGGCATTCGTGGCACGCATCGTTGTACTGTTACATAATAACGATCTTCTTCTGCGAATGAAATGGAATGTGGCCACATTGATGTATTGGCTTTGATCAATAAAAGCTTGCCACTCGGACCCTTGCAAAGTAATGCGACCACGAACCAATTTCGATAAACCTTATGTTTGGTTCCCCTATTGTGGATTAGGTATATCCGGCGCTTGTTGGGGTCTGATGTTTGATAAACAAAGCGGGAAGCATCTTAAATTTAAAAAGTAAGCACGTATATCAATTTGATGGTTACATCGATAAATTTATAACCTTAAGTAAGCATTTTAAGTACAACTTACGCAATGTCCTAATGTTTGTGCGGTTTGCCTCCACCAACAATTGGATGCTCATTCTATTTTAAAACCACAATCGTCTTAATGGTCAATAAGGTTATCTCATATGCATAACATTCAACTAATACAAGTCTTAGATGATCAATACATCTTTATCATTAAGGTGTCAAACAAAATATGATTGAAGATGTACTACTACATATTTAACTATGTTTCAAAACCAATAATCATATAGTCCTTTTAGAGTAAAAATCGTATTTTTTACGTTTATTCATCTTACCCCATCGTTTGTTAAAATCTAGTAAGAAATCCATAATATACCCAACATACCATACGCCATTGCTTCATCCAATGTTTAAACCTAAGCTCGGATAATTAATTACATAAGGTGTAGTGCTTTACCAAATCATATAAAAGCTATACTAACCTAGATTAAACATATGTTTACAAGTTGTCTAATTAGCTATTTAACAAATAGTTACGTTTTCCACAATCCATATATCCATGATTTTTTTATTCAATCATCATATATTTACATGTCACACAATATTCTAAAGAATCAAATCGCATATAGTTCTAATAAAGCAATACATTACATTATGATCAAAGGATACTATATTCTTTAGGATATGTTAAACATTCTTGAAAAATTACCAAACATGCATTTGTATCCATCAACATATCGAAACATGCGTGCATATCAATCACTTTACATTTGCGGTTCATGGTTAAAAAAAAAAAAAAAAAAAAAAAAAAATGTGTAACATTACACGATGATCACGGTTGTTGTGTTGAAGAAGATAGACTTGAATATTTTGCTTTGACTATGTGATTAAGTGTAGCCGTAATATGTCACGGTTCTCAAAGCGCAATGATTACTATTAATTAAGGGAAGGATTTTTGTTTTATTTTTTAGCTTGTATTATGGGAGCATTGCATATATACCCACTAAAACTCAAAAGTTTCATATTTCTCCATAATACAATTTTTAATGCATGATGTACAATGCAACTTAAGCATGTTTTGGGTATATATGCAAATATGTAAATTTTACACAACAATTACGTACCAAAGCGGTACATTTGAAAAATCATAACTATTTTATGACCTAAACCCTTGATTAAATACATACAAAATATTTGGTAGAATCACCTTAAAATTAAGTACCTTAACATACAAATAAATAATATTACATTAACATACGATATCGTAACTTCTATAAATAAATACATATATCGAATACAATATTGGTTAATCGAATATACAATGTAGCTATTGAATCACTTGCCGATGCATCAACGTTTGCAATGTTTTTGTACGATGTTTCCGTCCTTGAATGTCACGTTCAACGTGATGATAAAAACACATGGAATCAAGTAACAAAAAAGTTATACGTTGTAATAAAGTATATAATTGTAGGTACTTTTAAATAAAAACATACTATTCAATAACTTAGCACTACCGGTATTAACTTAGCAGCGGTATTAACTTAGCACTTGCGGTATTAACTTCTTCCGCCCATTCTTATTCGATGTCAAATTCCACCCATTCTACTACGACTATATACGGATGCTTAACATCTTGAGCCAATCATGATTCATTGGGACGGGTGTATGATAGGGACCAATGATTATATATAGCTTCTAACGAAACTATATATACACGTGGCGCAGCGGACGCCGACCACAATGAAACATGATTGACACGAAGAAATTTACCAACTTCATTAAAGTACAAGGTTGTGATAATATTATGCATATAAAATAAAGCGGTCACAAACATGCGACATAATCGTCTATACATTGCTATAAACCGGGTCAAGATATGGGCAATCTCAAGTTTAAAACTACCGTCATAATTGATCAAAGCGTTGATGGTCATGGTAAGCAACACGACCTCTATCAAAGTAAGACACCTATGTTATAAGCAAGCAAGTGGAGCGACTTAGTACTTTGGCGTCCACTCGAAATCCCATTGCCATGTCTATGAAATGGTGCAAAGATTTGCACCAAACCTATTGCTATGGCGGTGACATAGGAATGGGTTTTCGAGGAAGCTCAAAGTACCAAAGGTGTCTTAGAATAAATAATTATCGATTCTACAAAAGTTAATTTCTGAGAGATGAAAAGACAAAAAGCCTATCCGGTGATGAAAAGACTTTTAAGTGCAATGGTTAAAATTTTAATGTTGAAACTAGGGAATAAGATCTTGTATCTGAGCAACCCATCTACCATACGATCAAAAAAAATTGACTCATTTTTGCACATAATAGTGAGGCTCGGATCTGTATAAATCAATAGTTTCAAAACATCGATGTCACATCATTTGCATGATTTAATAAGATACTTGTCATCACGACCTCATACACCGACACCTCATAATTATAGTTTTGCTAGATTGTTAAAAAAGTTAAGGAACAATATGATATAGTTGCGGTTCAAGCGGAAGTTGAACATACCAATGTGGCGCGTTACTTTGTAGATGTGTATGGAATTTCAACTTAGTGAACCCTTACGAATCCCCTACGGTACCTTTTGTCGTTTCAACTCCGCTTTGAGCAAAGGCACGCACGGGCGATTTGCTGGGTGTTGAAAAACAAAAGGCACTTGTTGGGGAATTTAGAATGGGTAACTATCTTGAAATTCCTACTCATCTACAAAGTAACGTAACCACTGTACGTTCAACTTCCGCTTTAATCGCAACTATCATATTGATCATAACTTTTTAACAATCTAAAAAAGTCTATAACAAGTATATCGAGACTCATATAAACTTCCAAGCGGGTGTGCGGTGTGATATGCATTAGCAAGGCTCGAGATCGTAAAAGGTTGGATAAACACGGAACATCGGGATATAACCGCCATGGTGCAAAATAATGTAATAAAATTGCCATGCCAACATACGGTAAATCACATCATTTGCATATCAAATAAGATAATCGTCATCACGACCTTTTGCATATCACAAATAAACACATGTGGCCCAAAATAAACCAACTCCCTTTGAGCAAAGGCACGCACGAGCGATTTGCTAGATTGTTGAAAAAACAAAGGCGTATGGGCGAGAAGGGTTAATTATGTTTTTGAAATCATAATTATAGTTTTGCTAGATTGTTAAAAAAGTTAAGGAACAATATGATATAGTTGCGGATTCAAAGGAAGTTGAACATACCTCTATCACATCATCGATTGATTTATTAAGATATATCATCACGACCTCTATCAAAGTAAGACACTTATGAACAAAATAGAGTTTATACATGCAAAGGAAATGGTCAAAAAGTTAAATGTCAATATGTTATAAGCAAGCAAGTGGAGCGACTTAGTACTTTGAGCGTCCACTCGAAATCCCATTGCCATGTCTGAAATGGTGCAAAGATTTGCACCAAACTGTTGCTATGGCGGTGACATAGGAATGGGTTTTAGAGGAAGCTCAAAGTACCAAGTGTAAATAATTATCGATTCTACAAAGTGTATGTGTTGAATGGGATAATGAAGGGTGTGGCTGCCATGAACAATACACACTATATCATTATCGCAATCAACACACCTCATAAAAAGAAACACAATCAAACCCTTTACGAGATCCCTCTTGGTCCTTTTGTCGTTTCAACTCCTTTGTGCAATTGCACACCGGGCAAATTGCTAGATTGTTGAAAAACAAAGGAGCGATATGAAAACTCGAAAGGGTTGATATATATTAAGATCATAAAAAGTGTTTTCCTAAAAAGAAGCATAGTTAACCCTTACGGGTCCCCATACATTAACATTTAACTATGCTTTTTATATTTACTAAGCGCATACCTTATTGACTATTATGCGATCACAACAACAACAACAACAACAAACAAAAGGCAATAGCGTAGTGCGAAAGGATAGAAAGCATCGACAAAACCAAAAGGCAATAGCGTAGTAAAAGAAAGCAAGCAAACAAGCAAGCAGGGCATACGGGAAAAAAAAACGCACAAGCGGGCCGTAATCGCCAATAGCAAAGCGCAGCATGACATAAAACCAAAAGCCGGGCACACCAAAAGCGAGCCAACCTAAGGGAGCAACAACGAACAACGCAAACCACGCGCGGGGCCTAAGACTACGGCAAAACAAAACACGCAAGGAGGCAAAGGGACACCTAAAAGCCAACCTAGCACCACTACCCGCAAATCTCATTCTTGGCGTCTACTAATCTCATTCTTCGTGTCTCATTCTTCACGTACCCATCTGCATGTATAACACGTAATCGTTATTACCTCAACTAATGATCCATAAATCATCAAACAACTACTTTTCCTATGCAAATGACTAATACCACGACTAACATCCTAAACTAACATAACACAATATCATCTATAAATCAATAAACATCCTAAACTAACAAACTAGCATTAAATTATAACATTTATACGAGATATTAGGCTCGATAGGAAGAGAATCAAGCCCTTTATAATAGCCCTCAAGAGTATTTCATTGACTAACATTTATTTTCATTGATTTTGCGTTTGATTGAAAACCCTAAATCGCTATTAATTAGAATCTAGCGTGTGTTTTGACCGAGTGTAAGAGAGATAAATGTGTGAAATCTTGAAAGTCAAACACACACTACTTGACCATTTTCTAATAAAAGTAAATAAATAAATAAAACTAACTTATTTCTTCAAGTTAATAAAGCATTAAAACCTAAAATTAACCATTGTCTTGATCATTGATCATTGATCATTTACATATAATTACTTATATAAACAAAGTAGCGATTAATAGCAAGCATCCATACAACCATCAACTATACATCATCAAAACACAAAAAAACTTCCAAAGCTTCCTATGCTCCATCTTGAGACTCATCAACTTCATCCAAATCTTCCAAGAACTCCTCCTTCTCCGAGCGGACTCCGGCGACATAGCACCAAAAGGCGAGCCGACAAATCAATCTTCCTTGATCCTTCAAGCTGTATCTCACGAAGGGCATACTCACCGATTCTTTGCAACATTGAAACGAGTAAACAATCTACCGACCTCATCGATTATACATTCTTTTTGTATGATTTCCCTCGAATCTTGCTCTCTTCTCCCATCCGCTCGATCAACTTTTCTCCTCTGCTATGTCTTGCAATATCAACAACACAAGCATCATCGGCGAGCTTGCGGATTCGATGGCGGCTTTCATTTCATCGATATTAGGTGTGGAAGACATTTTGTGTGTTTAGGGGTAAAATTATTGATAGTTGTGTGTTTAGAGTTAAAATGATTGATACTTGTGTGTTGATTTTATGGTTAGGTAAGTATACATAATTACAATGTACCTCACAATTTGCACAAATAATCACAAAAAACACTTAAGAGGCATCGGAAAATTTATTTTGGGTGTTCTTGTAGCCCTTCATATTCTTCCATGCATAAATGTGATATGCAATAGTTCAAGAAAAAGAAAAGAAAAAGTGATATGCGGGAGGAGTATTTAGGAAGATATCTAATATTGCAATTTAAACCCTTCATTTTTCATTGGATCTAAACCAGCCCCTATATACTAGGGGTGTTCACGAAGCGGTTCGGCTCGATTCGTTTAGAATTTTAACTATCCATCACGGGCGGGTAGTTCATTCTACTATCAAAACCGAACCGTACTAGGCGGGTAACGGACATGCGGGTATCCGAATGAGCGGTTACCAGCGGTTGAGTCACGATTAACCATTCAAAAAATTAATCGAATCGAATCGGGCGAACAATAACATAAATTATAACGTAATATGTCATTTTAGTAAAATTAAATAACACTAAAGATATTAGAATAATAGTAATGTTGTTGTGTCATAATAGCAACATTCAAATTACCATATCTAACAAAATAAGTAATACTAATTATTTGGCGTTTATAGATTACGATCACATTAATGATATGTAATCCATGGACGTTAGTAAATGATCAAATTAGATAAGTAAAATGCATTATGAACCGTGATAAGCGGGTTTTTCGGTTCGGGTTTTCTCGATTTGATTTCTTGATTATCGGTTTTAGCGGTTATCGGTTTGCTCAAATTCTTAAAATTTATGTCAAGCGCAATACATCGACCAAAATCAAAGTTAGTCATCTTTACAATGTAGCACATTGACAAAAATCAAAGTTAGTCATCATTACTATGTAGTCATATCTGATGCGAAGAAGACTAATCTTGCTTTATAGACACTACAACTTTGGCAAACAATGAATTGGTGGTTATTAATTTGCGAACCATGCAAATTTGCATAACAAAACCACGTAAACATTACCCGACAAGGTTACAACAACATTACGCAACAAAATTGCGACACAATAGGATCTTGACACATGATAACATCAATTGCAATACCTTACATGTAACTACTTGCATACAATATTACGTAAATTCTTGACACAATAGGATGCTCACACATATGTTTAGCCATACTATATGAGTTAGGGGTTGTTTACTTTTTGAAAACTTTTTCGCCCGTGTATACGTTTATACACACATTCATACGTTTATACGTTTTTATGCATTTTAATACGTTTTAAATGCGTCTTTGTCCCCTTTAATCTGTTTTATCGTTTCGGTTTTGTTTACTGATTTTTTCGTCCGTGTTTACGTTTTCGCTAGTTTTTCATGTTTCCGTCCGTTTGAATAAGTTTTAGTCATTTTACATACTAACGTACATTTTCAAACGTTTCATACATTTTCATATGTTTTACATATGTTTTCGTCCGTTTTATCCGATTTACCCGTTCTCATCCGTTTTACCCATTTCGTATGTTTATAAGAATTTTCAACCGTTTTCAAAGGTTTTCTTACACTTTTACAGTTAAATGCGTTTATACAAGTTTTAAATCTGTTTAATACGTTTTGGTCCGTTTTCTTACGTCTTTGTCCCTTTTAATCGGTTTTATCGTTCCGTTTTGTTTCTTGGTTTTAAATCTATGTTTGCGTTTTATTTGGTTTTCATCTTTTAATCCGTTTGTATAACTTTTACACACATTCGGCCGATTCGGCATTTGTTTTGCGTTTTCGTCCCATTTACCCGTTTTCATTCGTTTTACCCATTTCGTATGTTTTAAGAATTTTTCAACCGTTTTCAAAGGTTTTCTTACACTTTTACAGTTAAATGCGTTTATACACGTTTTCTTACATTTTAATACGTTTTGGTCCGTTTTCTTACGTCTTTGTCCCTTTTAATCGGTTTTATCGTTCCGTTTTGTTTCTTGGTTTTCGTCCGTGTTTGCGTTTTATTTAGTTTTCATCTTTTAGTCCGTTTGTATAACTTTTTACACATTCGGCCGATTCAATTTGTTTTGCGTTTCGTCCCATTTACCCGTTTTCATTCGTTTTACCCATTTCGTATGTTTTAAGAATTTTTCAACCGTTTTCAAAGGTTTTCTTACACTTTACAGTTAAATGCGTTTATACACGTTTTCTTACATTTTTAATACGTTTTGGTCCGTTTTCTTACGTCTTTGTCCCTTTTAATCGGTTTTATCGTTCCGTTTTTGTTTTGGTTTTCGTCCGTGTTTGCGTTTTATTTGGTTTTCATCTTTTAATCCGTTTGTATAACTTTTACACACATTCGGCCGATTCAATTTGTTTTGCGTTTTCGTCCCATTTACCCGTTTTCATTCGTTTTACCCATTTTCGTATGTTTTAAGAATTTTCAACCGTTTTCAAAGGTTTTCTTACACTTTTACAGTTAAATGCGTTTATACACGTTTTCTTACATTTTAATACGTTTTGGTCCGTTTTCTTACGTCTTTGTCCCTTTTAATCGGTTTTATCGTTCCGTTTTGTTTCTGAGGTTTTCGTCCGTGTTTGCGTTTTAGTTGGTTTTTCATCTTTTAGTCCGTTTGTATAACTTTTACACACATTCGGCCGTTTCAATTTGTTTTGCGTTTTCGTCCCATTTACTCAAACATTATGTTTGTAGGTTGCTAATTATGGAAGCCATGGCTTAAAATCTAAATAATTTTGTGTCAACTCAAAGCGAACTTAATTATCCATTTTCGGTTTAAAACCATATGTGTCAACCCAATAATCAAGCTTAATTTGGTCAACCCAAGCGAACTTAATTCATAATCGGTTTCGGTTCGCTTTGGTTTAATTATAGTTCGGTTCGTTTCGGTTTCGTGTTGACAAAAATAAAAATATAACCGATTTAACGAAACAAAACCCGATAACGAGCGGATCAACACCCAAATTTATAGTCATAGTTTAAAGAAGGAGGACTTAGTTTGCCGTTTTAAACATTAGGTCCTTAGAGATTGGTGGATCTTAGGGATGACGGGGAGGCTGCGAGGTCTAAGGCTGCGGGGTTGAATGATCTCATTACTCAATCTTAGGAGGAAATCGATACCAAGGAAGAACAAATTCGAGCGATGAATGGTTGAAGGGTTTCGCTATGGAATGGGATGTTTTCTTTGCTCTAGTGTCATCTGTTTATGTCTAATGTCTAATGTCTAATGTCTTGGTTTAATGGGATGGTATGTAGATATATTAACAATGGAATATGTATGGATCTTTTGATGGTTTATCCATACGAATACTAATTATGTTTGTTAATATAAGTAATGTGTTCGCTAGTTTGTTTCATCTTTTTTTTCATGTTGTTTTGAATTTAGGAATTGGTTGTGGTGTTAAAGTTCATATTCGCACTAGTATAATGTATTATTGTAGGATTAGGATGTTCAATTTTAGATTGTTGTCAATTTTTTATGGTGATTATGAAGTTTAGAGCTGGGCGTTTGTTCATGACAATTATTTTGATTGAACCACTATATTGGGTGTTTTGTTGTTGTTTACGCTTTAAGTTAATTGCATTTACATGTTTTCTTGATTTTTTGACTACTTGAGGATGTTAGAGCTTATCTAATTGCTTATAAATAGCTTATTTATAGCCTTAAAGTAAGGTCTTAGGGTTTTTGATGTATCAATGAGTTCTTGGTTTGATTTGCCTATTTTGTGCTTAATTGTTTATCTGGGCCTTATTAGTTATAGTTGTAATTAGTTGCTTTAAGTCCATTTTAGCTTTTGATTGTTCATTTGTATCGCCATGTGGTGATTTTAGTGTATCTGCTGATTATATGTGTTTTGACACGGTGGTTTGAAGTAATATGAGTGTTTGGGATGTGGGTAAGCACCATTTACATCGGGGTGTTTTGGTTTCAAAATTGTTTGATTTGGAGCCACATTTAAAATTATCAAATTTGGAGCCAAATTTTAGCCAAAATTTTAAAATTACTTTGGAAATTATGGTTTCCTTAATTGAAAAAGCGCCCCATCATTAGCCTATTTTACTCCAATAAATCGGGCTTCAAGCAAAACAACGAACTTCAATTTTACACCATTATTTACCAATTAAGTTTACTAATTTTCTTTAACACATTACTTGACGAATCATGTCAGCGCAAATCAATTATCCGGATGATTTGGTTTATTACGATCGTGAAATTGAAAACACTTTAGAATATGAATCGAGGCGTATTCGGATGAGGGTGAGGATCTTGAAACAACCATTCAAATGCGAATGTTGTTAAGAGGGCATAACTAGGTTAGCTAAGTTTCGCGAGGAATATGGAAAAGCAGACGGAATAAAGGTCGGTGTAACCTTGATGCCTTTGGATAGGTTATCGAGGAAAAAGCAGAGCATTGTTTTCAAGTTTTTGGGTGATTTGGTTCGTGAGCATATAGGTGTCGAGTTCTAACACGGAGGAAGGTTGATTCGAAGCAAGAGATAAAATGTGGGGCGAAATCACGGTACACATATACTTTTTAACTAGTAGTGGCTTGGTATCGTAGATACAAGGTGTTAATAAGTTTATCTCTGCATTTACGGTATGTGCAACTAATTAACAACAATTTGTTAATCTTTGCGGCGATATTTTGATGTTGACTTGGCGGTCGAAAAGGCGATAATGAATCGTCTTGGTCAACTTCTAAGGAATTCGAATGAAATTGATACAAAACTACATATTGCCCAACCAAAATACCCTTTCAAAACTAAATGAAGTCCGGCAAAGTATAGTGCAATTATAAAAGCCGAAGATTGGGTTAATTTTGTAAACTACACGACCGATGAGGAATACAAGGTGTTAATTATTCATTTTATTCAAGTTCAAATATCTTTCACCTTTTCATATGTTTCCATATGTATTAGTTGTATACTATCGACATTACTACATCTAAGCGTATGATTTTGTGTTGCAAGGTGAGATCGACAAAAGCTAAAGTGTCGCGTTCCAAGTCATTTATGATCATACAATGGGACGAGGTGGATACGCCCGTGTGATAGAAAAAATGGTAACGATAAACATTTGCACATTTACATTTGCATTTAATAGCATCATAGTTTCGTTTATATTCGTTTATCTTACATTTGTATGTATTTGATGTTTATAAGATCGAGAGTAAAGAAATTGAACGGATGAAGAACCACCGCGTGATGCTGCGTGGTTGAAAGGAAGGGTGAAAAAGGCGGAGAATATCACGATGATGATATCGGATCGGTGGGAGAAAAATTTGTAAGTTTGTTGCAAATTTTATTATTATGTTTGTTTAGTTATAAGTTAATCACTCTCTTGTATTACTTAAAGCTGTTAGTTATAAGTTAATACGGTAGTGTTTTAGTTAATACTTTTAGTTAATCTTGCTCTTGTATTACTTAAAAGCTATTATTTATAAGTTAATACGGTAGTGTTTTAGTTAATACTTTTAGTTACAAGTTAATCTTGGTAGAATTAAATAACCTATTTCCCATATTGTGTGTGCGAGAAAAAAGCGGACGACAAGATCAAACAAGGAATCTTGAAGCTTGATCATGGCGATGCCATAACGGTTGTATTAGGTAAGGAAAAGGGAGGATATGCGAGAGGTGGGAGGTGGAGTAACCTACAAGAGGTATTTTGATGCGCCTCGAATCGGACAAGCATCGATGAAAGAGTGGTGTTACTTCAAAGTGAACTTGATGATGAGGCGCCAGCGTCAAGAAAAAGAGGCGTGTCTGAGTTTGATGAAACAATTGGGCTGCACAAAGGCGATTGCGATCAACTTCAACTCCATTGTGAAAGCGAAGTAAGACATAAAAAGTAACATTCCATCTTTTTTACCCTTTTAAATCTTGCTTGATCTTCTTAAACAATTTATATTTCGGTGTCTCGGTGAACATTAATCTTTTAAATAGCGGTCTTGATGAGGATCTTGGAACACGTGTTCTTTGGGCGTGAGAAAGTTGCGAGCATTGAGAAGTCTAATGGACTTGCAACTTTGGAAAAGGAAATTCAAATAAGTGTAAGTAATAAATCACCCCCACAGGATTTTGAATTCTACATACATTATTTATTTACCGTGTATTATACATATAGGAAGCTGTTAAATCATGCATCTAAGAAATCGACTAGATCAAAGCGAAAGGATTCTTCACGTCAACTTTACGGATCACAAGAGCGAGTCTCCATTAACGATACTACCACAAGTATGTATTTAAACATTTTCATATGTTCTTTAGTTTAATTAATTCTTGATACATATATACATGCAACAAATTATCTTTTAGGTAATTAAGTGCGGTGTGGCATAAAGAAATCAACTATTATTGCGGAGGTGCAGTGTACAAAGCGATGGAAAACAAATGCTTCATAACAAACCACTCCCAAAGGATTGCTCTGAGTATCTATTGAAAAATCTTTAGTGGATGCGGCGTGCATACGGATGTAGGAAATGTGGTCTCAAAGCAGTTAAGGATGCGATGGGTGGTTTTATGCATGGCCAAAGGATCAAGTGGTTTTCGATGAAAAGGTACATAGATGCATGTGTTTTATAAACCTACATATATCATTCTTCATATTTAATTCGATGTTTGATACCCGGCTTTTGTTTCCTCTGGTAACACCACCAAGTACCATAAAGCGATTGGTGAGAACAGAGCGCACCTAAATTACATCTGACGCTCGTCTCTAGTCATACCATGCAAAGGAAGCTAAGAAGATCAAGAGTCGAAGTCGTTAAATTATTGAGAATTTTATTATATACGACATTACAATTTTATATACATTCCAATTTTATTGTATTTGAATATATTTTGAATATATTTTATATATTAAATTTGTTTTGATATATATTGATTTCTTATATGTGACTAAAAGATTCATATAGTCACAATTATTAACACTTTTTGGTCACAGGTTTGCTTAATTCGATGCGTGACTAAATGTTAGAAAGCGCCACACAAACATAAAATTAATGTGGCCATTGGATGAGCAATAGTCACACAAAACACACATTTCTTCACTTAAAACACCATATGGTCACACTTATTAACACTTTTGGCCACTTTATGCTTAATTTGTATGTGACTAAATACCCAAAAGAAACATGCTTTGTGTGACTAAATGTTAGAAAAGGCCACACAAACATAAAATTCATGTGGCCATTGGATGATCAATAGTCACACAAAACACACATTTCTTCACTTAAAACACCATATGGTCACACTTATTAACACTTTTAGCCACTTTATGGTTAATTGCATGTGACTAAATACCCAAAAGAAACATGCTTTGCGTGACTAAATGTTAGAAAAGGCCACACAAACATAAAATTCATGTGGCCATTGGATGAGCAATAGTCACACAAAACACACATTTCTTCACTTAAAACACCATATGGTCACACTTATTAACACTTTTGGCCACTTTATGATTAATTGGATGTGACTAAATACCCAAAAGCGTGCTTTGTGTGACTAAATGTTAGAAAAGGCCACACAAACATAAAATTCATGTGGCCATTGGATGATCAATAGTCACACAAAACACACATTTCTTCACTTGAAACACCATATGGTCACACTTATTAACACTTTTGGCCACTTTATGATTAATTGAATGTGACTAAATACCCAAAAGAAACATGCTTTGTGTGACTAAATGTTAGAAAAGGCCACACAAACATAAAATTCAAGTGGCCATTGGATGATCAATAGTCACACAAAACACACATTTCTTCACTTAAAACACCATATGGTCACACTTATTAACACTTTTAGCCACTTTATGGTTAATTGCATGTGACTAAATACCCAAAAGAAACATGCTTTGTGTGACTAAATGTTAGAAAAGGCCACACAAACATAAAATTCATGTGGCCATTGGATGAGCAATAGTCACACAAAACACACATTTCTTCACTTAAAACACCATATGGTCACACTTATTAACACTTTTGGCCACTTTATGATTAATTGGATGTGACTAAATACCCAAAAACGTGCTTTGTGTGACTAAATGTTAGAAAAGGCCACACAAACATAAAATTCAAGTGGCCATTGGATGATCAATAGTCACACAAAACACACATTTCTTCACTTAAAACACCATATGGTCACACTTATTAACACTTTTAGCCACTTTATGGTTAATTGTATGTGACTAAATACCCAAAACAAACATGATTTGTGTGACTAAATGTTAGAAAAGGCCACACAAACATAAAATTCATGTGGCCATTGGATGATCAATAGTCACACAAAAGACACCTTTCTTCACTTGAAACACCATATGGTCACACTTATTAACACTTTTAGCCACTTTATGATTAATTGTATGTGACTAAATACCCAAAACAAACATGCTTTGTGTGACTAAATGTTAGAAAAGGCCACACAAACATAAAATTCAAGTGGCCATTAGATGATCAATAGTCACACAAAGACATATTTCTTCACCTTAAACAACATATGGTCACACTTATTAACACTTTTGCCACTTTATGCTTAATTGTATGTGACTAAATACCCAAAACAAACATGCTTTGTGTGACTATCTGATGTTTATGGTCACTAATACGGATTAATCCAACAAAATTTGTACCTAATTAGTCACACATATTACGGTTTTGGTTACTCTTTTGCAATAGAGACTAAAAAAGTCAAACACGTGACCATAGGGTACCTATGGTCGTGCGACCTTTAGTCACACACGCCGAAAAAACATGTGTGACTATATGTATATCGTCACACATATTCGGTGTGGCCAAATCCACTTTTGTTCTAGTGTTAGGAAGAAAAATTACGCAAGGTTCGGAGGATGGTTTGAGCCAATAGTTTACTAACACACTTGCGTTTTCACATAAAACACTAAACAAGTAAAAGTGATTTTATGATTTAGTAACACATATGTACAACAACTAGTGTTTACATATTGGGTAGATATATACATAATTAGTATGTATTATAATGGGTAATATAATGGGTAGAAGTTTAAGTAGTTGATCCATTGACTAAATACATTGAATGTAATTGGGTATAACCCAAAGTCCATGACCCATACACATGGAACATAACCCATAACCCATTGCATGACATCATGCATAAGTCATAAATGGATATTATCCATGACTCATGGTTTTAACCCATGACCTATGGACTAGATGCATTGCATCTTGTAGATACATTGTATCTACTTGGATACCCATGGTCCAAAGTCTAGACCCATGACCCATAACCCATGACCCATGACCCAAAACCCATGGGCAAAGAGGAGCGTCCCACGGATCCCCATGTTTACACTGGACGAATCCCTCAAGTGAGGGATCAGTGGGATCCGTGGAATAGTAGCACTTTTTCCTCTATAAATAGTGAGCCATTTCTTTATTGTAACTCACCTCTCACATATACATTTTCTCTTTTAGTTGTAAACTCTTTAACCACATATCTAAGTGATCTTTGTATGTTGTTTTGTTTTGTTTTTTGTGTGATTCTTTAGGTTCCTCTTAAAGGCGAGATCACCACCTTTTGAAGTCGAGCAAGCTCAAGTCCATGAGTTGCCAAGCTTCATCATCATCAAGACTACTGAGGTTCTCTTGTTGATAGTTCTCTTCCATTTCACTAGAAGTGTAGTGTCGAAGACATTAGTGAAAGATGTCTAAATGGTCAAGACGAAGACATTACTGAAAGGTGTCGAACTTCTATATTGAAAGCACTAGTGAAAGGTGCTTAGAAGTCAAGTGTTGGATCGATACACTTTAATCAAACTAACTTAACTAGCTTGTTAAGGTTTAATAACCTCGGATAAATCCTAAGTTATTAACAAAGAAACACCGAGCAATCTTTATCAAGTACGCGAATTTACTTAACAAAGCTAAGAAGAATAACTTTATTATAAACTCTAAATCGCTTATTATGCGGATACTCTAATACAACTCTAAGATAATCGAACTTTTCTCTAAAACACTAATTCGTAAACTCTAAAACTCTTTTACGAAATCGTACCTCTAATGCCAATCTAGGAGTCCTTTTATAGGCTCAAGGATATCCTAGTCGGTTTACAATTGATAACCTTATACGACAAGTAATCTAAACATGGAATACAATACTTTCCATAAACAAATATAACAGTTCTTTTGTTCTAGCGATTATTTGACTTTATCTTGCAAGACTTTGACTGTCTTTTAGCGATACTTTGACTATTTGACTTCTTCGATTACTTTGCATCTTCAAGACTTTCATATCTTTAGTACTTTGATATCTTGACACTTTTCATATCCCAACAATCCTCCCTAACTTGAATTCTACTTGCTTGACTTCAAGTTCCTTTATGAATATATCTTTAACGACTTCATCTTTAAAATGGATTGTTTCTTAGTCTTTAGATTGTATCTCGTAATATATGTGCTTGTCAAAGTATCTCTTAGAATTGTTCTCTTCACAAGACATCCAAGAATCTCCATCTTTTCAAAGAACACAAAGAAACATATGACAATTTGTACAATAATTCGGTTTAAGTTGCATACTATTCTCATCACATCTAAGTGAATCATTGAAAATTTAATGGATTTAGAACTCTTTACCAAAGCCATTATCTCGGAGTAGCCAAATGTTTTGGTGTGTAAGACCATGGTACATTGATAACCATATGATTTTAGCAAACCACCGACTATCAATGATTTGTTTTGTCTTTACCAAAAGTTGCACCCTTACGGACTAGTTAGTTCTTTTATCTAATGGTGAACTAATTACCAATAATGGTTTTTCACACGGCCTTTACCACAAGCCATTTCTTGTGGGCTAGCCAACTCTTCACATTATCGATATGGTGAGTTGATGACCATCCAACTTATTAGCAAGTTGTCAACTAAAAGCGGATTTGATATATCTTTACCGAGCCGTTTGCTCATGGATTAGTCAATCCTTTTGTAACCATGGTGGATTGATAACCTATTGATGTTATCATCACAAAACCATTTATTCAACCTTTATTTCAAAATATTTATTACTTAGCAAAAGGTTTCTTCTAAAATTTATTTAATCGGTTTAGTTCAAGAAAGAGTACTTTGATGAAATCTTGTCGATAAGCGATACTTTGAATAAAAGTCTTGATATATCAAAAAGTATTTATTCAAATAAAATTCATACCGGTTATAGATAATTCTCAAGAATGGTAGTCCGATCTATAAACAAATTGATAACCATGCAAGCGGTTTCATTAGCCTCTTCTACTTCCAATCCATGCTCTAGCATTCTTCTCATAAGATCAACTGTAAGAGGATATCTTCTTTACGCAAACATGTATCATTGTTCCATTTTCTAGCTCAAAACATGAACTCCAGATTCTTCAAAGAATCTCCAAGAAACTATTTCCCGCTTTCTTGATCCTTCCAAATATCATCGATTCTCTCTTCATTAGTTTCCCACATGGTTATGAGATCACCATGTAAAACCAATCAATCCCTTCTAATGGATTATCTTCAAAATAAGCCTTCACAACATGATATAAGTAGAATAGATATACTCTATCTATAATATGCAAAGAAATCCCATAGCCTTTTGAAAACTACGAATCTTTCATCTTCTTTATGAAAACCATGTAATCTCCATTCTTAGATTTCACAACTTTGAAAACACTAATCTTTGATCATTCATCTTCATGTCATTATCTTCATTTGTATAATCAAAATCTACCACTCGAGATAATTCTTCAATTCATCACTAGTCTCGGATCTTAATTCAACCTTTTCTTTCTTTGAAAACGAACATCGTAACCCGCTTTTCTTTTTCTCTTTAAGCTCTTCTTCCTTTCGACTTGGTCCAATGAGCTTCTTCTAAAGTCTTTAATGCCTGCAACATCTTTCTTATAAGCTTCTCTCTCATCATATAATCTTTTCATATCCACATAATTTAGCTTCGCAATCCTTTAAATCCTCTTGCTTTTTAGATATGCCATCATTGCATTCCTTTCTTTAGCTAAATTAGGTCTTCTTTGCATATATCGAACGGTGTAGGAGACTCTAAAGATTCAAGAGCTTGACATTCAATTCCTCATGTATTTTCGAGTGCTTCTCTATTCGAGCTTCGAGCTTCTGTTCTTCTCTATATTTAGCATTTAACTCTTCTTGAACTTTTACGGATGCGACTTCATTCCTAGCCACTTCAATTGCTCTAAGTTACGCCAAAGTAAGTTTCTTTTTCTTTGTTTCAACGAATACCTTTCCTTTGTCTTTTGGATCAATTGCGGGTTGATCGGTTCTTGGTTGTTCTTCTTCTTGTACATCTCTAATAGTAACTCCTCCTCTTGGTTGTGACAAATCTAACATTGTAGCAACTAATTCATCATCACTCATGAGAATGAATAGGTTTGAATTTAGGTTCCTCCTCTTCTTCTAACAGATTGTAGAAGGACCGACCTTCTTCTTCAAAATTCAATACCCTTGGAGTTATTGGTGTTTTACTTCTTCCCTAGATGTATCATGAAGATCGGTGCTGATGTTCGGTGCCTTGATCATCGTACCTTGAACTTGCACTTCTTCTTCTTGTTCATCTGAAATAATCTTTTCTGCAGTACATACAGATTCTTTCTTCTTTGTAATATCTTCTTCAGATTCTTTCTTCTTCATAACATCTTCTTTCAAATTATCCTTTTCTAAATTCCTCCCCAAGTTGACAGAAGATGATTTAGGAACCTTCTTGTGTTTCAATTCCCTACGAAGTGCTTTACGACGTTTGTTTTCCTCTTTAACCCATAAGTTGAAACCTTGAATATAGGGTTTAATAAAATTCCTTAACCAGATATACCTACGCTTCAACTTCTTAAGCGCTTTAGCTTGATTCTCAACAGTTTTGTTCAACCGAACTAGCTCCCTTGTCAAAGCATAATTATCCAAAGTCAATCCTTCACGAGGTATAGTATGAGCATCACCTTGAAGATGTGATTGTTCTTCAAACGAGAGCAAGCGTTGAGGAGATGGAGTAGGTGTTCTCTCAATCTCTGCTTGAACCTCGGGACTTGGAGAAATATTACCTGTAATGATGCGGTACCTTCAATAGAAGCGGTGCTTGCGGATGCAATACCTTGTGAGGCAAAGACTTTGTAAAGCGATTTTGTTGAGAATCGGTACCTTCACTTTCTTCATCCTCTCGGTTTGTCACGTCACCTTGTACAACTTCCATCATTGTTGTAGTTAATGGAATATCCCCACCTCTGAACAAATCACTTAGCCTAGCCATGAATGTATAAATTTTGGCTTGTTGCACAATAACAGTAATAAAGCAAAGGTTTTGGAACATCACCAATTGCTTGTTTAAGAAAACTCAGATAAACCTTGGGTACATCAACCATTTTGACCCAGAAGATATATGTGATAGCATCCCATCCAAAATAAGCCGTGAAAAGTTAAACATTCTATCAGTAGCTAAGCCAACCACTGCAGATGCTATATTTGACCCAAACTGCTCCCAAGAAGTGCTTTTAGAACTTATACAATGGAGCAAAACATGAATCAAGAACTTCCATTGAGGACGAATAATGCTTTCTTGAAAGTTTGTTCACCAAAGAACCTTCATAACCAAGATTCCTAAAATATCCCAAATCGCTTGCTTGTCAAATCAAATAGCCCCATCTTCATCTTCAAATAATAAATCTGCTCGAATAGAGGCTTCGTAATCTTAATAGTCCTTCCAAAGAATCGTTGATCTAATATAGTATTCATCCTCCTCCATATTATCCATAGCATTAGCCCAAAATTCTTGAATCCATGGTTCAATTATATCCGCTCAACTAAAGAGCATAACTAATAAGCGACCAAGAAGATAATCAATTATATCATAGAAAGCCACATTCACCCCGGTCTTATCCAAATTAGCCACCATATTGTGCTTGAAATGCTTAAACGATTCACCATTGTTGAAAAAGTGAGCACAAGAAATATTGTATCGAATAATAAAGAGATGGTAATTGGAAGATAAGTATGGAAATGATGTAAAGTAATAATATGAGAGGGAAAATCGAAAAGAAGTTATTTATAGGTGGGATTTGAAAATCACGGCCTAAATAACAAAGTTACCGTTACTACCAATTACCCAAAGAATATTACCGTTGGAGCAATTGCTTTAATACGACAAACAAGACTTTTCACATAAGCAAGACTTTCCCAGCGGTAGATTTCTAGCGGTACTTTCAGAAAAACAAGATTTTGCCAAATACCTCCATATAAACTAAGTATAAACAAGCATCCTCCCTCAAGCAATACACGGACTATACCTAACACCTTATAGTCCTCCCTTAAACATAGCTTAGTAGTTAATCATTCCAATGCTCACGACCAAGTGATTGAATCGTGACACATCAAAACCTTTGTGAGTAAATCACCTACATTGTCATCCGTGTGAACTTTAACCACATTAATGAGCCTATGCTCATAGCAATCTCTAATAAAATGATGCCTAATCAAATATGCTTTGTCTTGGAATGATACACGGATTCTTCACAATACAAATAGTACTCTCATTATCAATATTGATAGGAGTATTCTTAAAATTGAATCCATAGTCCAAGAGTTGATTTTGCATCCACAAAACTTGACCACAACAACTTGCGTGACTACATATTCGACTTGATAGATGATGTTCTTTGCAATTGTCACGCTTTTGCATTGCCGGAGACTAACCTTCTTCCAAGATATTGGCATCCACCAGGTTGTGGATCTTCTATCATAATTATCACTTGCATAGTCACTATCTCGAAAAAGCTTCTAAGTGAAAAGGTGACTCTTTAGGATACCACAACCCCAACTTAGGTTGTTGTTTCAAATAACGAAAATTCGTTTCTTGCATTCGGTGAGAGATCTTAGGTGAGACTTGATATCTTGCACAAAGACAAGCCGCAAACATGATATCGGGCCTTGATGCGATAAGATACATAAGAGAGCCAATCATAGATCAGTATAACTTGACTTCAACAGTCCATCTTCATCTTTTCCCAATGAATTGATAGATTTAATCGGTGTAATGTGACCTTCATATCATCAAAATTAAACTTCTTAAGTATATACGTAACATACTTGTCTTGACTAATGAAAATTCCTTCCTTGGTTGTTTAACACGAAGTCCTAAAAGAATGTTAACTCTCCCATTGAACTCATTTGAAATTCCTTACGCATCATTGCTCAAACTCCCTAACCATGGACCTGTTTGGTAGCCCCAAAGATGATATCATCAACATACTGTGAACTAACATGATATCCTTCTTGTCTCTCTCGATAAACAAAGTCTTGTCTATAGCTCCCTCCGTATCCATGTTGTAATAAGAATGTAGAAAGCCTCTCATACCAAGCTCTAGGTGCCTGATGAAGACCATAAGAGCCTTAACCACCTTATAGACTTTGTTTGGATGTTTAGGATCTTCAAAACACGGAGGTTGTTTCACATACACCTCTTACGAAATAGTCCCATAAAGAAAAGCACTCTTAACATCCATCGATAGACACGAAAACCCATATAAGAAGCAAAAGCAAGAAATATTCTAATAGCTTCAATCCTTGCCACAGAGCAAATACCTCATCATAATCAACCCTTCCTCCTGCCTATAACCCCGAGCAACTAACCTTGCCTTGTTTTTGATAACATTGCCTCTTTCATCTCTTATAACTCTAAAAACCCATCCGGTTCCAATAACTCGCTTCCCATCTGGAAGATCACATAAACCCAAACTTCTTGAAGTTTAAATTGAAGAAGTTCCTCCTGCATAGCTTCAACCCGGCTTTCTTTAGTCAAAGCTGAGCAATATTCTTGGGTTCCTCTTGAGAGATGAAACAGGTAAATAGCGTGTTTGATGGTCCTTATGATTTAGCCTGTTTTGTTTATACACAAAGCTAAGTAAAGCATTGTGAGGTTTTGTGAAACCCTTAGCTTTTTGTCTTGTCATAACTCCGTAGTAGAAGGACCAATGATTTGATCGATTGGATGATTCTTATGAATTCGTAAGATTGGTGGTGGAAACTTCATATGTATCATCTAAGTTAGTATAATCAAGCACCTTCATTGGAATCGTGAAAATACCTTCATCTTCAAGCTCATCATCGCTTTCTTCTAATCCGGGCATGGTAGGATCATCCAAATCATCTAAAATCATTGTCAGCAGTGCGGTACTTTGGTCGAAAATCTTGTCAAAGTCTTTGTGAGAGAACTCTGCGCCTTGTTCTTCTTCTTTGCCTCTTCATAAGCTCTCCTTTGTTCATCGGTGTAAGAATGTGCTAACACATCTTGAAGAAGCATCGATTAAGTTCCTCTTGAATAGATTGATCCTCTGCAGACAATGAGGATTTTGGTGCAACAATGCTTTGTTTTGGAGAATCGATTGCTTTGCTTAGGAACATCGATTTTGTTTTGGACTTGCGGGATCTTTATCGAGAACGACATCATGTCTAATATGAACATCATGAACAACATATTGAATATCTTCTTCATTGTGCAAAGGTTGATTTTCTTCTCTAACAGAACATAATTCATTGAAGGAGATAAAATCTCAAGATCAAACATCCAATCGGGACCTTTACCTTTCTCATTGTCTTGATCTTCTAAAATTCAACATGAAGACAATCTTGAATCTTCTTAGTAACTCTGTTGTAGACTCTAAAGCCTTTCTTGTTAGTACAATATCCCAATAAGTAACCTTCTTGGACTTGCCATCAAACTTCCCAGTTATCAATAGTGTTCAAAATAGTAAGAGGGCATCCAAAGGCTTCATAAAGCGAATGTTGGGTTTATTGCCCATTAGCAATTCATAGGGTGTCTTCATCTGTGGTTTGGTGACGAGACCACAGTAAGTACATAGCATGCGAGACTTACGACACGCCCAAAATTGAATAGGGAGATGGGAATCTGCTAGCATTGTTCTATTTGCTTCAATCAATGTCCTATTCTTCCTCTCTCGCAACACCATTTTGTTTGTGGTGTTCTTGCAATACTAAACTCCCTCTTTATGCCTTTATTTGCACAAAAGTCATCCATAGGCTTGTTCTTGAATTCGGTTCCATTGTCACATCTAATACCTCTAACCTTGAGTCTTAATTGGTTTCAAGTGCTATAATCGAGTCGAATAGCATCAAATGTATCATCTTTAAAGCCCAAAAGAAAACCCAACTGAATCTACTACAATCATCGGTAACAACCAAACAAGACTTCTTCTTATTTAAACTTGTCACAGAGACAGGTCCAAATAAATCCATATGTAATAGCTCAATGGTTCTCTAATATTTCTTTCATCAAGCTTCTTGCGAGAAGCTTTGTGTTGTTACCCTTCTTGCATGCCAAACATGATTGATCATTCTTGTAAGTCTTTGAAGGTAAACCTCTAACTAAATTGCCTTTGACCGGTTTGTTGATGTTCTTGAAATTACATGGCCCAATCTTCTATGCCATTGATGTGCCTCTTGAGATGTTGCTTTAGCCACCAAACATGTGGCTCTACCATAGGAATGTAGACTCTTCATGTCTAAACTATACACATCATTTGTCCTTGGTACTCTAAGTACTACCAAGTCATTATCAACGAGTTTGAAGTCGAAGAAAGGATGAGACATTACGTGGGTGAATAACACGGATGCTTTTATCACAGATTGAGAGATCGAAAACAAGTTGAACTTTAGCTCCTTCACATATCGACATTCTCAAAATCAATTACGCCACTTTAATTGTTCCTTTCTGTAATTCTTCCTCCATTGGGATCATTCCCAAATGCAACTTTGCCTCCACTAATATTTCTAAAATCGACAGGATCTCTTTATCGCTTTGTCATACTTCGAAACAACCACTATCCACAATAAGATGATCTTTAAGCTCCTCTTACGGGTTGCCACCGCACACAAAGAAAAGAGTTAGAAACTTTTAGGAACCCAAGCCATTATTGACTTGTGTTCCTCGAGGAGTTACAAACTCAAATTCTTTGAGTATGTAATTCCACTATCTTTCAAATTATGATCCAAAATTATCTTTGTAGCATGTGGATTTTCAAAACTCTCGGTTTTTCAACATAAATCTCTTTCACCGATTTTTAGCATTTTCTTTTGTCACAAAAACATCGATTCACTTTTGTTGAGCGTCTTGTATGTCTCTCGTGATCTTGTCCCTTTAATCCATTCGGTTTTAACAGTGGTTCTGTGATCTAGGTCCCCTATATGAATTGTGATACCTTCTAGGTTGATAGTGAGATCTCCTAGAATTTCTATCCCAAGTATGGTTTTCATGCCTTGTGCGTGGCGACTTTGAAAAGTCTTGTGAGATCTTGAAGGTCTTCTCGATGTGGGTATCTATGATCCGGTGTGAAGTTTCGTGATTAACCCTATTAGAATTAGTCAAACCGGTTTGTGCTCTCTAGGTCTCGATTGTTAGACTTATTCCTTGAAACTTGCTTAGATATTACGAGTGTTTGTCACAATCTTTGATTAAGTGAGTAGGAATATAACACACAAAACACGATTTTGACCCATATGACCAAAGTGATTTCTTCTATGTCTATGCCCAAAATTATTTTGCCTTCTTGATGGTGATAAAATTTGTTTTGAGCAAAATTATCCCAAAAAGGTTTAGCATCTTGTTTTGAAAAGGTTTTGCGAAGAGTCTTGCTTGTTGAGCGATACTTTGGTTTAAAGGTGCTTTGGATTTTGAACATTGTTTTCAACAGTTTCTTTGGGTTTCTCGGACCTAGATTGAGCAACAAGCTTCTTCCTAAACTCTAGACTGTCTACACCATAATGCGAAACATCGGGCCTAGAGGGATGATGACTAATGGGATGAGGAACAACATGATAACCATTGTCTTTCTTATATTCGGAGGTGGTTCACTTATCGAGCCCTCATTACTAGATGAATCTAAATAGTTAATGAGCTCATCATCACTAGTGGTTATGTCCTCAAAACACCATCATCACGATCACTAGGTTGGTTTTCATCTACGTTACTAAAGTCCATTCCAAATCCTAAGCTTTTTCTAATGTAAGCCTACTGCTTTTTCAACATAAGCAACATGGGACAAGCGGACTCTCCCAATGACAAACTTAGCTACCAAATCATCTCTTTCCTTAGTTAATTTCTCAATTTCAACAATTTCTGAGTTTAGTTTCCATTCACTAAGTTTTAACGGTAATCCATTGTTCATACTTTTCATTGAGCCATTTCATTATTTTCATGTGTTATGATTTTAGCTTCTATAGACTCTAAAGTGATTTGATATCCTGCTACCTCGGACCTAGCCCTAATACAATTATCTCTTTCAATCACATAAGCATTAAGTAATTTTTGATAAAACTCATAACAGTTTGAGCATACCTCGAGATAGGAGGCCGAGTTGGTGAAGTTGCCACCATAGCAAGAAGAACAGGATCATCTTTACTTTCTTTGCTCCAATCAAATCCTCCAAAGCCATCATCGATTCCAAAGCGGCATGTTCGATTCTTCATCAAAAGCGATGCTCGGTCAATGCTTCCACCGTGTCTTCAATGTATCTTCCATCGCTACCATACAATGAAGTCACCGGTTCATCATCAAACTCTTCACTCGGTCAACTTCGATAACTTCTCTTGAGCAACCAAAGCCTTTGTTTGATTATTGGAATTTCCTTGAGCTCAAGTTTAGGCTTCTCGGATGTTACATTTTGCTGATACTTAGCAAACCTGCACTCCTTGCAAAGTGACCGGTCTTTTGACAATTGAAGCATTCAATTTTAGATTTGTCAAAAGTTATTCCTTGTTTTGGCTTGAAATCAATATTTTTGCTGTCTTCTTCATGTACTTTTGATCCTTGCGTTGATCAAAGCAACTTGCCACGATATCAATTTCTTCAAGTGCATCTTCTTCAATCATGCTAGATCCTCTTCATAAGTGACAAGTAAGCTTGCTTGTTGTGCAAAGAAGGGCGTGGGGCTGCTTGAGCATATGATGGGGGATTGTAAGCAATGATGCTGAGAAAGCAGTACTTTGAGGAGAAGCGATGCTTTTGAAAATCTTGCTCTTCTTTTCGAGATGATAGAAAAGCAATACTAAGAGATTTGGAATTTGGTTGACCACTCGTCTCATGTTCATACACCTTGATTGATGATAGAGATCATCAAAGTCCATAACATCCAATCCTTGTTGTCCTCACGATCATAGTAGCAATCACATGCCATGTAGATGGCAAACTCATAGAAACTTCAAATTAGCATCCTCAGTGATACTTGTGCCTTGTATAACTCCAACATGTTGAGGAGATTAAAAACCTATCATATGCGACATCAAGACTCTCTCTCTCTCCCTCTTGAAAGTTTCAAGCATTGTTTGACAAGTTTACATGCATCTTCTTAGAGGCTTCATTCCTCAATCTGGTCTTGAGAGCTGACCGAGTTGCTTAGCATCTTTAGCATCATGAAACTTGAGAAGATGACCATCGGAATGGCGAGACAAGAGAATGTTTAGAGCCTTCTCTTGATTCCTTAGTGTTCTTCTTTGGTAAGGCGCCTTTGGTGCTATAGGTTGTCCGGGAACATGAGGCGGTTGGAACAACTTCATTCCATTCACAATTACATTCCACGAGCATGGTGCAGTAATGGCAATATCTTGCCTCATCTTCATGCACCGAGATCATATTCTCCTTCTTGATTATTGGAATTACGGTGAGGTGATTGAGGGTGGTGGAGCGACTTGATCGACATCTTTGAATATTGTTGAGTAGGGTTTCTTCTAGTCGAGTTTCCACACAGCTCGATACCACTTGTTGGATCGATACACTTTAATCAAACTAACTTAACTAGCTTGTTAAGGTTTAATAACCTCGGATAAATCCTAAGTTATTAACAAAGAAACCTTGAGCAATCTTTATCAAGTCGCGGAATTTACTTAACAAAGCTAAGAAGAATAACTTTATTATAAACTCTAAATCGCTTATTATGCGATACTCTAATCTGACTCTAAGATAATCGAACTTTTCTCTAAAACACTAATTCGTAAACTCTAAAACTCTTTTTACGAAATCGTACCTCTAATGCCAATCTAGGAGTCCTTTTATAGGCTCGAGGATATCCTAGTCGGTTTACAATTGATAACCTTGTACGACAAGTAATCTAAACATGGAATACAATACTTTCCATAAACAAATATATGAGTTCTTTTGTTCTAGCGATACTTTGACTTTATCTTGCGATGCTTTGACTCTGTCTTTTAGCGATACTTTGACTATTTGACTTCTTCCGATACTTTGCATCTTACAGTACTTTCATATCTTGATTGCTTTGATATCTTGTACTTTCATATCGACATCAAGGCTAAGGAATTAGTGAAGGGTGCCTAGAAGTCAAGTCACAAGGCATTAGTGAAGGGTGCCTAGAATTCGAGTTAAAGACATTAGTGAAAGGTGCCTAAGGTGTACATTCGATATGGTGTGTTCGATGTACAAGATAGATGTGTATTGGGTCAAAGGATATTGATATCCTTGTTGATGTTGTCATAAGGAGAGGATCTCCTTAGAGATAGGATGTGTGTAGTGTTGGGTAGTATTGTAATGGAACTCGGTATCTAGCCTAGTACCGGATAAAGGGTAGGCGACGTTGTGATAGGTTTGGTTCTACCTCGTGGAAGAACCCGTATCTAGCCTTGTCTGGGATAAAGAGTAGGCAACGTTGTGAAGGCTTCTCCGCCATAAGGAGTTGGTGTCGTTTAGTGTTAACAAACTCGAGTAGGTGACTCGAGGTGGAGTAGGGCAGGAAGGTGTCCTTGTAGCGAACCACTATAAATACTCGCGTTGTGGTTTGTGCTTCTTACTCTTATCTTTTCATTACATATTTAAATATACTTGTCTATCAACATCCGACACACATGTTTAAATAGATTGACATAAGTCGATCAAAATAGTTTAAAACCAAGTTTTAATCGGTAAAACTATTTAACCTCCCCTCTAGTTTTCCACAGAGAGAAGAAGCTTAGAGTCGATAAAACGACGAGTATCCTCGACAGAGAAAAAGTCGTCATTTACCATCGACCACCAACAAGAATCTTCAGTCGCATTAGTATCAACAAGACTTATCTCCAACAACATATCACGTAAATAAGCTATATTACGGACACAAATATCGGTCCTAGACCAATTCCAACTTCGCTGCCCCATTAACAATACGATCAATAATTAAACAATCTTATTTTGCTCCAAACTTGTAACGAGTTTAGTAACTGCCCGTTAACAATACGATTAATGCGTGTTTAGTAACATGTAATGACACTTTCTACACTTAAAGACAAAATTTAAAATAATAATGTTTTTGAATATTTTTATTTAAACTTTAAAAAAAAATTACATGAGTTATTGTTATACGTAAGAATCTTATATTTATTTTTTCATATCACAGTATATAATTTTGAACAGGGGACAATTGACTAGCACATCCATAACATCTTGAGTTTTGGTATCGGATCCCATGTTAGATACTCTATGGTCAAGATAATCAAGAGAGTTATAAAGACTTGAATTAAAGGTAAAATAATTGAGAGTTGAAAGTCAATCAAAGTTACTTTGATTGATTTCTTGTACCACTCCCTTTATCACGGCCCCTTGAAAACCATAAAAGGGGAGATAAATGACACTTTATTCAACAAACATGTGATTATGATAAAAAGAGAACGTAAAAGTCTCAATTTAGCACATATATTGTCTTTCTCCCACCTTCAATCATGAATTGTATCACCATTCATAGTGTACCATAAAATGTCCTAGATGAGTAGATGCTCACTTCACTTCACCACTTTGCTTGGTCCATCATCCCCTCTCCCACCCCTATCCCCCAACAAACACAAACACAAACACAATTTTTCTCTAACTTTCTAGGACTTATACACACATAAAAGTGTAGATTTTTTGATATCCTAGTTTTGTTTTTTGACTACTCAAATACTTCTCTTGTTTTGGAAATATACACAAACTTCAAAACCCAATTTTTAGCCTCTTATTTCAACACAAAATCCTCATTTTTCTTGACAATTCACACACATAACACACCTACACACTCATTGTGTGCAAGGTTTTGAAACCCTATTTTCTATTTCTTGGTCTCACCACATAATCATCTCACCTTTTCTCCAAACTCCACACCCAATGTAAACTTTTTCCATTTGGGTTCTACTCAAAATTCACTTTTGTTCACACACACACAAAAACACACTCACTGTGTGAAATTTCTTGACAAAACCCTACTTTCATTTTCTTGCTCATACAACAATGTCAAGTACACCAACACTTGACCCAACCCAACAACAACAACCACCACCATACTCACAAGTAATCCAACAAGAGTCATACAAACCACATTCGTTTCATGGGTCAGTGGGCCCACTTATAGGAGCTCTAGCAGTGATCATGGTATTAGGTGCCATAGCTATAATGATAGGCAGATTATGTTCAGGTCGTAGGGTTATGGGCCATGTGCAATATGACTTTGAAGGTTGGGTTGAGACTAAATGTGCCACGTGTATTGATGGCAGGGTGGGCCCACCTCCGGTGACGGCGCCGGTGGTGGTGGTGGTGGAGGAGGAAGCTCAGGGTGATGAAGAGGTGGGACACGTGGAAGGTGACCCAGAAGGACACGTGGAGGAGGTGGCAAGTCGACAACAAGAAGTACATGAAGAACATAATGTACATGAGAGTTAGTTAAGATGTTTGGTCAAGTTAAATGTATTATTGTATGAGTTTGGTATTTTTGAGGGGATTTTATTGATTAAATGGATTGTTTTTGGGACTAATTTGAGTTAAAAGTTAGAACAAGTTTCTTAGATACTTCTCTATGATTTAATTTACTTTTTCTAAAAATGACACTTTTATATTTTGTATATATAACCAGTAAATCGGCGCACATCTAAGTTATAAAGACTCGCCTTCTTCAGATAATTTAAACCGAGACAGGCGAAATTTGAATTGAGACAACAATTTTTAGACATGCGAAATTTAAAATCGCCATAAAATAAACGTTCGAAACCATAAAATAAAATTTTTGAACGGCGGGTAATGCTTTTTTTAAACGGTGTATTTTTTATCATTAAACAATAATGAGAGAGTGAGTATATGTGCTATGTGTGTGAAGTGCAACTTATTTGAGACTTAAACTACTTTCAAATCAGAAAAATAAGATACCTAAAGTTTGAAAAACTAAAAAAGTTAAAATATATTATGTAGTAAAGTGTTAAGGATTTTACATTATTATTGATTTTTAGCGTTGACCAATCTTTACATTTGTCTGGAGAAGATTGAAAAATAAGGCAATGCATGGGTTAGTTCAGCTTTTGTCCGACTCTTTTAACCATTACCTTCACTGCCATAGTTCCATTCTCTTGCAACTAAAAAACACCATTGGTTTGTGTAAACTTTAAAAGATCTACCTTTATGCAATTGACAAATGCAACATTATTTTTAGAGAAAAGTATTAAAAGAGGACAAAATCGTTTTTGAAGTTTTTATTATGGTCATTTTATAAGACAATTTTTAAAATGGTAAATCTTCATTCTTTCATTCCAGTAATTTCACCTATTGCTCGACACGTGTTGGACACGTGTCAAATTTTAGTGGAGGTGGACACTTGTCAGTATTGAGTGGAGTTGAGTTGAGTAGTTCGGAGTTGGACACGTGTCAAATTTTGGGTGGAGTTGCGGAGTTGAGTAGTTGAGTATGACCATTTTAAGAATTGGCTTAAAAAATACCATGATAAGGTCTTCAAAAAAAAAATTTGTCCCATTTTAGTACTTTTCTCTTATTTTTAACAAACATAAGCCAAAGTATAATAAGGGAGCCACATGATGAGCGCCGACTAAGCTTTCTCTCTTTACAATCAATTAGTGTAATTAGATGACCGTGGTCATCACAAAAAAACATACCCCACTTAAACAAACATAAGCCAAAGTGGGGTAACCAGAGACGAACCATTTGTTGTTCTCAATTACGTGATTATAACCTAAGAATTAAATTAAATCAATTACATTGCACAAAAAAAAAAAAAAAAAGGTAAAATTTAAACCATTTTAATGCAAGAATGCTTAAAGCACAACAAAATAACACAACAAAGTTTTCAACATTTAAAATTTTTATTGATTGAATCGAAGAATTTGAGAATGATAGTTTGCAGAATAATTGAATGACAATTAATGTGATCTCTCCTCTCTAACTTAAACACACATCTTAGTTATACTTTAACTAAAAACTCATTCTAATTCGTTGAATGTTCAACGACTTAAGTTTTATTAAAAGAGTAAATGCTCTTCTTCTAATCTTTGTATAATCTGAAGTCACCATATGTATGTTCTCTACTTCTCTTTGACTTCATAATTTAAAGTACATACTAGTTTCACAAAACTTTTATTTGTCAAACAATATGATTAACATTATTATTTACAGGAGCTAACAGGGTGACTAATGGGTGCTGAGCCATCCTTAATCAACCCACTTCATTCATTAGTTATATAGACTACAAGTCGCTTTCTACTGGTTTTAACATTCATCCCCTTTTATTCTATAAAAATGTCTGCAAAATTCATAAGTGAATAACTTAAACAATAAAATACAACACTATAGATTAATTTTTGAGGTGATATCTACCTGACTTTTTGCATTAAACAAGACCGGCCCCCTTTAATTAAAAATCATGGCTCCGTCCCTGATTATTTACATTGGGATATCATTATATAAACATTACGCCTTTCTCCTCATTTCCACCACCACCCGTATTATTTTCTTCATGATTTTAATTAATTTCCTTGTGTCAAGTACCAATTTACATAGGGAAATGATTTGCACACTCCATTTCTTGATTGAGATACTTAATCATGTGCATTAAACTTTT
Organism: Chrysanthemum lavandulifolium; assembly: GCA_022545495.1. Classification (NCBI taxonomy): domain Eukaryota; kingdom Viridiplantae; phylum Streptophyta; class Magnoliopsida; order Asterales; family Asteraceae; genus Chrysanthemum; species Chrysanthemum lavandulifolium. The sequence continues at coordinate 274,247,191 of CM040243.1, forward strand.
GTATTGTAGATGTACATTGCTTTAACCGGTTGTATATATGAGTGTCTCAATCAAAAAATAAAGTGTGCAAATCATTTCGCATTTACATACTGTGTCGAGCAGAACAATGTCATGATCATAGGTTGATACAACGGCTATCCGCTTAGTAATGAGAGTATCATACAAACCACATTATAACGATAAAACTAATTTATCAAAACAGAATCAGGAAAAACAAATCTTTACATTATATGTGAATTTTCAGTTTCAAATGATTTCATGTTATTAAATGGGCCAAGCCTAACAATTATAATTAGCTTATTGGGCTAATGCTTTTAGGTATAATAAGAATGTGATTTCTGAAAGTTGGGCCTATTGGGTTCGTTGGTTTAGCTTGAACTTTTCAATTTTTTTTTTTTTTTTTTTTTTTTTTTTTAAATGAATGTGATTAACAGAATATGTTAATCTTACATAACATGATAATATCATAGCAACTAAATTATACTACAACGTATCAAAAATGTTTTGGTTATAACAAAACATTAGTAATTGAGCACGTTAACTTCGTCACGCCCTTTAAAATTACCCGTTGTCGCAGTTAGCTGGAGGAGACAATCATATCACAAAGTGAAAGGTATAGCCAAGAGTTAGGGCGCCCACTCTTAATCACATTTCGGCTAATATGGGTTGGGTTAATCATATTTTAATTGTCTAAACAACTAAACTATTCCACAACCAGCTTTACAAAACCAATATAGCCAAATCTTTTCTCTATAGTTAAACGTGTTTTCGAATCAAACAGAATTAAGATTGACGACAATGCATTTGTAGTACTTCATCGAACCGACCGCAAACTAAGGCGACAGGACTACTCTCTCCGGTCTCCACAATGTTGGGTGGTCTCATGTACATAGTATGACTTAGTAAAAGATTCTAACATCATAGAAAGTATATAAAATCATAATTCTGTATTTTAGTGTATGTCTTATTTCTAATACTTGCTGTTAAATATTCGATTTCCTAGAAAGTGTTTTCCTATGTATAGTTGTTTATTACAAAACAACAATTCCATAAACAGAGAAAGATTTCTTTGTTTTCGAAAAGAAGTGTTAAGAAATAGTATTGTTATATCATCTTTACTACTTGCTCGTCTACCCACATAATAATATAATATTTGTATTTCATTCAGTATTTTTTAAACCGATCGACCTAGTGGTTCAACCAATTGGACGGTGCTTGCCACAAAGCGGGTAAAAAACTCGGGTTTAAAAGCGGGTTAACCGGTTTAGACCATGGGGTTTTGAGTGACTCGGGTCAACCCGGGTCTTGAAACCCGGCCGGGTTTATTTTTTTCAAAATTTTTTAATAAAATCCGGGTTGACCCGGTCAAAAAAATTAAAATTATAATAAATGAAAAACCGGGTTGACCCGGCGGTCGAACCGGTACCCAATAACTCGACCGGATCGATTAAAAACCCGATTTTTAAAACATTACTAAGAAGACATATCATTTGTCATTAAAAAATATTGCAATGGTGATAAGTTATAGCTAAATAAATAGTAACACAAACGTAAGGTACATGTTATTAAAAAGAGACAAGTAGCATAAAGTAGAATAGTTAGCTTCTGTTGGTTGCTTTGCTAATAAACATCAACAATTGTGCTAATTGTGCTGTACAAGAAAAATAAATAAATGATCAATAATGCCATATCCCTGTTAAAGTTATCATGAATGATTGTGTGTCTTTCAAGTCTTCTCTAAAATGTTTAAAACAGTGGGAAACTGGGAACACCTCGATCTCATGTATCTTTTGATGACAATCGGATCTTTCTCCAAAAATCCGGTCTCAGGCAATGAGCTCTTATCCCAGCTACCTAATTAGCCAAGCGTTGGGTTTGAACCCTGATCATTCTCCAAAGACCCTCTATGACCGGTCAACTAAGTGTTTACGGAGGAGGAATGGTACCACTGAAGCAAGCCCCATTTGGCGTGTGTTCTTCAAATCTTACTGTATATGTATTTACATTTATACTAGGCGTGTACTCGTAAATAATGATGAGATTTTATAGCAGCAAATAGTTATAGTTGAGAAATTGTGGTTAAGTATTTCATGTAACGTTTAACAATTGACGCCGACAAAGTCTTCATCATCATCCGATATAACAACAACATCATCTGAGCTCCACACTAACAAACCGAGATTGAAATATTGACCGGGGGTTGAGAACGCGATTAGGATGAATTTGTAAAGAAGAAAAAAGATAAAATTTGGGTAGTTTAGAAATAACATTAATTTCAGAAACAAAAAGTTTTTTTTTTTTTGAACGGCGGCAATTTTATTAAAAAATTAGCAATGTACTAGAAATTACAAAGGGGTTTAAGCCAAACATTCCAACTACAACACCAATGACATCTATGTTTAAGTCAAAAAAATGAAAACAAACGAATATAATTGAAAACATCACTTTTCCTCAAGGAATGAGAGGAAAAGGTGACGCCATTACGATACCGCCAAATGAACCATAAAGAAGCCGCAATAATCACGAATAAACGATGCTTTTTGTCTCTAAAAACGGGCCACGAGTTCAACCAATCAATCCAATGGGTGTTGGAATCGAAAAGAGGAAACAAATCCTCACACCACCTCATAATAATCCTCCAAATCTCCATGGCAAAGATGCATTAAAAAAAATATGAATATTAGACTCCACGATACCGTTACAAGTGGGACAAGAGATCTCCAAATTCCAATACCTCTAGAAGAAAGATTAAGGCGATCAAAGCCTATCTAACTTCAATCGCCAAATAAAAATATTAACTTTACATGGAAGGATTTATCCCAAGTCATTTTAGTATCCAAATAAAAGTTTTTAGGACAACTATTTCAAAAGTATTTTTAAAACACTTTCTATATAAGAATGTAAACAACACATTAAAATTTAAGTTTTAAAAAGTATTTGCAGGTTAAACATTATTTATTTTCAAGTTTTTAAATATTAAGAAAAAACTTTGGTGCATTATATGTATAGAGATATCTTTTATATAATAAAAGAATTACATCATTTTGGAGTGTTTTTGGAAAACTCTTCTCATTGAAAAAAAAAATTAAATCAATAGGAGAGCCTTATTTTGCCACGTAAGCAAAATTGTGTGATGTGATTGGTTATTAAAAGTCAAAATTAAATTGATTTTGGTTGACATTTAATTAATTTAGTGGAGAAATTTGGTGAGAAAAAACACATAAAACATGGGTGTCAAATATGTGAAAACAAAACTTAAAAAAGGGGTAATTAATAAAACTTTAGTGGTTAAATTTATAAAATTGTATAGAGTTAAGTGTAATATTATAAGATTCCATATTTTTAATAACTTTGGAAATTAAACAAATCTCCCTTATACTTTATACACCTTATACTTTATAACTTAAAAATACAATATATATGTATTTTAAAACTCCAACATATAAATATACATAAGATTATAAATAGCATTTTTTTTATATATATGTTTATAAAGGACTCATTTATTTCGTATTAAAAGTGTAATGAATGTAGAATACAATTTGTATATTAAATATGGTTAAATTATTGAAAGCAGGAATATAATTATCAAACTATAAGTACGAGCTCTTGTAATATGAAAAAAAACGTGATTGTACTTATAACAACTACTCATATAATTTTATTTATTTATATAAGGATATGTAGAAAAATATTTTTAAAAAATTTTAAGGAGTATATTTTAACATTATCAACGTTTATTATGTGCAACTAAACTCGCATTTTGTGTGTGAAATTTAAATAGGAACATTAACATATATATAAGCTAAATATAGTTGAATCTTGAGTTATCTAACAATTTTTTTTACAAAATTTGATTATACAAAATTCTAATGAATATTAATGAATAATGAAAAACTAGTAAATACATATATAATTATATATAATTACCTTTAAAGACCTTGATATTCAAGATTTGATATAAAATACTTTTTTTTGTACTAAAACCATATGCAAGACACGTATTATAACTAGTATTTTACTACGCAATAAAAAATGTGAGAATTTATATAGTCTCTAGCTATAATTTCTATTTATATGTACTAGTCCTTAAAAGGAAAGGTATGGTAACTAAAGCAGCTCGTCAGTCCCATGTGGCAGCTCAAACACTAGCGCAGTGCCTTGTTACCACACCACCAAGCCTCGACGCCATTTTCTGCGTGATTGAACTCATGCTCGCCATTTCACCATAGCATTGAATATTACATTGTTTGAATGTTCAAATGGCTATTTTACAAATAATACGTTTATTATTATTATTATTATTATTATTATTATTATTATTATTATTATTATTATTATTATTATTTTTTTTTTTTTTTTTTTTTTTTAATTATAAACGTCACTTCATTAAAAATCATAGGAAATTACAAGAAATTAGTGGGAGTCGAAACTAACCGGGCTCACCTCTGAAGATAACAAACAAACTCTACTAAAGATATAGTTAGCACCACGTGCGCCAATATCTTAGTGACCGAGAACTTTCGGATTCGACTTGAGGAGGTCACGCCTCCTTCTCGAGTTCACCAAAGGAAGAAAAGAGGATGAACCCATATACAATATCAACACATTTGGTTTCGTGCTTGACACTTTTGCGTTGTGCGACGGTCATGACGCACGCCCGCCACAAAGTCGATCATACCAGTTTGCGTCAAGGCGATGACCCAAGAAGATCAACACATACATCAAGGCCTCTCCCGAGTAAAGTAACAAGTCGGTGGGCGTAGGTGTTTGTCCTCTCCGCAGAGCCCGATATCAACTTTACGGGCCGAAACCCCTACCCGAGGCGGATATCGGAGAGTATCACGCACCACATTATGTCGATGTTTAATACCAATAATACACATGCATGATATGGCATGATCCTCATAGATATCACCCGTAAAACCTTGGAACAAGCGAGCATGGCATCTAAGTGGAGAAAAGGGCGCTGAGCGATAACATAAAGCGCACCGGTGGGTTTAGCATTCATAGTGCCTTGACCCAACTATCGGGACTACTCGAGCCATCTCAAGTATGATCTTCCATTGCGATCTTCATAGGGCCATCTGTCTAGCGAGATAAGCGAAGGTGGATTCACCTCTTCAAGAGCTACCCAAAAGGTCGGTCTCCATTTTCTCGTTAAAACACGCAGGCATCATCAAAGGAAGATCCGAGCACCAACACGGATCGTCGGGCTCGATCAGCCAGGCTGGCCGATTGAGTCTAGAAGCAAGGAAGGCATAATTCAAAACATCACCGGTACAGTATACACCCAATTTCCAAATTCAAAAGGAATAGTGGCGGTGTCCATTGCCATTTCCAAACCCGGGCCCAGTGGCGGTGACAATACGCTCAAGAGGAGCGAAGTGCTTCATCGAAAGCAATCGAGCACGTTCAAACACACGGGAGAGCATGCGCGCAGAAAATCTGACTTGGAAATGCCGGCACATGCACGGAGAATAGCAACTTACATTGGGGATCATTAAGCTTAGCAACAGGCGTCCATAAGTTCATTAGTTTTAGAAACTCGTTTCAAAGCGAGCTTCTTCGCTAAACTCAAGGTCAACACCAGCAGGCCACCCAATTTTACACCATGTAGAGGCCGGAAATATTAGGGGAAAACACACGGGAGTGCGCTTCAGGATCTTCCTTGGCCAAAAACCTCGCTTTATCGACGTTGAGGTGCAAACCATAATGAGGTCCATCGATCATAATGAGCTCAGGGCCTTCCCAACAAATAGAGTATCTCCAATGATCGTACCATCATCTAGGTACCAAGCTTGAAAGGGAGAAAAGGAGTCTTTGATCTTGCGAGCCAAAGGATGTAGCACCAGCAAAAAGGAGAGGTCCAGAGGTCACCTTGCTGCACGCCTTGGTGTGACCATAAAGTGTGTTCCCATAATATAATGCATTTGGGTGGAGTAGCAAAATTCAACCCAACGTGATATGGCGGGACAATGGAGGCGAACCTCTTGTAACATAACCTCACGGTCCACCGTTGAAGCGTTTTGAAATCCACCAACAACATCGAAGACCCACATCATCACCACGGTCTTCAACAAACCGATTCACGAAATGAAGAATGGCCTCCCTCCTCCGAAACCCCAACTCCGAGCGTAGATCATTCAAGTATCCATCTAAAGTGGCCAATCATAGAAGCTCCCACCTTGAGACTAAACGCCTCCAGACGGTCCCACTGCAATAGACGGATACCACCACTGGTTTGATCGGTGTGAGAGCACCGGCAATATACTCGCCCAAAGCCTTAGGACACTTACCATCAAGAAAAGATTTACCACATGGGTGATGGAGTTAATTAACTCATCGAGATATAGCCACAAACAGACCGCTAAAACAATCGATAGGTGTTGGGCGTAAACCATCTCGACCACAAGATGTACCACGGAAACTCTTAATCATGTCAAGAACCATAGCGGAGATTCAATGAGGTTATGATGATCAATAGGTATATCGGCGGTGAAGGAGCGAGACTTGAAGGATGCTTAGCCTTTAGGTCCTCGAGGTAGTATCATTGTGAGGAGCAACACCTCGAAGAAAGAACTCGACAATGGCAGATAATGACCATCACAAATCTTCCTCCTACATTGCTTGTTATTGCGATCACCCAATTCCATGTTTTCCTCCTCAATATTAGACCAAGTAGGGAGGTTCACTAAAACCTCTCTAACAAGCTGCAAACTACCACCAGGCGTACCCCAAGACCGAATGGCATTAGCGATATATTCTTCTTGACGCTGGCGCTTAGTAGCAGACCTACACTCCATGTTACTCCTCGGGCAAAAGGTTTTAAGGAGACAAAGAGGCAAGGCTAACAGGCTAACCCAACAAGAAATGTCTTCAGGTGTGCAGATCACCTTATCAAGAGCTCCTTTCAAAACACGAGAGAATCCCAAACGGCACTTTGGAGGGATGGATTTGACAGTGTGCAACCCTTTAGCGAGCAAAGTGTCAAGTAAGTGTAAATCAAAATTAGAGTGCTCTTCCAAAACCAAATCTTCAACGCGAGCGAGCTGAACAGAGGAGGGAACTTGGGGCTTAGCGAGGTCAAATAACACAAATCTAACAACACCATCACCGCATCGGGGTGGCACAAAATCGATCCATGCCGAGCATTTAGAGCTAAGAGTATGCGTCTTGAAGCAAACCCACACAACCAAAGACCCATACGTTTCAACGTAACCTCGCAGATCTAAAAACAACAGTTAGTAGCCAAAGAAAGTTTGGTGGTGGCTAGCGCATCTTCATTGAAATGACGATACCAAGATGAGAAATCAACGAGGTTTTGGTAAGCCCATTCCACTCCGTCTTGACATCCACTCAAACCCATAAGGGACAATGAAACCGAATAATAGCCATAGAGATTTTTTTTTTTTTTTTTTTTTTTTTTTTTGTTGTTGTTGTAGTAGTTGTTGTTGTTTGTTTTTTTTTTTTTTTTTTCACAAACCGTATGAAAAACAAACTTAAATTAAGAAGGAACAAAAGAACATAGATGCATGGTCCAAGAACATAGATACTAAAAGGAAACAAAGGCAGCACATGCATATATGCATGGTCCTACAACTTGAAAAGAACATAGACCAAAATAACGTGGGTCCCACCAAAGCCCAAGAAAAACGCAAATATGCAGGCCAAGTCGCTATCCTCGCTACTCAGTTTCTGTGTCAAAACACAGAAAAGCATAAAAGCAACAACTCGCTAACCAGGAAAGGGCAACAACTCGCTAAGGGCAAGTCGCTATCCACAGCAACTCGCTATCTACAAAAACGCCAGTATCCAGTCGACAACACGCTACCCAGTTTCTGCTACCGGTGTCGATAACCACACAACACCAGAAAAAGGAAACCAGTTCCGGGAACCAACAGCAACCTACAAGTAGTGACACAAAACCGAGCAAGAAGGAGCACGGGCAGTGGCCTCTAAACACTCAGCCGAACCCAAGAGAAAACGCAAAGGCCAACACACACCCACCCGCGAACACAACCCCGGTAAGATCAAGAAGATCTAATGCGGAGGGTGATCCAGGAGATCAACCGGGGGAGATGAACAAGGAGATCAATGGGAGGGTTATGTGGAAACGTGGGGGGTGAATACGTTACGCTTAAAACTTTAGATCTTTAGTATCAAATCGCTTATTAAGCTTGTTATAATATGAAAGTACCAATTATTGTTTGTGACTAATATAAAGCATGGTAAACCAAGTTGTCACACAATCATGAACATCAAACCACATCACAAACAATAGTTTAGTGCAAGTATAAAAGTAAAGAGATAAAGAAAGGAAAGTGCAAACCGAACACGAGGATTTATAGTGGTTCGGTCACGGATCTCCTTTCCGCCTACTCCACTCCCGAGTACCCAACTCGAGAGTTACTTCACTAAATCAACAAGCTCCCTTCTCGTGGAGAAAACCTTACAATCGTAAACACACTTTTCCGGTACAAAGCTAAATACCGAGTTCTAGTTCGAGGTAGAACCAACCTAACGTCGCTTATACAATATTTCCGACACTAAGCTAGATGTCGAGTTCTTTTACAAGGTACAACCACTCCCAATATGTTTTATGGCCCAACATAATAAACCTTGTGTTTTATGGCACAAACACATAAACCATCTAATCTAGTTTGGTGAAAGTGTTGTTATGATGCAATGATGTTTACACTAATGATCCATGACACAAATGTCTAATGGATATGAATAACTACTTCTAAATGAACTTCCATTGATAGGAAGCCTTCATGATGAAGATCACAAGTTCCCTAAACCTCTTGTGATAGATCTTCAACTTGTGGTGAGTGGGGATGGCTAGATCTCCAAGATTTCCTTGGTTGATCAAAGAGTATGCTTACAACAAAGATGAATGTTAGAAGCATTATGATCATGATCATTAGGGTGTTTAATATGTGTTACTACATTGTTAATGATTGATCTAAATGTATGCAAGAAGGTGGAGAAGATTTGCTTTTGAAGTGGTGAAGAAATGGGAAAACAATGGGCTTCTATTTATAGCCAAAGTGGACGGGGCGTCCACGGACCACGGACCCTTAAAAGGGTTCCGTCCTTTATACAATTTGGTGCCGTGGGTACGACATAAAATCTAAAAAATCTTTCTTCAAATCTTTCCAAGATATTACCAAATCTTACTAAGATCACATTTGATATATTGAGTGTCAATCTAACCAAAATATTCAAGTGATCTTCCAAGGATTTCAAAGATGATGCATGACATGATGTAACATGTATTTCCATTTTTAGATTAAAGGTTTATCAAAGTAAACTTGTAAAATGTATTATGTAACTAGTTGATAAAATGTCTAGTTACCTTTTGAAATACTTGTGAATGCAAAATGTAAAATGAGGTTCAAAATAGAATGGTTAACCTATTAAAATACTTAGTGACTCTAAACGTATTTTAAACATTCTAAATGATTTGTTAATGGGTTTGATCATAATGCCACATAACAAACATGTACGAACCTGTGTTGTAACATACGAGGACTTGAGACATCGAGAGGTGTTGAATGTATGTTGAGACAAATGTAATTACAAGTAACTTGTACATTTTACGTTATGTATTACAAGTTACATGTTTGTCATCAATCAAAACAAACGAGACTGTATAGATTAAATATCGTAATATTTGCACTAACAATCTCCCTTTTGATGATGACAAATATATGTAAACGTAATAGAAAGTAAAATGTAAAGGTTACTTGTATCCTTACTACCTTTACATTACCTTCTCCGTTTACACTCTTCTCCCCTTTGTCGAAACAAAAGGGCGTGTCCTGGAGTTTAACTTCATTTCTCCCAAAAGGCGAGCTTGCATCATCCCTAGTGAAGTTAAATCGTCTACTTCAATCCGTTCCTTGTTAGGTAGCGGATCCATGGATCAAATTAAGAGGCTTAACCTACATCAAGGTTAGTTTTATGCAACAAAATTATGAGAAATATATGAAAAGAAAATGCATAGCAATATTAGCCTATTTTCTCCACTTTTATCAAGCACAAATGCTTGTTGAAAAGTGAGAATGATGCTAAATCGTGCATGCTCCCCTTGACGGTCGCTCCCTTGTTTGAGGCGTCAGGGTATAATTAAAAACCTACAAAACAAATATTAGTGCAAAACTATATTCGTCATTGGACGAGTAAGTGATATACAACAAAGTGTATATAAGATGCACTCAGTAAATTCTTGACGGAAGCTCCCCTTGCTGTAGGGCGTCAAGATGAACCTTCAAAATAAATATTAGTATAATAGAAGCTTTGTCTTTAGACAAATATGTCATATACAACCAAGTGTATAGACGATGCAATATGAGTGCTTAAAGGACATTCCTCCTTGTTCTATGGTGTCAAGAAGCACCTAAAATAAGAAAAATAATTGATCCAAACTTCATCTTTAGATGAGTAAATTATATACAATCAAGTGTATATGATGATGAACCTACAATGAAAACATTAGTGCAATATATTTCATCTTTTCACAAAGAAAAATAAGATGTATATATGTGATAAATGATATAATCAAAGATCTCATGAAGTGTAGTCTCCTAATTACAATCATAAGAAAAGTGAGAATATAATGTGATAAAAACTACAAAATAGTTCCTAGAAAGAAGATATGAAGTTTCCCACGGTGTGCCACTAGTGGTGCTAGTGTTGGTGTCGGTTTACTTGTAGGAATCATGTGGTGATGGTAGATGACTCGAGATTTACAAAGTAAGTTTTCACTAATCCATGATGGTGATGATTTAGTGAAAGTGGTGATGGAAGGTGGTGGTGATTAGGTAGGAAGCTATTAAGGAGTTAGAAACTCATATGTATAGCAAATATAAAAATATGGACTCATGCAATCCTTTCGTCATGTCAAGTGACCAAAGCTAAGAAAAAATATGAATGGACATTGCATTTCAATGATGCATAAGGGTTATGATTTGAATAATTTATTGATGCCAACAACCTATTGTTTTGAGCAAGTTCTCATATGCTTTAACCCAAGAGTAATCAATAATGTGTTCTATCTAAAAGTGACAACATGAAGATAAATTCGTTCATCGATTGACACGAATTATAAAAATGACCTATTCTAGGTGACAATGGGAAAGGTAGTATTAGCATGGTTTTGATCGACATGGATGATTATCACTTTGAAAAGAAGTGAAGACAATATGGAAAATACTAATAATAATAATGAGTACCTATATGAGGATGAGAATGACATCATATAAGTGAGAGTTGGATGGACCAACGTGTTGGAAATGGCTGTTTTGATTAATATATCGTTTGCACTGACAAGGACATGCATGATAAGCGAGAAAAGGATAAGATCCTATGATGGTGTTCTAGATAGTGAAGTTGTAAGGTGCTAGTTTAAGAAAAATCCTATATGTGGAGATGAAGACGTTTTGTAAAAACACATGATGCGTTTTTCACTTGATGAGATATTGGTGCGAAAAAGGTTGAACTAGTTGTGGTTTCATGAACCGGCTTTAGCTAAGTGGTGTTTACATATGTGTTGGTATTGTAGAGTCTAAGAGACATAAATTTGACGAAGACAATTATGTGAATGAATTTCTCTCCCCATAATTGGTGGACATCCAACATAATGTGTAATGTATCAAATAAGGAATGACAACAAAGTGTTTAGGAGGTTATTCGGGCTAACGAAAGAGATGAGCTTAGTGATGTTTTTCGGATGATGGTTAGCATACAATGAACTTCATCCTTAAAGTCACGCACCTCTTCTCGATTAATACGAGATGATCGTATGATGAGGCATGTGGTTTCCTAATAGGAAGTGAAGAGGATTAGAGTATTGTTATAACTAAATAATGATGGAGGTGATTTTGGAAAGCGAAGCAAAATGAGATTTGGAAAGAGGTCGGTTGAAAGACAAAATGCAAAGCCAACCTCTAGAACTTAATTCTACATGCTTTTAAACTATATGCAAGTGTAGGGGTCCCATAAGGCATAGTACTAATCTACGTAGCAATAAACGGGATTATACAAAATGAGCATATAAAAGTTAGAACCAAGTGAGATAACAAATAATTTGTTATCAACCTACAAAACAAATTTGTTAGTGACAAAAGATGTTAACATGATAGAAATCAAGTGATAACATATTATATAAGCAAAACAACACATTGCACTTAGTAGACAAGAAATCACCGCACAAGATAGCATCAAAACAATCATATTATGCAAGAATACGATTTTATTCAAGACATTTCATTATGAGATTGTTTTGTCGTTAGACTTAGCCACTTAAGCATACTTGGATATACAATAATCTATGTGATTAATTTGTAAGATAAAAGCTTCTAAAAGTTTGTCATACCAAAAGCACTTTGATGATTATATGTGCACACGTAGCAAACAAATAGTGTGACAAGAAGCAAAAGAAACAAAATGAAAGATTCATGCAAGCCATGTTTAAGACATAACAATTTGGAGCATGTATCATTTGGATCGTACTACACATAGATGTAATGAATGCCAACTAATAGCTTTCAAACACAAATATATCATATCAAAATTATCACGTATCAAAATGGCATATTATGAGTTCATAATTAACATGTGAATCATGCTAAAATAATTCAAAAGTAAGTATCATGCAAATAAAGTTTAGGTTTAAACGTTTAGTAGCATGAAACAAGAATACAAGCATTATGAAGATAAAACCGTACTAAGGTTTACACATTTGACTAGTTATCAAACACTAAGATAATGTCAAATCAACTTATCGTATTAAACAAGAACATGTAATCAACACATGTAAGTGCAATGCAAGTGATTTTAAAAGAAAAGTCATATATACTACTTGTTTGATTAGTATTCCTAAGGCGAGGCAAACTATCAATGTTTTAACACTTACTTTAGGCAAGTATAGGAAAGCGAATTTTCAAGTTGGAGAATGAATATGAGACTATTACTAGCGGTGCTCAATTAAGGCTAAACACGACCATTTTACGGGTGATTCCACATACCCAACTTCTCTCCGGAAGCAATTCAACCGTTAGGTCAAATTGAGTTTCTAGTGCAATAGATTCTCCAAGAATCATTCTCATGTTAGAAAGATGGGAACTCCTACTTTTGCCTATTAAAGTGTATAAAAGATGATAGTTTACCAATACTTGGCTTAATGTGACACAACTAATATGCAATATAACTAAGGTGATGAAGATGTCATGTTATACATATGAATTTTAACAATGGTGTGTTGATAAACGATGTGTTTTAATCTTGTGTTTAGAATCTAAGGTTTGTTCAAATTACAAAGCTAATTGTATGATCTAATGGATGACATCTTTTATGTTGAAGTGGATACTTAAAAAGTGATTTGATTATCTAAGACTAGGAAATGGAATATGTTAAATTAAGAATGTTCTCAAGAAAGCTCTTTGGAACTTTATTTGACAAGAATCTAAATAAGGTTACTAACTTCAATAGATCATGTGTATGTTCTAGAGATGTGTAGTTTCAACCTTGGATGTGCACAAGGTTTGAGCAAGGTTAGGTTATGATGTACGCTTGAAAGGAAATAGATACAAATAGTATCTTTCAACAAATGAGATTATCCCATGGGATAAAGTTATCATGCTTATGAAAACAAGTATGACAAGATGAATTGGATATGCTAGTTCACAGAACTTGTAGATGTTTGTTTCAAGATCATTTAGCTAATGAGGTGTAATGAAATCTCTTGTAACACAACTATTTATGTCGCAAGAGTGATGCATAGGATATACAATATCCTTTTAACAAAATGAAAGCTTAACGCATGAATCTTAGTCATAATGTTCTTCAAAACATCATGTTTTCCTAAATGAAGATATGAAGCCAAAGTGTTTGAATCGGATAGTCCCATCTAAATAAACTTGGTTTCAAGATTATATTCACTAGATGATGACAAGAGGAATTCACTCGAGTTTCTTATGTATACTCCTCAAGAGTCATTGTTGCTTGGGGTGTATGATGTTGGCTTTGAGATTGCATTTTAACATATGTTGTTAAAATGTTGATTTGAAGTTTAACGACAAAGTATTACTAATACTTTGATTATTTGTGAAGGTAGTACTACTTATACCTAGTGGAAATTGACAACAATTACCAAGAGCACCATGCTTATTTGATAGTTGAGGTTCTAGCCATAATGAATTATCTAAGTCCTTATATGTGGGAAAGGATGGTTGAGTTTGTTCAAACGTGCATTTGATTCAGTACAAGTGTTGGACACAAGGGCTTTTTGAGCAATACACTCAACGAATTCAAATGATGGCAAGGATGGTGGATTGGTTGATCTAGGTGGTAGGTCTTCTAGTGTGTCTAAATAAGGATGTGGTGATGTAGGGGTTTGTTGTGCTATGGGAGTACTTAGGTTGATTATTTGTCCACAGATGTTGAACATAAAAAGTACGTATACTAATTCTTATGGTTCATTGGTTACTACAACTAGCGGGTGAAGTGCTTGAAGTTTTGGTTATGTCTATGAAGCTTAGGGGCTGAGGTATAGGTTCACCTTGAAAGGGCACGTTTGATTTAAAGTATACTCTTGGAAGTTCATGAGCAATACGGTTAATAGTGCCAAAAGATGGAAGAGGGATAGTAGGTGTCAAAGAGGATAAGTGGCACCGTGGGTTTTTGTTTTGGATAAGTGTTTCAACATGTGTTGTTAAAATACTTGGGTGTTGATTTTTCGGATATGACTTTTAATGACTACAATCGTAAGTCGCATATACTTGAATATTTCGGATGAAATACTTAAGTTGTCAATCCTAATTTGTTGAGGTTATAAAGCTTAGATTGAACTCAAGGATAACAAGACTTGATAATATGTATTTAACATATGTGTGAGTTATGACTCGATGTAAATACTTATTGTCTTGAAGGATGACACATTATTTTCATGTTAACCAGGTGAGGCAATACATGTAGATACAAAACAATATCTATAGTCATATGTTAGACTTGTGTATGATATCTTTGCAAATAATGAGTCCAGTTTATTAGTCTCGGTAAGTCATCTAAGTCATCCGCAAATGGGTGAGGAGATGTTGGTGGTGTTGCACAAAGTTTGATATGAACAAGCTTTGGAGACTTTGGTAGTAAAGTTGTTTTGGATGATGGTGGGTGATTTTTGGTGGTGGAGTTGGAGTACTCAAGTTTAGAAAGTTCACATCTTGAATGGGTGATGAGATGTTGAGAGGTAATGAGTCTGAGGATGAAGAGCTCAAGTTAATGAAGCAACAAGATCGAATGCTAATCCTAGTGGTTTTCTTAAGTGGCTTATTTGAGGTTAAGGATTTAGTCATTTTGATTTTACTTTAAGAAATGCTAAGCTTGAGGAAAAGTAACAGTGAAGGTGTGAAAATGATCATCTTGAATGTGTTGATTTATGGAACTAAGGATTCATGGATTTGATGTTAATCCATACAAAGATGGTAGTTTCTAATGAGATGGAAGTGTCTAAAATCATGTCAAACATCCTAAGTTAATCCATTGAGGATGTGTTGAGTGAGGTATGAAAGATATGCATTAACAACTATCTTAGAAACGAAGTTTGGTAAATTAGATTACGGGATTTAGTAAAATTCAATAACTTACCTTAGGATTCACGGCACCATTTCTTTACACAAATGAACCCTTAAATTGGTGCCGCTGGTCCGCTTGTCACGGTATGGCGGTACCAAAATACATAACAGACGGTACCAACATTTTGGTGCCGTCGATCCGTGGACATCGAAAAGTTCACGGACCCATTTTTAGGTGTCGGGAGTTTTCGAAACACAAATTTTGCTTAAAACATGTGACATTAATTACTTCTAGTTAGGAAAAGTCGATACCACATATACAAATATAGTGGAGCATAGACTTTGACCAAGACTAACGATTTTCACATAAAAGTGAAAATGGGTAAAATTGATAACACACTTGTGCTATCCACCGCATAAACCGGTTAGCATACAACATTGTTTTAAGTCATATTATCATCCTACAAAGTAAAAACAAATAAATTACATCATACAACATTGTTTTTGTCCTTGTACCAAACACTCTCTTAACACCTTCATTTTCAAAGTACTTGACTAATTTACTTAGTACTCATTGCTAAGTGAGTTATGACATTTCATAAGTTATGCGAGATGTTAGTAACCTATGCAAACGAAGTGATCTAATTCTACAAGCGATGGTAAAATAATTTTCCAACTTAGTGCACAAAATCTAGCAAATAACCTATTGTGCATAAACAAGAAATCGTCAAACAAGTGAATAAATAACATGGCAAGATTGACACTTATATTATGCAAACAAACAAGTGTAAACAACAATTTGAAAAATAAGCAAGCAACATATATGCAAACAACATAAACAAGTGGTCATTTAGCATAGCATAACAAGAAAGACACTTTTCGTCATTTTACGTTTAAATATGACGATGTATACCAAGCTTGATTAGTTTCCTTTAAACATATTACCAAATTATTTAGTTTCAAAGGAAGTTGTATCAAAGTTCTAAGAATACCAACTTAAATTGCTTGATTCAAAATTTTGAGTTTTTATGTTAAAGCGAAACTCAATATTTTAGACATACTGTAGTATTTGGTCTATTTCACTTATTTAAAATTAGACTCAGGCCATGAGAGTATTTTTAAATGAAAGTAGACTCAATTCCCTTTAAAATGATAGGTGGCTCGACTGCACGGACTTACGGTTAATTAGTTATGATTTTTGAAGTTGCCCAAAAATCGTGCATCTTGTACATACGGATTCCACGGAACCAAATAAAGGGATCCGCCTTTATAAGATTTGGTGCCGTGGTCCTCAGACAGATTCACCAAAACTAGTATTTGACATAGAGAAAACGTGTGCGACTTACTAGATTTCATAGTAAACATATAATACACATATTTAACAATATATCTACTTATGTAACTTATCTTAAACATTTACGGAGGTGATTTTCAACTAGATTTATAGTTATCCCAAACACTTCTTTAAAATCATATTTCTTCGTAAATTTTCTATGAGCACACAATACAATACTTACTAGTTCTTTCAACAAACTTTTTATTTTACTTTTCAAGAAAACCTTCAAGCTTGTATACAAAGTTACATTTAACAACAAAATTTCTAAGTATAACAAGCAAAGCATTTTTCATATTATTTTCGCTTCAATGGTAATTTGATACATGGATCGTACTCTATTTTAAAAACCATTTGTTTTGAAAATACGAGCTACGTGGCTCGATACCAATTGTGGAAACGTGGGGGGTGAATATGTTACCGCTTAAAAACTTTAGATCTTTAGTATCAAATCGCTTATTAAGCTTGTTATAATATGAAAGTACCAATTATTGTTTGTGACTAATATAAAGCATGGTAAACCAAGTTGTCACACAATCATGAACATCAAACCACATCACAAACAATAGTTTAGTGCAAGTATAAAAGTAAAGAGATAAAGAAAGGAAAGTGCAAACCGAACACGAGGATTTATAGTGGTTCGGTCACGGATCTCCTTTCCGCCTACTCCACTCCCGAGTACCCAACTCGAGAGTTACTTCACTAAATCAACAAGCTCCCTTCTCGGGAGAAAACCTTACAATCGTCGCTACACTTTTTCGGTACAAAGCTAAATACCGAGTTCTAGTTCGAGGTAGAACCAACCTAACGTCGCTTATACAATATTTCCGACACTAAGCTAGATGTCGAGTTCTTTTACAAGGTTACAACCACTCCCAATATGTTTTATGGCCCAACATAATAAACCTTGTGTTTTATGGCACAAACACATAAACCATCTAATCTAGTTTGGTGAAAGTGTTGTTATGATGCAATGATGTTTACACTAATGATCCATGACACAAATGTCTAATGGATATGAATAACTACTTCTAAATGAACTTCCATTGATAGGAAGCCTTCATGATGAAGATCACAAGTTCCCTAAACCTCTTGTGATAGATCTTCAACTTGTGGTGAGTGGGGATGGCTAGATCTCCAAGATTTCCTTGGTTGATCAAAGAGTATGCTTACAACAAAGATGAATGTTAGAAGCATTATGATCATGATCATTAGGGTGTTTAATATGTGTTACTACATTGTTAATGATTGATCTAAATGTATGCAAGAAGGTGGAGAAGATTTGCTTTTGAAGTGGTGAAGAAATGGGAAAACAATGGGCTTCTATTTATAGCCAAAAGTGGACAGGAGCGTCCACGGACCCCTTAAAAGGGTTCCGTCCTTTATACAATTTGGTGCCGTGGGTACCGACATAAAATCTAAAAATCTTTCTTCAAATCTTTCCAAGATATTACCAAATCTTACTAAGATCACATTTGATATATTGAGTGTCAATCTAACCAAAATATTCAAGTGATCTTCCAAGGATTTCAAAGATGATGCATGACATGATGTAACATGTATTTCCATTTTAGATTAAAGGTTTATCAAAGTAAACTTGTAAAATGTATTATGTAACTAGTTGATAAAATGTCTAGTTACCTTTTGAAATACTTGTGAATGCAAAATGTAAAATGAGGTTCGAAATAGAATGGTTAACCTATTAAAATACTTAGTGACTCTAAACGTATTTTAAACATTCTAAATGATTTGTTAATGGGTTTGATCATAATGCCACATAACAAACATGTACGAACTGTGTTGTAACATACGAGGACTTGAGACATCGAGAGGTGTTGAATGTATGTTGAGACAAATGTAATTACAAGTAACTTGTACATTTTACGTTATGTATTACAAGTTACATGTTTGTCATCAATCAAAACAAACGAGATCGTATAGATTAAATATCGTAATATTTGCACTAACAATACAACATCCTTCTCAAGTTCTCCAAAGAAGAAAAAGAAAATGGGAGAAAACCATATCCAATATCCGCATTTAGCATCGTACTTGACACGTTTACGTTGTAGCGGCCTCGATAACCGCACGCGGCATAAAATCAATCATCCCAGTTGCGTCAAGGCGACGATCCTGTAAGATCAACACAAACATCACGCCCACTATCCCAAGAGTAAAGTAATATATCACCGGTCGTAAGGATCATCCCTATCTCCATAAAGCCCAATATCCACCTCCTTACGGTGAAATTCAACCGAGAGCATATATCAACAAGAACATCACGCACAAGATTGTGCGATGTTTAATGCCAACAATACCAGACACGAAACAGCGTGATACCCATAAATATCTCCAGTAAATACCTTAAAACAGGCTGAACACGGTACCTGAACAGTGAAAAGAGGAACACCCAGCCGATAGCACAACACACAACGATAAGCCCTGGCATTCATAGTTTGTCACAATCCAGATATCGGAGCCACCCTAAGCTAATCTGAAGTATGATCCTCCTTTAGTGAACTCCATAACGCCATATGTCGAGGAGAACGATGGAATGTAGATTCAACAGTTTGGGTAACCCGATCGAAAATATATATCTGCCAATTTCTTCATAAGTTTGGGGGCAGCGACCTCGTTAGGGTTATTCAAAAGGTCAAAATCCATATTCACATTAAAAGTACATAGAGCATCATCAAAGAGGGACCATCGGTTACAATACCGTAACTATAGAGAAGCTTAGTCAGAGGCTAGCGATTGAAGTCTAGAAGCAAGGAAGGCATAGTTCAAGACGTCACTGCGGAATATACACCAAGCCCCCAAAAGCAAAGGGTAGGGTGGCGAGTCTCCACCGCCAATCACCAAACCGGGCCCGGAAGCATCGACAATGCGCTCGAAGAAGAGTTAAGTGCCGCATCAAAGAAACCCGAGCACACTCAAAGACCCGAGGAGAACATGTGCTCATAGAAAATATAACTTGGAAATACCAAAGACATGTATACGGAGTAGCAACAATTCGCATCTTTATAAATACTACCCATACATTAATCATTTTTCTCACAAAATAATATAATTCTTTCTAAAAAAAAATTATGTTGCTCACTTTCACATACCGTCGATAAAATTATTGCTGGTGTTCAAAAACTAATTGATGGGGATGAAATTCGTAAGGAAGAGATTATCGAATTAGCTGAGAAGTTTAGGCACACACACAATGCTAAAGATGATCTGAAGAAAGCATACGCAGAATGCAAAGACATTCCGCAAGAAAAACTAGCTTTAATTGATACTTTTCTAGAAGAATAATTTTGAAGAGATTACAAATTAATCGTATAAATTGGCGAGCAAAATACAAGATACCATCAATGCAAAAGTTCATTGGATGCATAAAGAATATTAGAGACGATTGTGTTTAGTTTTCATATTATTTTAAAATTTCGTATTATAATTTGTATTTTATTTAAATGAATGAAAATTTAGTTTGTTTGATTTAAATACGTGTACAACTTGTTTTTCGAATTTGTATTACTCTAAGGGTTACTTTCCTCCTATAAATATCCCTTTGCCATCATTCATTTTTTTTCACACAACTTCTTTCTAAACTCTCCCAACTCTCATTCATTTTTTCACACAACGGATACTATGGTTACTGAACCAAATGACGTGAGACTAACAATCCTCATGCGACTACGAGAAAAACTTGATGTTGAGATCGCACTTGATGAACACTTGATTCGTCATAAACTGATTGAGTTCGTAGTCGTAAGCCTAAAATAATAAGGGTGGGTTCGCTACCTGATCATCTCGTTATCGACTACGGTTTGTAGACACTTGAAAGGATGACTGGAGCCAATATGAGGAATGCAAACAACTTGATGTTGGCTAGGAACGAGTTACTTATAAGCATTGCTGAAAAGAAAGAATTCATTAACAATTACAAAGAAATATAAAAGCTCGAATAATATTTATTTTTGTGAAATATATTTTAGGGCAAATTATTCGAAAAGCGTCGAACTTACCACATTTTCCTTTTCTCGACATCGAACTTTTTTTTCCTATTGTATTGAACTTGCCTAATTTTTCTTTTGTGACACAAAATCACAATTAAAGTGTAATTAACCTTTTAAACCCGTTTTAAGTGTGATTTTGTGTCACAAAAGGAAAATTAAACAAGTTTAATCTTCTAATAGGAAAATTAAACAAGTTTAGTGCTACCCGTTTTAAGTGTGATTTCTACCGTTAATTTTTGTTATTGCACCGTTAGTCCTTTTAAATACATTTTTAACGACCGTTATTATATTATTGCACCGTTAGTCCTTTTACGCCCGCTTTTACGTTTTCATCCGTTTTGTTCGTTTTACGGTTTCGTCCGTTTTACGTTTTCGTCCGTTTTGCACGCAGTTTCGTCCGTTTTACGTTTTCGTTCATTTTGCACGTTTTACACGATGTTTTAGTTTTTGCGGTTTGATCCGTTTTGCGTTTCGTTCGTTTTGCGTTTTTTACGTTTTGTCCGTTTTACGTTTCGTCCGTTTTGCAGTTTGACCGTTTTACGCGTTTCGTCCGTTTTGCGTTTTACGTTTTTTAGTTTTGCGGTTTCGTCCGTTTTACGTGTAAAATGGTCGAAAACGCAAGAACGCAAAAGCGACGGCGTGCAAAAGCGGACAAAAACGCAAAAAGCGGACGGCAACTGCAAAAACGAACGCAACGTAAAACGGACTAAACCGGCAAAAAGCGGACGGCGTGTAAAACCACTAAACTATGCAAAATGGACGAAACGTGCAAACGGACGAAACTATGCAAAATGGACGAAACCCGTAAAACGGACGAAACTATGCAAAGACGGACGAAAACGTAAAAGCGTGCAAAAGCAGAAAACGTGCAAAACCGGACGAAACGCAAAAGCGGACGAAATCGTGCAAAAGCGGATTTAAAACGTGCAAAACAGAGGAAACTATGCAAAACGGATGAAATCGGTAAAAGCGGACGGCGTGCAAAAACGACGAAACTATGCAAAATGGACGAAATCGTGTAAAACGGACGAAATCGTGTAAAACGGACGAAACTATGCAAAACGGACGAAAACGTGCAAAAACTAAAAAATCGTGTAAAACGAATGAAAGCGTGTAAAACGGATGAAACCGTGCAAAAGCGGACAAAAACGTGTAAAAGCAGGCGAAACCGTGTAAAACGGACAAAACCATGTAAAACGAACAAAATGGACGAAAACGTAAAAAGCGGGCGAAAAGGACTAACGGTGCAATAATATAATAACCGTCGTTAAAAGCAGATTTAAAAGGACTAGCGGTGCAATAAAAAATTAACTATTAAAATCACACTTAAAGCGGGTAGTACTAAACTTGCCTAATTTTCCTTTTGTGACACAAAATCACACTTAAAACGGGTTTAAGAAGGTTAATTACACTTTAAGTGTGATTTTGTGTCATAAAAGGAATATTAGCCAGTTTAATCTTCTATAGAAAAATTAAGCGAGTTCGGTCTATAATAGGAAAAAAAGTTCGATCTTGAGAAAAGGAAAATGTGGCGAGTTCGATCGTTTTAGAATAATTTCTTCTATATTTTAATTCTCGTATTGTATTTTTAATTTTCGTATT
The DNA here is from genome assembly GCA_022545495.1 of Chrysanthemum lavandulifolium. Classification (NCBI taxonomy): domain Eukaryota; kingdom Viridiplantae; phylum Streptophyta; class Magnoliopsida; order Asterales; family Asteraceae; genus Chrysanthemum; species Chrysanthemum lavandulifolium. The sequence goes on from CM040243.1 coordinate 274,269,711, forward strand.
GTAGAATATGTATGTTTTTTTTTAAATTATGGAAATTTACTTTGTTTGAAAAATGAAAAAGGAAAAGGTGATGGGGCCTAAAAACAACGAAACGGCGCGTAAATAGCTCAAGCCATAATAGATGAGGTATTTTTTATGTGTAAATGTGAAATGTAAAATATTAAAATACGGTTGATTTGATACAAATGACATGTCCTCTTATAATAATAACACAACCCTTTATCATTTAATACGGGTTATTTTTAAGGCTAAAGATTCCATTTTGGTGATCTACATTTTCAAACTTACCATTATAGAATAAACGCATGTACAAAGATCTATTAAATTTGTAAAAGTACTTACTTTCTAAGCCTTTTATTATTTATGATTAGTAGTACGCAAATAAAAGATTGTTGATACGCATTCTAGTTCTTAAACATTTTAATGATAAAAGTAGAAAAGAGCAATAACGTTTGGAAGATTCATACTTTATGCAAAAGAACGAATAAGCTAGAAAGTGCAACTTTGTGATAGGCTTATGGTTTCTAAAACTGGGAGCAATTAGTATTCTAATTACTTATTTAAATATAAAGTTCAAAACTTAATTAGGAATGAAATAAGCTTTTAGAATTATAAAGTAGTAGTCCATCTTGGTGGGTGTCACACTCAATATGCCATTGTCTCCCATTTATCCCACTAAACTTGGTTTTCATTCATCACTCATATGTAATTGGGTTGAGTTATTAGAACGGTGCCTAGTATTTTATTGAGACACTAGTTTTTTTTTTTTTTTATTTTTTTTTTTTTTTATTTTTATAATTTTGTTTATATCAAAAGCTATAAACGCGAAAATGCGAATCAGAAATATAAAGTTTAATAAGCCAAACACTTAAACTGCTGAAATACGGAACAGAACTCGAAAAACCGTGTTGATTGAAAAAGGGGAGACAAAGGAATATTACCTATGATGTCGAATCATAGGGAGGGTTCCAATAGTAGGACCCATGTAATTCACTGTATTTGTCTTTTCCACTCATCACTTTAGATTTGGATTTGAATTTAGATTAGGATTTGAGTTTGGGTTGAAAGAATAAAAGTTGTTTGTTTTGTTATATTGGGATATAAATTATTATTAAAAGTTATTATTATTTTAAAGTTAAAATAATATATTGTCAATAGCCGCACTCGAAAAATATAATAAATTATACCCTTTGGTATATAAATATGCATATGAAAGTGATGTTTACATTTACAAAGTAGGAAATAGTGGACCTTGTCAGAAGACATGGCAGTAAAGTAAGGTACCATAGTGAGTTTTCTAGATCCCTTATTTTCCCGACTCACGCCCAATTTTAAATCCCACATAGACGAACCAAACGATGGATTTCATTTTAATCCCAAACTTTTTTCTCAAAACCCATAAAGCAAACGGGCCTTATGTTTGAGGATCAACAAATTCAGTATTAACTAGTACACCTTGGGAGATTTATTATTGTTAATGCTGTAACTATATTATATTATACTAGCACGGTACCCGCGCGAAGCAGCGGTGGGTACTCTGTGACTAAATTTTCCGGCGAATAAATGTTATTTTGTTTTGGGCTGCTGGATTTCAGAGTGATAATTGTGCTACATGTCTGTGTATATTGTGCTTAGAGAATTGTATTTATTGGTAAATGGGTGTATTAATTGTATGTAAGAAATAGTGTTTTAAGATAGGAATGATTTGTGCTTTACATACTTGTAAATTATGTTTGATGATTTGTATTTGCTTAAAATTTATTTATGGCGGTCTTAAAACAATTAATAAGACAGAGGGTCATAAAACCTTTATAAGCAGTATAGATAGCCGAATTCTCGTTCTATGCTGTGGCAAATGAGAGGAAAAACATTTTGTCGTTGGTGGTTATAGACGAAAACAATGAGGTATTGTAGTTGTTGTTGAATTTTAGAACGACTCATAAAATAGTTCAAGGTTGTTAAGATTATGCATTATCTCATAAATTTCATACTCTGTTAACTTTTTATTATCTCAATCTAAAACACATTAAATAAAACAATGTTATTTCAATATAATAAAATAAACTAAACAATTTTTTTGAACGGCAGATATATTAAAAAACTAGCAAAATGCTAGAAGAAATTACAAGCTAAAGATATTAGGATTTTTTTTATCCAAGTAACGCAGTTAAGTTTAAAAGTACAACGATTAGAACATCAATTATAAGATAAATCAACTAAGTCATGGAAAAAAAGCTCCTTGCGCGGATGACAATCATCAAAAAGCAGTTGGTTCCTAAAACGCCAAATTAACCACCACTTCACATAGCAGACACATTCCAAAATTTCCTTCAATTTCTTAGAAACGAGAGCTATTTAACCAAAGGAGCCAATCTTCATAAGAGGCTAAATTAATGTCCTAGAGCTCCCACCAATGCATAACATTCCTCCATAATCAGTGAGCCATTGGACAGGCAAAAAGAGATGGGAAACGGAATCTACTGAGGCACTGCAAAGAGGACAAACATTATAAGGAATATCCAAGCCTCTAAGGGAAAGATTTAACCTGGTAGGCAACTTATCCAAACAGACTCTCCAAGCAAACACGTTAATCTTGATGGGCATATCGTGGCTGCCACTGTGGAATTCTTTATATCAGGTACTTTTCCTCGAGGTTGTAATTACTCTTTCATTGCTTTAATCCCTGAGACTCAAGATGCTAATCTCGTTAAAGATGTTCGTCCTATTAGTTTAACTGGAAGTATTTATAAACTCATTGCCAAGATATTGGCTAATAGACTTAGCTTTGTCATCTCGGATCTTATTAGTAATGTTCAATCGGCTTTGGTTTCCAACCGCCAAATTCTTGATGGTCCATTTATCCTTAATGAGTTTCTTTCGTGGTATAAGCATAAGAAGTTTAAAACTATGGTTTTTAGAGTCGACTTTGAAAAGGCTTTTGATTCAATAAGATGGGACTACTTAAATGACGTTTTAAAGATGTTTGGATTTGGCGACAAATGGTGTGGTTGGATTAATGGATGTCTCAATTATGCCATGTGCTTGGTTCATATCAATTATACCTGAGAGTTCAAATTTCGCAATAGTTTAAAACAAGGAGATCCACTCTCTCATTTCTTATTCATTTTGATTACATTCATGTTTTCATAACCCATGAAATTTATTATATGTAGTAAATTAATGTTAATGAACATTAATATATTATTAATATTAACTTTATAACTCTCAAAAATTATTAAACTTAAATTTAATATTTTAAGAAATATGTTATAAGTGTATGTATCATTTACATAATAATTTGTACTGCTTAATATGTTTAATAATGCATGCTTTAAAGTGCTGTAAAATGTGCTTATTAACTTGTAATTAAGACAAAATTATACATGCTTTATATAAAAGATAAGATATATTGTATATATAACATTTACTAAAGTAAATTTACTAGATATGAGCAATAAATTGCTTTGGTAAATGTTAAAAACAAGGATTTCGACACACGCATTGCTGCGAGATGTCTATAATATTTCTTTTTTCTAAATTAAGATAGGGTGAACCAAATACATTAAAACAACACATCTAAAATTCGATTTCATTTGATAAAAAATATAAGTAGACAATCATTACATAGAAATACAACACAAACTTCTAAAAAATTTGATTTCGATGATAACAAATAAAAATAGACCTCCATTACTGTAACATCCACAAAATATCGCAGCGGAAACTGGGGTGTTACTTAATAGTAGAAAGTCCAAGTTATAGAAAACGAATTCTAAATGAGACGTTTTTAAAAAATTACCATTCGATAAATGAAATTAGAATTACAACAAATGAGGTCCCATGGTACAAAGTGACATAAACGTTTTTAAAATGTTATCGAATGATAAAATGTAATGCATTCCGATCTTCAAAACATGTTGTGCGACTCTAATGCTCCAAACCAAAGTTATGCTTTACGGACCTGAGAAAAGACATGCTAAAAGTGTCAACACAAAGGTTGGTGAGTTAATAGGTTTATTGTAAATAAGATGAAAACCTTTTTAAGTAAATCCTCATAACAAGTATATGTCAACCTAATCCTGTTAAAAGTCTCGCCCATACAATACTTGTAAGATCTTAGGTCCACATATAAATTCATGATGATAAATGTAAATATTAAGTGCGGACCACAAGAAATAAGTGTACATGACCATTATAACACATACAATGTCATATAAAATAATGTTATCATTTCCCTAAATTCCTGACACCGAAGCCTTAATTTTTCTGGTTTCTAGCTTCTAGTAGATGTCCACCTTAGACACCCAAAGTTCCTCAAATGATTATGCGTCCGTTTGACATACTAGTCAAGTGGGGAAACCACCCGGAAGGGGGAGTTCAATCCCAATAGTGTATTCACAACATTCGTGCTTACCACGTAATTAACAGTTCATAACTTAGGTAATCAGTAAAAGTTTAGTGCACTTGTGTCCGTTCGTAAATACAAACTATGTATTTAAATAAAGCTAGTAATTTGTTTCAGTAAACAAGTATAGTGTTTCCATAAACTAGTAAATTACGTAAGTAAAACAAGCACGTATTCTCACCCCAAAAGTAGTTTAAAACAAGTAAAAGTGGGGTCCATGACAGCCGAGATCATTCCATTCTCTTCCTGGGCCCAAAGCAGAATCCAACCACACCGGAATGGATGGTACAAAGTCCTCCAGATTTATGATAGCAAACGTGCTAATAAAATGACGAGTGAGACAAGAGAAACTCTATAAGCAACCTAAGATAATACGTTGCATCTTAGGTTTATGAATGATAACGAAAACATGAAAAATAAGTTTTATAAAGTATTTATATTGATTATATCATTGTACATGGTGTTTATAAATTTAATAAAGCAATTGGGACAATCTTTACGATGGTTTGGTAAGTTTAATAAACCAGGTGTTTAAGTGTAGTTTTAGTTTAAGTAGTTACTCGATGTTATAAATTTCGTTTCTTCTAAACCATAAATAGTTATGACTCGGTTTTTGTGTCCTCAGAAAGGTATTTGAGTGTATTAATCAGTTTTATAGGTCTTTTTGTCTTAAAAATTGTATAACCTAAGTGAAATAATTATTTAACCCTTATATGTCAAAGCTGGTTTTCTAACAACAACATTCAGTCCCACTAAAACGATGATATCTTAAGTTCTACAACTCCGTTTGATCCCGTTCAAGCAGCCATATTTAAGTTAAAGGTCCATTACAACTTTGGCCAATAAAATCTGGTACTCAAATCTGGAAAACTTTCACTAAAACATTTTTAGTTAATTCATCAGGTGGAGTTACGGGTCAAGCCACCCGGTGAAACGAAGCTAAGACATGACCTAAAACCCTATATTTTTTTCTAAGTCTCTAGACCTACTGATTTGATCAGTTAATACCATTTTAGTCCCTGGTCCAAAACTGTCTTTACAAATCAAGTCCAAAACATGTTTTTAAGTGTTTTTAACCATGTACAATGTAAAACCAAATCAAATAAATTTCAGGATATGTGCAATGCAGTAACCAAATGAAAGATGATGTATATGTTACCTAACCATGAACACTTGACCCAATGCTGCAAGAACATCATGCATATCCCTCAACTCTTATTGCTCTTAGTGCAAGTATGCATCCTCTTACTTTATTCTTGCTTCTAGGTTTCTTAACATTTGATGCAACTCTACTTTTAGCTTTCTTACCATTGTATTTATCTGCTCTAAGTCCTAGTACACAATCTCTTCCTTTAACAACCTCTATAACACCCTTCCTTTTATTGGTTAGAACAATCTCATATTGAATCATTATCCCTTTCCCTTATCAAGAATGTTTTGTTTAACTACATTTGTATCAACCACATTCCTTTTCACAACTTGATTTTCACAAATAATGAAAAGAGATGGTGACTTTGCGTAAGGTAACATGTCATCTTCTTCAGCCCAACCCACAGCCTCGCCATCAGACTCCTCTAAAGATAACTTCTTAAAGTAATAATCTGTTAACTTATGTGGCTCATGAGCAACAAACAATTCAACTAAACCATGTCTTGTAGCCATGTCAAACTGTTTGAACATCATGATCACTATCAATGAACTTCAAACCCTATTCTAATGACTATACAGTAAAACAAAACCCATTTATTTCTCTTAACCTTGGCAAAATAAAATTCTAACATTGGATGAAACATAATCTTATCAGGTTGTACACGACTTCACTTCTATAATTGTGCCTTGTTTATACCTTAGTGGAGCAAATAAAATAAACCATCGTGTTTATTTTGAATACCACATGTTTTGGCTATCCATTAGAACCGCAACATATTAACAAACACAAATACAACCCTAAGATTGAATATAAAACAATAAAAAATGAATAAAATTATAAACAACTAATATTTTATGCCAAATGGGGTAAGAAAAGTTAGGGCAAACATCAAAAACCTATTTGCTTGGTTAAATCGGGCTACACGACAATAACTTTGATACATTCAAGACTTTACAAAATTAGGGTTTCTTGGAGCTGCAAAAATTATTGTTTGGGTGAAAGTGATTTATTGTGGGATTAGGTTTATTCAATTTTTAATCACACAATTAGGGTTCCTATGGGTTTGTGGGGTGCTAGAAAATTTTGTTTCAGATGTATGAAAATGGTGGCATATTTAAGGGGAAGGGATACAAAGGTTGTCAGGGTGAGCAAAGGGTTTTGTTTGGTTAATGTTAACTTGAGTTGAAGTCAAAAAGGCGAAATGTCTATCATGCCCTCACATCAACACGGAGGTTAGGAAGTTAACGGTAGTTAACTGGGGGATAACGGTCAAATGAACCTTTGATGATAAAAAACATGGAAGTAAGGACCTTGCGTGATGAAAAATTCTTTGCCGACTTAGCGTGATGTTTTGATACAAGTTCGAGACGAACATTGTATTTTACTCTAATAATTTTAAGTAAGGGTAATATGATAATCTACATCAAATTTTCCTATCTATTTTTAGTAGTGAACAAGTAATTTTGGATATCCCAAAAAAGAAAATAATATTGAGACAAAGGGAGTAATAATTTGTAGATGTGCATATTTTGACATCACCTAAAAAATACATTATAATATCCTGATCTTGGAAAAACAAAAAATAAATCTTAATAGAATCTCGATTTTGAAAAACTCTCATGAAACTACTTATCTTTACTACATAAAATGTAAAAAGGTCAAAGGTTAAAATGAAAACTTGAAAATTGAATGTTGAAAGTCAATATTGTTGAATGGTCAAGCTAATTTGAATGTTTAATGCCAATCTATCTATTCTAACTAATAAAACACACTTTTTACTTCACTCTTAATCAATTTTTTCTTAATATATCTAAGCAATATATTGTAACACGTGTCCAAGAAGAAGTTCATAGTTGAGATTTGAGTTAACCTTCTAAAATCTCGGTTTGTTATGTGTCAACCCAAATCGTATAATTTAATAACATTCCAAGAATAGTCTCTAAATAATGCATATAGTGCAAATTTAATAGCCTTTTACACCATAAAAAATAATTTTGGGTATTGCTTCGAATTAGTTTGTCAATAACCAACTTTTAGGCGTGAATTTTGTCCTTCCCGACGTTTAAAGTTTGACATTTGATTCATACATGGCAGGTTTTGAAAATAATATACGAGCATTTACTATTAACATATGTCAACCACGATATTTTAGTACTCACTCAAACTTTTGAAGTTTTGATACTTATCTTCCTCAACAAGGTGTCAAATTATCAACTTAATTTTAAAATATTATACTTAACAAAAGGTTTCTCCAATTTCTATTTAGTAAATCAGGTTTCTTAAACTTTAAATTTGATATTGACGATTTTTTGTTTCAATTCCAATATTATGAGGTATCTTCTTTTCATAATAGTCACAAAATATGTTTCATGCTTCCAAATTCGTTTCTTGCTTTGTTCATTGAACGTCTAATATATGTGTTTTTCTCTTGCACACAATTAATCTGTTAGAAATAATTTGAATTTGGTAATGTTGTTTGCTATGTGATTATTGATGTGATTCTTTTTCGATATGATACTTAATCATAATTCTTACTGCACTACTCTTTGTATCCATATTCATTTGTGGTGTTGGTAGACTTTTGATGTATATCAGTATATGTCTATACATGTAAAGTTTTGACAATGAAGTGCTAGGTTTTGTTTATTTATCCACATTATGTAGATCTTCATAGTCCATGCTTGCTTTCTGAGTTTGTTTATGATGCTTATTCATATATGTCTACATAACACCACAACCTAGATCAAGAAATTTAGACATCAAAAGTTTCACCACTTCTAAGGAGGTGCTTGGGCGTGCATTATTTTATTTAATTACGATTGTAATTATAAAAGCTCATAATAAGTGTACTTAAACATTAAATTAAAAAATAGTTTAATGCTTATGCTCTTTGGTCATGTGATGTTTTATCGTTAATCCGTGAATTGTTATTGCCTCTAAGATCATCTCATTAGAAGTTGAAGGAAAAGATTCATAAGCGATTCATCTCTTTATTTTTTTACTTAATTTTTGAAGATGTCATTGGTTAAAAATGTTGCTGATGGAATCGAGGTATAATGTTTACAATACGATTTAGGATTTTACTTATTAAGCTTTGATCTTGAGTTTGGATCTCAGTTTTCAGTAACATATCTCTTTCTAAGCACACTTTTGAAGGTAAAATTTTGTTATGTGTTCTTTTTAATTCTTTTAATGTTCGATTTCGTTATTTACTATGCTTAATGTGTTATTCAAGTAGTCAATACAAATATTTATTTTATTTCTTCAGTTATGATTCTTTAAGAATGTCCATGAAAGTCTTGATAATTTGAAGGTAAAATGATTTCATCGAGTTTATTTTGTTGTAATTGGTTGTTGGAAAACTTTGTTACCCATTTAAATTAATCACTATTGTGTTTGTTGTTTGTAAATTTTGAATGAATGTGATGGGAATTTATGCATATCAAATGTTACTGAGTTAGTTTTTACTTGACACTCTCTTTTGTTGAAGTTGTAATGTGATAACATCAAATAATCCCGAATATTAAGTGTCAATTTCCCAGATAATGTTCATTATTTATATCATTTATATGGATTTACGCTTTCGTTTCCATAGTTTTCCACTTCGGGTAAATTGCGAGCATTGGAGCTAAAGAGACGCGAAATGGAAACATTACTAAAGATTTATCACAAGATGCTTATTCGAAGAAGTTACGGCGTAACTCGTCTCTCACATTACGCCGTAACTATTGCGTGACCCGAAGTCCAACTTATCAAGAGGTTACGGCGTAAATCTTCCCAAAGGTTACGACGTAACTCCATTAGGTCAAAAGAGGTTCCACGTCACCGATACTTACACGCCAGAACTCATCGCATCACTTACGACGTAACTCGCATCACTTACGACGTAACCGAGTTTATTGAAGACTACGGCGTAACCACTTATAAGGTTACGCCGTAACTAGCGATCTAGTGCATTTACGGAGAAATAGAAGGTTACTGGCGTAACTCCTCTATTGGTTACGCCTGTAACCCGGACTGGACTATAAATACCCCACAATTCCAAAGATTTCAAATCATCTCATTCCACACACAACACTCAGAGCGTGGGAAAAAGCTCAAGGAGGTCTAGGAAAGCATACGGAGCTGTTTCCAAGGAGAAATCACACCATTACGATAAGCTTTAGCGTTTATTATTTCTTTACTTTCAATTCATGTATTTCGTACCTTTGAATATTGAATTGATTTGCATGATTAATATGAGCGGTGAGCACCCTTTGGTGCTAGCCTAGTTATGATTCCTTAATTGTTTTGTTTACGCTTACCTTTACTTCCGTACAATTATTTCTAAGTGTATGCATGCATAGTTCTTTGGTAGTCATCCTGTGTTCGGTAGTTTTGAATGGCGATGAGGCCAATTGCCTAGGAGATATGACCAACCTGACCCTAGGTGAGCGGATCGAGACGGAAGGGTAAGATATGACCAACCGACGCCTTTCTACTTGTGCGATTTGACCAACCGATCACCTATCGTTTGGATGAACTTAAGAATTGGGGTGTAGTGTCTAAGTTCCTAACGGCCGGCACTCACTATTTAGAATCTAGCATGTAGCGGTACTTAATGACTCGGCTTACGGGACCGGGAACAACAGGACTTATGACGGTGCTTTGATTTCTCCCTGGTGGCATCTTTCTCGATAGGTTAGGCGAATTGGCCAAATGTCAGTCCTCTCGAATTGACCCCACATGAAGTAATTGGAAGTAGGTAGACGTAGACATAACTAGCTAGGAGGATTAACTAGGTTAGCACCACTATTCCTCTACCGATTTCCTTCACACATTTATTTGCTTTTATTTTATTTTCTCGCATTAGTAGTTTAATTAATTAAAACCCTATCAAACCATTAATATTCGTGACAATTAGACTTAGTAATTATCCGACACACATAGCTCTTGGGACGACATCGGCTTTACCATTTACTACACTACACACGACCGGGTACACTTCCGTTAGTGCATTAGAGTGAACCATAGGTATAGCGAGACACTATAAATATTTAGACCCGATCAAGAAAACACGCATCAAGTTTTTGGCGCCGCTACCGGGAGCTATATTAGGATTAATATTGAGTCTTTCATTTCATTTTTAAACTTTTTCACGATCATATTTCAAGTTTTCGGTACCATGGAAGTTGTTAACATCGATGACCTCACTCTTGAGGAATACTTGGCGTTGACTAGAGCGGATCAAGGGCGGGTCTCGTAAGACCGCAATCGGAGCGGATGTTCGTTTCGAGATTAAAGACCAATTTATGAGGAGCTTCGCGCTAACCCTTTTCGTGAAGCAGGACGAAGACGATATGAGCACGTTGAAAATGTCTTATACATTGCTAGCCTTTTCAACATTCCGGCGTGTCTCATGATGTCATTATGCTTAGGGTGTTCCCAATGACTCTCACTTGGAGCGGCCGGAAGATGGATCGAAGATTGCCCACCGAGGCGCTTAATACTTAGGCGCTATTAAAGAAATACTTTATTCAAAGATATTACCCGCCATCAAAGACTTCTAATCAACTCTTGGAGATCCACATTTCAAACAAGAAGACAACGAAACTCAGTATCAAGCTTGGGATGATACAACGATCTTCTTTATAAGTGTCCTACCAATGATCTAAACAACCAAAGAAGGTCAATATTTTCTACAAAGGAATAAATGTAACTACAAGACGATGATGGACTATCAAGGACCTATTCCAAACATGACTCCTACTATCGCAATTGAAGCCATTCAAAAATGGCGGACCATTCTCAAAATGGCACGACGGTGGAAGTAATAGAAACCAAGGCGGAAGTTTCAAGGAATCGCAGAATAGCTAGTAAACTTGAAAATCTCGGTAGAGATATGTTGAAAATCAAAGAAACTGCTCATGCCATCCAAGTCGGTCATGCGAAAATTGTGGTGGGGACATTTGACTAAAAGTCATCCTAAAGTCGACAAAGAAGATACGATCGAGGAAGCTAAATACTGAAGAGAATAGGCCTTTCTACGGGATAATCGTAATGGGTTTCGTGGAGGACCCCACCGATTATGTGCGTAATGAGAGAAGAGCTAACCTGGAAGGGATTATTAACAAGTACCTTTTGGACACTACCAAGAGGCAAAAGGAGCAAGAAGAATGGCTTAAGAATTTCCAAGATAACACAAACAAAAGCCTCACGTCCCACAAAACATCACTTAAGAACTTGGAAACTCTAATTGGAAAGCTTGGCGACGAGGTTCAAAGAAGGAACGAAGAACAAACGAGCAATTCCACTATATGTAAGGCTATGTTCTCTGACAACAACAAGTGCTCTGATGAGTCGGATACCGATGGCGAAAGTGAGTTACACCGTAATCACACTCGAGTGCAGCGTAACCCAAATTCAAGCAAAGACACAGCGCCAAGGACAACAACCCTAAAAGAAGGAGTCATTGGTGTAAGAGTATTGCAATTGATGATGGAGAATGCTACGGTTTGTGGGCCTCGTGTGATCCTCGGAAAACTGCGATGGTGGTGTTGATAAGGAAAGGATAAAGATGATGATATGTATGGACTACATCGAATGACGAAGAAAGGTTAGCCAAGTTCTCAATTAACGGCGGAAGGGCCACCCATCAAGCATTATCGAAACCCTTACTCATCATGGAAGATGAGATTACTAACGCCGCCAACGTGCAATCCTTTTCGTGATTATTGCAACGGGAGGTAATGTGAAGAACGAAGTTTGGATATGCCCACACGAACTGGGAGACACGACGTTGATTTTGGAAATCTATCATTCGATGATTGGTATTCAATAAGGTTCGGGACGTGATAATTAATTCAAACTGCTCGTAACTGAACCGAAATATGAGAAACACATTCTTCGAGGAAAACCATTAAGCCCTCGATGATATTCCTTCTCGAAGATGACTATGACGAAGGAGTTCTAATCATTGTGCGAACAAATTAAAACCAATAACGAATAAGTTTGGGCCTCCCGCAACCCTTTTGAGTATGAATGTGATGGAGGAAGCAACATCGAGAGAGTGGGAAGACGAATTCCTTTGGACTTGACTAACGATTCGAAGAACAGCGCCTTGGCGGATGATCTAGGATTCACGATTGGATCAAAATCAAATACGGAAAAATTGACACGTTAACTAAAAAGAAAATCTGGGAAGGTTGTATGAGTAAAAATCAACCTAACAACGAAGCTCCTAATAAAAAAACCAGAAGATGACACCAAAGACTCAGTAAACAATGAAAAATGCAGACATATTCTCAACCAACTTGAAGATACCGATACGACAATGATTTCGATTATCTCGAGTTGCAAGGCGAAGACGGTTTCATCGACCCAGATGATGAGATACACGTGAAACGAAGATGCAAGCTTCTTGGCATCCCATTTAAGAGGCTACCTCCTATTATAGCCGAAAAATTTGAGTTTACGCGATACCATTTGGGGCCTGAAGAAAAATTTTGCAAGATACGGAAAATTGAAACCAAAGAATACTGCAAGACCGCAACAAATGTCGGATGGGTTAGGCGAACTTAATGAAGGACGTGGATGTCCAAAGACCCCATAGGAGGCCCGCTGACTCGAGTCTAACTTAAAGACTCAGAATAAAGAAAAGTGCTCTTCGGAGACAACCCAATTATCCCTTTCTTCTTTTTATTTCATTTCATGGGTTTTGTGTTTTCTAACCATTTTTGCAGGAGATGTGAAGTAATTAATGCTGCGCTTGTCGATTCGAACAGAGTTACTACAGAACTCATCTTGGTGATTACGCCGTAACCAACATTTTAGCGCAGAATTCTTGACGCAGCACCAATTACGGCTAATTCCATCTCGATGGTTACGCCTGTAACTATTGGCTTCACAACTCATACCAGTTTTGCGATTCAGAATTCTCTCATAGGAGTTACGACGTAACTCTCCTCTCGATTTAATTCTTTCATTTTAAAACACAAGAACCTTGTATTAGTTTTAAATGAACTTTGTGGGTGTGTTCCTGCAAACCCTCACGAGACTTCACTCGTCCACTTGGGACACCAAGTAGTTTAAAAGGCTTGTTGCATTCGCTAAATGCAACCTTGATTCCTACGAAGTGAGTTAGGTTTGTTTTTCATTTTATTTTTCTTTTTAGAATTATGCTTGTCGGTATTGTGATTTCGTGGATTGAAGTTTGTTCATGACGCTTAAACGAAGGCACGATCCTTTCTCGTGGGCCTTCTTCTTTTGGAGCAAATTTCGTGGAAGTTCTCACTCTAATTCTACCTTTCTCTTCACCTTTATTTTAATGCCAAGTACAAAAGGGACTTTGTACAATTCAAGTGGGGACGGGGTAGAATTATCTCTTGAACTTTATTTCGCCCTCACTTTTCTAGTTTATTTTGAAAAATTATGCCATTTTTAAAAATTTGACATGTTTTCCTAACCTAACTAGATTAGACCTTAGCCGAGCACATACAACCCTTGATATTACATGGTGAGATTAGTCTTATCCGTTTCCAATATTTTACCCCAAATCCACCAATTTATGAGTGTGCTTGGAGCTTGTAAACTTTAGAACTTGGCCTTTGCATCATTTCGAGACCATAGACGAGGTATGTTGAGTTAGCTCGATGTATTTGGACTTTTCGGCTTTAGAAGGCGTTATTATAGGATTATCACCTAAACAGCCCACCATTTTAAGTGTTGATTGTAATCGATTGATTGATTTCCATTGATATGAGATATAGATATATACTACAACAATGAGTATTCTAGAATTGGGCTTGGCCGTTATATACATATACTACAAACATATGGGCTAACACTCCTCCATGAATCGAGCGGGAGGAGTCCGGACATCGAGACCAAGCGAAATTCTTCAAACAAAGCAAGAGGGCGACCTTTGGTGAAAATATCGGCATACCGATATCGGGAGGAACATGAAGAACCCGAACTCGTCTAGTGGCAACTAAGTCACGAACAAAGTGAATGTCTATCTCAATGTGTGTAACACCTCAAAATTTGTTTAGCGGAAGCATACGTGTTATTTGGGAGCATTACGAAATTGGTGATCACAACACAAGTAATAAAGAACGGAATACATACTCCGTTTGATTTCATAAAATAGTTTTAAAACATTGTCTTTCAACATAGTTTAAATAAATGGGCACATCCCATAAGTTCAGTGGTCCCAATTTAAAAACATCAGTTTGTGTAAAAACACTTCTTTAATACTACTACGACCATTAACCCGCTTCTTGCCTTGCCTCCATGACACATAACTTAAGCACCTGAGAAAAATATGCTAAAAGGTCGACTAAAAGTCATGTGAGTTCATAGGTTTAAGTTAAAACAATAAGTTTGGACCAAAGCAAAGTCATATAATCATTACAACGAATATAATGTTATATGGATGAATGTCTATTACGTTAGCTCTAAGTTCATGCAACCGATACTACGACGGTTCTGTATCTAACAGATATCATACAATATAGGGCCCATAGCGAGTGTTTTGTCCTCAACACTCGATTCCGACATGGTATCGTTTACGCCTTGGCCTAAGCATGGCCAACCGAATGGAGGAGTCACCTCAATAGATCTATTTATAACATTCGCGCTTCCCAATGGGAATTGACGGTTCATGAAAAGGGGCATTTCTCAGGGACATAAGGGCTTAGGCTAAACCACGTAATAGTAATCATGCAATAGTTTAGGTCCATAAAAAGGTTTTGCATATTTTCTCACCCCAAAAGTATAAAACAGTTTATCAAGTAAAAGAGGGGCTATGAGACTCACCTTAGCAAAATGCAATCCGAAAGCGGGATTTAGTGTTTGTTGTGAAACGGCACCGACACGCGACCTAGATAAGGAGGGCAATATTTAGTTCATTGTTTTAAGTATTCCTTACTTAAAATAGTTCAATTGTTTTATAATTGAAATAAAACTAAACTTTTAGATGTAAAAATGATTTTATGGTTTTACTAGTAAGTATACGAAAGTATATATATACTTTTCATGTTGACACTATAATGGTTTAATATCCAAAGTTTGATTTTTAAAACAAATACTTACAATGTTACACTAGTAAGTATATAAATGTATATACACTTATTTAAGTTGACACAAAATGATATTGTCAAAATCATTTATATATAATTGATTTATTTTCTAATTGTATTTAGAAAATACTTGAGTTAAATTCGAAGACTTTCAAATTTAATATATATCAAATGATATAGTGGTCTTTATTTGTTTGTCAAAAATTGATCCTAAGATACATGCTTTTCTACTAATATATCCCTTGACATATATATGTTTACTCGGTCACGTTAAATGTTGACTTTGACGTAAAAATTTATTACGTAGACTATGTTGGAAAAACATTTGTTTCATTGTATCATCACATTACCCTTTTGTTTATTTGACGTTGCATATGTGTATATCTAAGTTAGAAGGCTCGAATATGTCGTAGACGAGTTTATATCTATAATAATTTTCCATTTTATGTTACCGCTTTACGTTGTTGTTTTGTTTGGACTATCAAACGCACCTCAATTATTATGGGTCGAGGCCGGAATTGACATGCAACAGGCACCATGCTTGGGCCTAGTCCCGACATGCAATACATGTGAGAGTTTGGTTTGGCCGAATGATAGTGTAAGGAATTTTTGTTGGGATGTTTGAGCTGGGCTGCGGCCCAAGTAGTACAGGGAAACAAATTTTCCTTTGTTACAAGTTTTAGTAGCAAAATATACTATCCAATCTTGAGTACCAGGGCACTAACTTTGACACCAGGAAAGTAGCTAAACACTTTTCGGATTGACACAACGTGGCTTGATTTCGAATCCAGACCCCGTGGTTGCTCAGCGGCTAAACGACATACTATACAAATACAATCTACTCGAGTAAAAGTCTCAACCAAATGTGACCATTAATATGGTGGAAGAAATGAATTTGAAATGTGGTGCTAGGGTAACATAAAGATCAAACTAGAGGTTTGTTAACGTCACGAGTCGAGACATGGAGTTTGTTTTGCCAAGACCTTTACGTCAACCTCAAAGACTAACTCACTATAGTGGCGGATGCAGTCAGTGGGTCGATCCTAACCAACACTTATCACCTAGTGGAAAGAAACATTAGGCTCATTTTATCCCAAGGCTCATACGCAACATCCCTATCACATTAGTCTAAGCATGACACCTACGTTGTGGTACTACGCGACCTCATCATTTGTCGACATACTAAGGATGAAGCGGGCTCGACGGATAACACAAGGCTTACACTACTATGTACTCGGCCGACATGACCACGGTTTACTTGATTAACTTATTAACACAAGTTTTGAACAACTTATAACGACAAAGGAGGGTGATTTCTTTAGCACATATTTCATATTAAACCAAGGTGAACAACATAAGTGTCGATCGTGGATACCACGAGTCTCGAAATGAATTTATATTAGAATCAATCAACAATTTATCACTAAGGGATTGATGGTAAATAACATAACGCCATGAGAAACAAACAAATACAGGGCATCAAAACTTAACATCTCTTCATTCAAGGTTTAAATACAACAAAATTTCATAAGAAGAGAAAAGTTAAATCTTATCAAAACGAGATTTGAGATGTTGAAAATGGAAGCTAACTCGAGAGTCCCCACACAAATCAAATCCTAACCGATCTTGAGCAAGTAGTTTAACCCAACACCTTCAGAGCAATATTCTTGTGGTGAGTTTGAGATTGATTTGTGTGAGTCTTCAACCCCCGAGTAGCATAAAAGAATCAAAGGAGAAAGTATTTGCCATGACTTTTGGCATGGGAAGAAGGAAGCATCTATTCACGGAAATGTCTCCTCGATCAAAACTCATAACCAATCTCATGACTCCATCTTTGAGCTCTCTTCCTAGTCTATGGGGCGTGGTGTTGGAGAGGACAAAACAAACACCAAAGTGACAATATTGAAATGGTATGATGAAAGTGTCTCTCCCGCTCCATTTTTAGACCTTTCTTTGTGGTTTTGTTGACTTACTACGAAATAGGAGGATAGCAGGTATAGGCAAGAATATGTCTTGTGGAGGAGATAAGAGTTTGTTGTCAACTCTTTTTGGGGAAGAAAACATGTGGGGTGGGTGAGTATGTTACACGAAAAAATATATTGGAGGTGGGAAGGGCGGCTAAAACAAGAAAAGGAAGAGGAGAATAATGTTCGCATTTTACTCTTTCTCCAATTATTAAACTTGTACATTTTATTTAAGATGTGAGTAGATTAGTCAAGAAATGTAAGTATGTTAAATTTGTAAAGTTTATTTATGATAAGTTTTACTTAGTAAGTGTTGTAAATTCAAAGGTTAGGGTTGTGCTAAATATGTTTGTGTCACGTGAGTTGAAACCGTGACTGATGTATTATCGTTCGATAATTTTTATGATGTTGTGTCTTATAGATATGCTTCGGAAATATTATTATTTTTGTAATCTTTTCCATTACGAGAGTTTATTATTTGCTTTGTTTGCCCTTATCATAGTGTCGGTACGCGTGCAGTGTCGGTCACTGGGGAAAACGAGATAACCTCTCGTCTTACAATTTAAATCATAAGACAAAAATGAAATATTCATAAAATGATATGAATGCAAAAGTGATGCGATTATCATCAGATGCGAGTTAACTACTCAAATGATCAGGCAAAGCTTATGCATGCTTAATGACTTGGCTTAGTAAAATAAATCATCATTTATTAGTTAAATTTTGGTGAAAAATTTACCGTGTGTCACATCCTCCCCGCCTTAGAAGGGAAAACCGTCCTCGGTTTTCATTTAGAATTACTTGTGAAGTGGAGAAAAGATGTGGGTATTTGCGCTTGAATTGGTCTTCACGCTCCCACGTGTATTCAGGACCTCTTTGAGAATCCCAGCGGACCTTGACGATAGGAATGCGGCTTTGCTTAAGTCGTTTGATTTCCCGGTCCATAATCTCAATGGGTTTCTCGACGAAGTTCAATCTTTCGTCGACTTGGATCTCTTCAAGGAATAGCAAGAGTTTCATCGAAAGACATTTCTTCAAGTTGCATACGTGGAACACGTTGTGCAGAGTGAGTTCTTGTGGTAGTTCGAGTCGGTGGCTACCGTCCGATTCTTGCGAGAATTTTGAAAGGTCCAATATAACGAGGATTTAACTTTCCACGCTTTCCGAAACGGATTACGCCTTTCCATGGCGCAACTTTTAGCATAAATTTATCTCCCACTTGAAACTCAAGTGGTTTTCTCCTTTTGTCCGCGTAACTCTTTTGACGGTCACGTGCTACTTGCAGTCGATTTTTGATTTGAACAATCTTCTCCATAGTCTCTTGGATTAGCTCTGGACCAGTGAGTTGACTTTCTCCGACTTCGGCCCAACACACGGGTGATCTACACTTGCGACCATAGAGTGCTTCATATGGTGCAGCTTTAATGCTTGTGTGATAGTTGTTGTTGTAAGAAAACTCGGCTAAGGGTAAGTACTTATCCCACCATTTCAAAGTCTATCACATGCTCTCTAGCATATCTTCCGAGTTTGAATGGTTCTTTCGCTTTGCCCATCGGTTTGAGGGTGGTAAGCGGTGCTCATGTCAAGGTTAGATCCTAAGGCATCTTGAAGTGACTTCAAGTTTGAGGTGAAGCGGCTATCTCGTCCGAGATGATGGAGATTGGTACACCATGACGCAATGATTTCCTTCGGTATAAACGTGTGTTTGTCCATTCCGTCGCCTTCCTTCATTGGTAGGAAATGTGCGGACTTGGTGAGACGGTCAACTATCACCCAAATAGTGTCGTAACCATTGAGGTTTTAGGCGACTTGGTAATAAAGTCCATTGTTATGCGTTCCCATTTCCATTCGGGAATGTCGGGTTGTACTAGTAGACACGAGGGTCTCGTGTTCGGCTTTGACTTTTGAGCGGTTTAAACATTGGTCGATATATGTTGCAATGTCGGCTTTCATGTTTGCCACCAAGACAATTTCTTCGTATCGAGATACATCTTGTCGGATCCGGGTGGATGGAGTATTTAGATTTGTGGGATTAGTGCATAATGATATCGCGAATTCCTCCGTAAAGTGGGATCCAACTTCGCTCCTTGAAACACAAGGTTCCATCCGACCTTTCACGAATCCATTTTCACTTTCGGCATTCCGTAAAGGTTCTCATTCGGACGATTTTCTTCTTTGAGTGCTTCTAAGCGAGCCTCGAGAATCTTGGATGGAAGAGGTGAACCGATTGTCATACCCAATGATCGACTCGAGAGGTTTTGGTTGCTCTTTTCATCGAGAGCATCGCGACTACATTCGCTTACCGTGATGGTAACGAATCTCGCAATGTAATCACCGAGTAATTCCAACCATCGGCGTTGTCTCATGTTCGCTTCTTTCGATCTAGAATGTGTTGTAGGCTTTTGTGATCGGTGTAGACGACACACTTCGTGCCATATTGTTAGCCTCGCTTTTCTAAAGATAACGCCACTTACGTGAATTGGACTAGACAGCGTAATATACTTTGCCCTTAGGGACTAGTATAGTTTAAGTGGCAAAGATAGGGTTATATATACCCTCATGACTCTCCATGAGGGTGAGGTCAACATTTGGTCATTGTATTCTTTTGTGTTTATCTTAATAAAACCTTGTTTTCTCCTCCCTCTCTACTTTCTCTCTTAAAAGGATGAAGATCTTCATCTTCTTCCACCAACCTCGACCTCCAAACCACATAAATCTTATGTTAATCGGTCCCAACAAGTGGTATCGAGATCATCATTTAAAAATGAGGTGTACGCTTGAAGCACTACATTTAAAATGGTGAGAAATCATCATCATCTTGAGCACCTTTTCAAGATTGTGCAATTTTTGTGCTCAAGATAACTCTCTAAAACCCTTTAATTGATTACGCTTTATTAAAGGGGAGTATAAAACAAAAATGTTCCAAATTCATGCTTAAATCAAACCGCTTGTCTCCCCAAAATATTCTAAAATGTTGTTTAATCATTGATTTCAAAATATCCCGAATATGCTATTTTTGAGGGGAGGAGACGGATTAAAATGTGATCAAAATCGTTGTTTGAATCTCAAAATGAGCTCGACTCAGACGGAACCAATGAATTGACGAGCAATCATGTACCATCTCGAGAAACTTTCTATGGACTTGACCAGACGGTAATAATTTCAAGCTAGTTCTCTAGTGATGTAAACGTGTCTCGAATCGGTCTTGTTCATTTAAAGTCGATCAATTCAAAAGTGCGAACTCTACCTCTATGTGCGTATCATCAAAACTTATGAGCACATGTGAAGGGGAGTGTTTACGAAAATACAAAACTCACGGAGTGTTCCAAACATGTTTTCTATCATAAACACTCGAGAGATTTTCAAAGAAAATGGTTTTGTGGCAACAATAGGACGATCATGGAGTTATAAGGTGACTAAGGATAGGAAATCGGTCCCTATGATCCGCCAGAGTCGGAGGATCTACCCAAGGACAATACCCATAGTTAGTATTAGAAGTCCCTCGGTATGATTGAAAAAGGAGTAAAGTGAGAAAGGAGAAAGAAGGGTTGAAGAATTAAAAGAAATGTAATGAAAGAAAGGGTGAAAAAAATAGCCCTCCATATTCAACCTTAGGGGCGTAAACCGGGTTCAATACATATGCTACTAGTTGTCACTAGATGACACCGGTATTGAAGATAAAGACGTCATGGACCCAAAGGACGCATCGCACTAAACCTTCTAGCCACTCAATTCCTCTCAAAAGGGATTTGTTTCATTCTCACTGGAACCCTACATAATCTATCGACTTTCTCTTAGAGATCATTGGTATTGAAGAGGAGACCTCTCCTAGTCTCCGCCAGAAAACCAAAATGCACTTATTGAGTCTAGAGCCACGAGATTCATCAAAAGATCTCATAGGAACACATGACATGACATCGCTTGTTGTTCATCAATAAGGGCACAAGTGATATACTCTGAGTCCCACGCAGTCTTAGCAATCGCTGAACATTTATGAGAAGTTTCACTTCGTGATCTTCAATGATTGAATGGAAACTCCGCCGGGTCAACATCAAGCGACCGACGACAGATCACTGGTAATTCTCCGTGGATTACGCTTAGTGTGTCTCAAACGGTCTACATCGTGGGGTGATGCTTGTGTACCTCGGCGACTCATCCGAATCAGATGTACTTCGGTATATCGCGTTATCTCCCTTGTGGGACTCCGCTCAGAACGGCCTCTGTGAGAATTAGAGACGTGTTTTCACACTATGTCATTAACACCCTCGAAATTCAAACTTGTAAGTGCCGGAATCCGCTTATTACTAACTTGTTTTATGTTTTCTTCTTATGGAAGCTCGAGCGGATGGATCGTGCAGACTCGCCACATGCTCATACCAACAACACATGAAAGTTCTCATCATAATCAAAGGAGATGATTCTTCGTCAATGTCAAAGAATCTACAAAGTTTAAAGACTCTTAACTACATCATTGGTAACCAAAAGACAAATAGAAGTGTGAGCATGGTGGAGAAAGAAGTGGAGAATGACGTGGAGACACCTAACCAACGGTTTACAATGCGTACAACCACATTATCTCGATCACAAAGCATGAAGGAACAAAGAATTAAGACTATTCTATATCTACATGCAAAGTTCAAGCTCAAGGAAAGTAGAGACCTAATCAGTGGAGCATCATTTGAATGACCACCCTTAGGGGAGATTGTTAGCCTTAATAGTTTTATTAGAAGTGATGGTCATTCACGATAGGAACTTTATAACGTGTGTTAGATATCGTGATAGAATAGTCAACGGGCTCGTGGAGTGGGCTAAGCTAATTGGTTAAATGTTAAGGTATGCTAAGCCGTATAAGCTTAAGCATCCCAAGCCCATGTCCAACCCACGAAAAGCCCAAGCAAAGCCTTTAGGGTTTTAAGTTGCTTGTATTATAAATACCCTCAAATGGTCATTTGAGGGTGTGTAAAGTGTGTGTGTGTGTTTTTCTTTATTGAATATACAACATATTGTGTTTATCTTATCATCTCACATGCATGAATTTATATCTTCAAGTCACCATCTTTCTCATCTTATTTCTAAGCTTTGTTTGTGTTTGTTTCACGTGGTTATACTTGTATACGTGTTGGGTTTGTTGGTAAAGTGATAAGGTTGATAAAACTAAGGTCCTACATATAAATAATGTCTCCAAATTTCGAGTGCGAACACAACCGATCCTAATTCCGGATCGTGCGTTGTGTAGTTTTTCTCATGGGTTTTAGTCATGCGAGGCATATGCTATCACCTTCTCTCTTGCATTAACACCGCCTCCTAGCCCCTCGTGTGTGAAGCATCGCAATAAACAACAAAGTCTTCACTACCCTCGGGTAAGGCCAAGATAGGTGCACCATACAACTTTTCTTTAAGGAGTTGAAAAGCTTCTTCTTCTTTTTCACCCAACAAACTTGGTGTTTTTCCGAGTTAGTTTGGTTAAAGATTTGGCAATCTTTGAGAAACCTTCAATGAATCTTCTCGTAGTATCCAAATGAGTCCTAAGAATTGACAATTTCAAGAGGAGTTGTGGTGTCGCCCAATCCTTTATTGACTCGATCTTAGCGGGATCTACATGAATACCCCGACCGCCGATCACATGACCTAGGAATTACACAGTTGATATCCAAAATTCACACTTCGAGAACTTAGCATACGCCTCCTTCTTTAGCAATTCCGGGATCAATATAAGATGTTCTTCGTGTTCCTTCACACTCTTGGAATAAATTAGAATATCGCCAATGAAGACAATCACAAATTTATCCAGTAGGGTTTACACACTCGGTTCATAAGGTCCATGAACACAAACGGTGCATTAGTTAACCCAAAAGGCATGACTTGGAACTTGTAATGTCCGTAACGAGTTCTCAAGGCGGTTTTGGGAATATCTTCTTCTAACTCTTAGTTGATGGTATCCGGACCTTAAGTCGATTTTTGAATAAACACTGAACCTTGCGCTGATCGAATAAGTCATCGATCCTTGGGAGTGGGTAACGGTTCTTAATGGTTAGTTTATTCAACTCACGATAGTCGATGCACATCCTGAAAGTTCCGTCCTTCTTCTTAACAAACAGGACTGGTGCTCCCCATGGTGATGAGCTTGGTCTAATGAACCCTTTTTCCGCAAGTTCCGACAACTGGTTTGATAACTCCTGGAGTTCCGTTGGAGCTAATCGATAAGGTGCTCTTGCCACAGGTGCGGCACCAGACACTAAATCGATATGAAATTCAACCTGTCGGGCTGGCGGAAGTCCTGGTAAGTCTTAAGGAAAGACCTCAGGAAATTCTCTCACTATTGGCACGTCCTCGAGACGTTTTTCTTATGTTTATGTTTCGTCTTTTCCGGTGACTTGCGCTAGGAAGATGTGACATCCTTCCTCGATACACCTCAACACCTTGGTACAGGAAATGACATGCAGTCTTGACGCATTCCTTCTATCACTTCTGTATCCCTCTACTGTTAGGACTTCATCTTCATACGGCACTTGGACGAGCTTCTCGTCACAAATGATGGCAGCATGGTATTTTGATAACCAATCCATCCCGATGATGACGTCGAAACTACCCAATTCTACTGGTATTAAGTCGATATTGAATGGGTGGTTTAATAGGTTCAGGGTGCAACCTCTTATGATGGTATCTACCTTATCTACGTTACCATTAGCTAGTTCCACATTGTATGCATTGCTTAATGCAATGGAGCAATATCGAGTAGTGGACTAAATGCATTAGAAACAAAACTCCTATCGGCTCCCGTATCAAACAATATGGATGCATAACGGTTATTTATAAGGAACGCATCTGTCACAACATTCGGGTCTTCCTGAGCCTCCATTTTGGTCACAACATAGACTCTTCCACGAGCTCCTTCGCCATTTCCCTGGTTACTCGACTGTCCAACATTTCCCTGAATCCTGCCATTTCCTTGGCTTCCGGATTTCCTCGGTTTCCTTGATTTCCTCCATTGCCTTGGTTTCGGTCTTCGGCATTCATTCTTATAATGCCCTTTCTCACCACAACCAAAGCAAATTATGGCGACTTTGGGTCCCGAGTCGGTCTTTGTCTCGAACCGTAGCCAATGACTTGGACCTCAGGTTTCGGTCAAGTGTCCGATTTTCGAAAGTTACGACACTTGATCGTACATTGACCTCTGTGATGCAAGTGTGCATCGGTTACACATGGTGAAGTCCTGCGTGCGGTTTCTTTTCTCCAATCCCACTACATAAGCTCGCAACATTTTGCCTTTTGTTCGATTGTTGTCATTTGTTTCCATTGTTGTTACCACGATATCCATGGTTGTTGTAGCTTCGTGATTGGTCGTCCCATTTCCTCTTATTGTCGACCACTTTGTCCATGGAATCCTCAATCACTTGGTCTATGAGTTTGTTGGCTATTTCGATAGTTTCATGGAGATCGGCGACTTAGAAGTGGTGACATTGCCCTTGATAGGTTGGGGCGCCTCCTCGATGTATCTCTCAACATTCGGTCTCGATGGGAACCATTTCAGACACAATAAGGCTAGCTCTTGAAAACGCAGGTTATAAGCGACCATGTTTGTGCCTTGAACCTTGAGTTAAATTCAAGACTTTCAAATTTAATATATATCAAATGATATAGTGGTCTTTATTTGTTTGTCAAAAATTGCTCCTAAGATACATGCTTTTCTACTAATAGATCCGCTTGACATATATATGTTTACTCGGTCACGTTAAATGTTGACTTTGACGTAAAAATTTATTACGTAGACTATGTTGGAAAAACATTTGTTTCATTGTATCATCACATTACCCTTTGTTTATTTGACGTTGCATATGTGTGTATGTCTAAGTTAGAAGGCTCGAATATGTCGTGACGAGTTTATATCTATAATAATTTTCCATTTTATGTTACCGCTTTACGTTGTTGTTTTGTTTGGACTATCAAACGCACCCCAATTATTATGGGTCGAGGCCCTAATTGACATGCAACAGCACCATGCTTGGGCCTAGGCCCGACATGCAATACATGTGAGAGTTTGGTTTGGCGAATGATAGTGCAAGGAATTTTTGTTGGGATGTTTGAGCTGGGCTACGGCCCAAGTAGTACAGGGAAACAAATTTTCCTTTGTTACAAGTTTTAGTAGCAAAATATACTATCCAATCTTGAGTACCAGGGCACTAACTTTGACACCAGGAAAGTAGCTAAACACTTTTCGGATTGACACAACGTGGCTTGATTTTGAATCCAGACCCCGTGGTTGCTCAGCGGCTAAACGACATACTATACAAATACAATCTACTCGAGTAAAAGGCTCAACCAAATGTGACCATTAATATGGTGGAAGAAATGAATTTGAAATGTGGTGCTAGGGTAACATAAAGATCAAACTAGAGGTTTGTTAACGTCACGAGTCGGGACATGGAGTTTGTTTTGCCAAGACCTTTACGTCAACCTCAAAGACTAACTCACTATAGTGGTGGATCCGTGGTGGGTCGATCCTAACCAACACTTATCACCTAGTGGAAAGAAACATTAGGCTCATTTTATCCCAAGGCTCATACGCAACATCCCTATCACATTAGTCTAAGCATGACACCCACGTTACGGTACTACCGCGACCTCATCATTTGTCGACATACTAAGGATGAAGCGAGCTCGACGGTAACACAAGGCTTACACTACTATGTACTCGGCCCATACATGACCTGGTTTACTTGATTAACTTATTAACACAAGTTTTCGAACAACTTATAACGACAAAGGAGGGTGATTTCTTTAGCACATATTTCATATTAAACCAAGGTGAACAACATAAGTGTCGATCGTGGATACCACGAGTCTCGAAATGAATTTATATTCGAATCAATCAACAATTTATCACTAAGGATTGATGGTAAATAACATAACGCCATGAGAAACAAAAATATACAGGCATCAAAACTTAACATCTCTTCATTCAAGGTTTTAAATACAACAAAATTTCATAAGAAGAAAAGTTAAACCTTATCAAAACGAGATTTGAGATGTTGAAAATGGAAGCTAACTCGAGAGTCCCCACACAAATCGAATCCTAACCGATCTTGAGCAAGTAGTTTAACCCAACACCTTCGAGGAGCAATATTCTTGTGGTGAGTTTGAGATTGGTTTGTGTGTCTTCAACCCCTCGAGTAGCATAAAAAGAATCAAGGAGAAAGTCTTTGCCATGACTTTTGGCATGGGAAGAAGGAAGCATCTAATCTCGGAAATGTCTCCTCGATCAAAACTCATAACCAATCTCATGACTCCATCTTTGAGCTCTCTTCCTAGTCTATGGGGCGGCGTGGTGTTGGAGAGGACAAAAAAAAACACCAAAGTGACAATATTGAAATGATATGACGAAAGTGTCTCTCCCGGTCTCCATTTTTAGACCTTTCTTTGTGGTTTTCCGTTGACCTATACGAAATAGGAGGATAGCAGGTATAGGCAAGAATATGTCTTGTGGAGGAGATAAGAGTTTGTTGTCAACTCTTTTTGGGGAAGAAAACATGTGGGGTGGGTGAGTATGTTACACGAAAAATATATTGGAGGTGGGAAGGGCGGCTAAAACAAGAAAAGGAAGAGGAGAATAATGTCCACATTTTACTCTTTCTCCAATTATTAAACTTGTACATTTTATTTAAGATGTGAGTAGATTAGTCAAGAAATGTAAGTATGTTAAATTTGTAAAGTTTATTTATGATAAGTTTTACTTAGTAAGTGTTGTAAATTCAAAGGTTAGGGTTGTGCTAAATATGTTTGTGTCTCGTGAGTTGAAACCGTGACTGATGTATTATCGTTCGATAATTTTTATGATGTTGTGTCTTATAGATATGCTTGAAATAGTATTATTTTTGTAATCTTTTCCATTACGAGTTTATTATTTGCTTTGTTTGCCCTTATCATAGTGTCGACGCAGCGTGAGTGTCGACCACCGGGAAAACTAGATAACCTCTCGCCTTACAATTTAAATCATAAGACAAAATGAAATATTCATAAAATGATATGAATGCAAAAGTGATGCGCTTATCTCACTCAGATGCGAGTTAACTACTCAAATGATCGTGCAAAGCTTATGCATGCTTAATGACTTGGCTTAGTAAAATAAATCATCATTTATTAGTTAAATTTTGGTGAAAATTTACCGTGTGTCACAATGTGCTTCGTACGTTGATGTTGAACTGGATTACACGACAAGTAGACTGCACTGACATTATCACATTATACAAAAGTAGCGGAAGATAATGGAGTGTGTAGTTCACGAAGCAAGTTTCGTAACCAACAAGTCTCGGCCACTGCATTAGCAACACCACGATACTCGGCCTCTGCACTGGAACGAAAAAGCGTTGGTTGGCGCTTGGAGGACCAGGAAAGTAAGTTGTTGCCAAGAAAAATACAATAACCAGAGGTGGACTGCGGTGGTGGAAACCCAGCCCAATCAAGATCGAATAGGCAACCAAGTCCGTAGTAGAGGTGGAAAATAATCAGAGGCCATGATCCAGTACCCGAACATAGCGCAAGATCCGTTTGAGAGCGAGAAATGTGGCTCCCAGGATCGTGCATGTGTAAACAAACCGCTGAATCGCATAGGATATATCCGCCTAGTAAATGTGAGATCTTGTAATGAACACGCAAGACTCCGATATCGGTCGGATCGAAACCCGATCACCATCATCTCCTAGTTTGGATTCGGTATCAGCAGAGTCCGACAAGGGTTACAAGATAACATGTGAGCTCTCCAAAACTTGCATAGCATATTTCTTCTGGGATAAGAACAATCCAGAAGAATCGCGAGTAACTAAAATGCCCAAAAAATAATTAAGTGGACCAAGGTCTGTCATGGAGAACTCCTGGTGCAGCGCGTGAATAATCTTCAGAATCGTGTCGGGAAGAGGCGGTGAGAACAATGTCATCTACATATAGTAATAGGTAAGCGTATATGTCCCTTCCGTAGATAAAAGAGATGAGTCACATCGGCTATGAGAAAATCCAGTCTCGAGTGATGTAAGAGGCAAACGATGAAACCAAGCTCTAGGCGCTGTTTGAGGCCATACTGAGTTGTTGTAATAGACAGAACATAATCGGGGTGTCTTGAATCTACGAATCCGGAGGTCGATACATATAAATGTCTCGGATAAGTCACCATGCGAAAAGCATTCTCGACATCCACCGGTGAAATGGCGGTGTCGAGAAGCGGCTAAGCTCGAAACAGTCGAATAGTGCCGGTTTAACTACCGGACTAAATGTCCCATCTACTTCAACCCCATCAACACAGTTATCGCCATTCGCCACAAGGCGAGCCTTTTAGCGACTAAGAGTGCCATCAACCAAAAACTTATGACGAAAAAGCCACATACAACGGATAATGTTGGTGTCACAGGTCGAGTACCGAGTCCAAGTTCCATTTTAATAAGCGCGAGATATTCGTCACGCATAGCATTTTGCCAATTTGTGTCATTGATGGCGTCACGATATGATTTAGGTAAAGGAGAAATTGAAGAGACAAGCATGTTGG
Source organism: Chrysanthemum lavandulifolium (assembly GCA_022545495.1). Taxonomy (NCBI): domain Eukaryota; kingdom Viridiplantae; phylum Streptophyta; class Magnoliopsida; order Asterales; family Asteraceae; genus Chrysanthemum; species Chrysanthemum lavandulifolium. The sequence goes on from CM040243.1 coordinate 274,298,821, forward strand.
GACTCACAGTGGGACGATTAGTCCCGAAACAAAATTGTGTGACCATGGAATGAGTTGACACAGGGTTTGGGTTGTGGGGAGGGTCAGGGATAATAGTTGGGGATGTGGCGGTGGGTGGATCAAGTGTGTGAGACTGCGCAGGAGTTTGGGTGGGTGGAGGTGATGGACTAAAAGTTGGGTTTATATCAGGGGAATCATCTAAGAAGTTATATTGTGGTGCGGATGTGGATTTTATGGTGCCATAGGGAAAAACAGTCTCATCAAATGTGACGTGTCAGGAAAGTATAATTTTGTTGGTGTTTAAGTCGAGGCGATGATAGTCGCGGTGATGTGAGGCTTGTCCCAAGTAGATTGAGGTGTTGCGTGGTTCAAGTTTGTGGGGAGGTTCAAGGTGGGGTAACATAAGCACCAAAGGTGCGTAAGAGGTCAATCTAGAGTTTGGCCAAATAATTTGGTATAGGGTATGTCATTGGGGATAACGATGGAGGTAATATATGTAGTAGGTGAGCTGACCATATTTAGGGCTTCAACCCGAAGGTGGGTGGAAGGTTGGCTTGAAATAGCAAAGTCCGAATAAGATTATTGATGGTTCGAATCATTCGTTCGGATTTGCCATTTTGTTGGGATGTTTTGGGGCATGAGAAGCGAAATTGAATGCCATTGTCCGAAAATAGTTTATGAAGGGTACGGTTGTCAAACTCACCCGCCATGATCACACCGAAATGACCGAATTTCACATCGAAATTGAGTGTGAACATAATTACGAAATAGAACAAATTTAGACAACACATCGATTTGTTAATCAATGGATAAACCCAAACAAAGTGAGAATAATGATCCAAAAATAAAACATAATATTTGAACCCTGAAAGACTAGGAACTGGGGAAGTCCACACATCCGAGTGAATAATGTCAAAACAAGCATTAACCACAGTATTTGAACTAGAAAATGGAAGTCTACCGTGTTTGCAAAGCTGACAAGCATGGCAAAGCACGGGAGGCTTGTCCTTATTACATGAGATAAAATTATTTGAAACAAGACGGCGTAGCACTTCGCTTCCTGGATGTCCAAGACGCTGATGCCACGTGTGTTGACTGACAAGGAAAGCTTGAGGAACAGGAGACGGAGCTGTGACATGATAAAGGTCCCGGTGCTATCACATCGGAGAAGAACCCGCCGCGTCATGAAATCCTTAACCGAAAACCAAAGGGATCAAATTCAACGGTGCATTTATTATCGCGAACAAATTGACGACAGATATTAAATTTTGACAATATGGGAGTAATAAGAACATTATTTAAGTGGAGAGGTCGATTAGGAGTTGGCAAAATGCTATGACCGGTATTGGTGACGGAATGGAATGCCAATCACCAACCGAGACGAACGGATACATACACATATTAAAAATATTGCTAAGACTATTAACGGATGAGTTAAGATGTAAACTCACACTGTATCCATATTCCATCCACCATTATTCGGGTCTTGAGAGTTCCGGTGGTGAAAGCATGAGGTAAGAGTGTCGCGTGTCCCGGTACTAGAAACATCCTAAGGAATGATGGCGGGGGTGCGGATGGGGCATCTTGTGGTGCGAGGGCCTGTGGTAGTGTGTTGGGCGATGTAGGTGCGTGACTGGTGGAGTTGGATGGGGCATAAGTGGTAGTGGGCGAGGCATAAGGTTGGGCGGGTATGTATGGTGGGCGGTGGCACAAGTGGACCGAATCCAGGGGTGGTTGTAAGGTTGGTGGGGCTAAGGTAATAAGGAGTTGGAGTGTGAGTGCTAACATTCATTTGAGGCCCAACGGGAGAGGGTTTAGGGATGTGGTTGTACGGTGGTTGAAGGGTTATTCCTAACTGCTCAAAATTTGAACAATTGTTTCCTCGATATATGCATGGTCCCTAGTTTCACCCGTACCTCATAAAGGTTTATAATTTGAGTCATGAACAAACTTGCATCCCCGCACCATAACGACATGACCCTCTAGCATAGTTTATACATGGATTTCTAGACTTTAGTTGTGGATTAGAGGATGTCAATTGTTACTTTTTCCGTCAAAAGCACTAGGGAGAAGAGGCGACAAGTCCACAAGTTGGGCACTTGCTTTAGATTTTAACCGCATCTCCTCGGTGACAAACATAGAGCATGCCGACTTGAAGTCCGGAAAGGTGTCTTTGTAGTGCATATACCCACAATCACGGTTATATGTATCCGGAAGGCGTCAAGGGCATAATGAACAACATCTTCATCCGAAGCAGGGGAGTCGAGGCTAGTAAGTATGGTTATGATAGACTCGATTTTTTGAAAGTATGCCTCCATGGTTAACGATCCAAGCTTTATAGACCTTAGTTCCGTCTTCAAAGCCGAGGTTCGTGACCTTTTGTTGTCCTTAACGAGATTTTTAATAAAGTCCCAAGCCTCCTTTGCGGATTTAGGTCGTGCATTAACCAATCTCTTTTGAAGAGGATCGGAGAGGGTCGAAAAGATCCATGAAGTGATTATTTTATCAATCTTACGTTCTTGGTGTAAAAGGCGCGGTGTGCTAGTGGTTGTGCCATGGATGAACTTGGTTACATCATAAGTGTCACATAACCGCCAAAGAAGTATTGCCAAGATGCATAGTTCCAATCGTCAAACTCAAGTTTGGCGGAACCCGTGTGTGAGGTGATGGTGAGTCACTGAGAGAGTTTTCGGATAGAGGTACGATTGCAGTTTGAGATCCGGTCATTGTGTGGTTTAGACAGAAGGTATAGAGTTGGGTGTTTTAGGGTTTGTATGTGGTTATGATGGATGAATGCGTATATGATAGGTTGGACATGCAACAAAACAAAGCGACAAGACTTGTGACTGAACACAAGTAACAAAGCAACAAGGAGGATTTGTGACTAAACACGAATCACCAACACCGATAATACTAATCGATTAGCGTTTTGAGAGGAAAAAAAGTTACTGGATGGAGAGGAGCGGGGTTAAGGGATTAGGAAATAAGCGTGGTAATTTTAGGAATGTGTAATGGCTCATGATACCATGTTGATTGTAAAACTGATTGATTGATTTCCATTGATACGAGATACAGATATATACTACAACAATGAGTATTCTAGAATCGGGCTTGGCCCGTTACATACATATAAACATATGGGCTAACAGTGAGTCTATCGATTAGTCACCTCGACTTTTCGACCCCCATGTGAAACCCTTTTGTTGCACTCCCCTTTAGTGCAAGATACCCTTTATACACCCTTCCGAGCCATTCCTTTCATTTGTCAACCCAATATATTGTTTCGTTACACCTTACACCTTAGCCTACCCCGTAGTCTTTATTTGTAATTGAAAGTCATCATTTGCCTAAGTTCAAGGTTCGAGTGGAAAGGTTTGGAAATCACGCTTTCATCGACAACAATTATGAAGATCATTGAAGACCCCCCGAATTCCCATTGTTCATCTCAAGTGGGGGGATGTTATGTTATTATGTTATGCTCAAAAAAAAATGTGATTCGAAAAAAAAATAAAAAAAATTGATTGATTTATGTAAAGTGCGATGTTATAAGCACTATTGTATGAGCTTTATTGTTTAGTATCGAGGAGGCCACCTCGGTCACATTGAAGATTGGAGTTGGAGTTATACCAACTGAAGAAGAAAAGGTAGTGTGCCCATCACGACGTCCTCTAATGACACATCTACCTTGCATTTCATGATCCGGTCTCTAGACTTCTAAGCTTGAACTTTGGGCGGACGGTGAAGTGGTGATGACTTAGTTATAGATATAGACTACCGCTTGTTTTCATTTTACACCAATTATATATCCCATGTCTTATCCTACCCTTTAGTCATGAAGCATGTCTAGGTGATCGTGAGCAATCTTTGGTGTCTTGGCCATGGATTTGGTCATGTATCATTGATTTTGTCCACTTCACCGTGACATGTTAGTAATGACGAGTCACCCTTAACCTTTGTCGTGTCTACCCATATTGCCTTGAGAATTGTTTAGCCCTTAACTCTAGTGGTGGAGATTTGTGTAACCGCCAAGCTTATGATAGAATACATGCTATGACTATATGCGATTGGTGATCACCCGAAATTGACACTTAGAATAGTTGAGAGATTTGAGTGTTTGTTCCCTTTTAGGTGAGGTGTTCGGCTTTGTTTTATTCTAGCATAAGGGATTTTTAAACTCATATTTTCCGTGTTTTGGGAGATATCTTTTAGGAATCTATCTAATAAGGTCTACTTGAGGGCAAGTAGAGTTCAGTGGGGATATTTGATAACATCAAATAGTCCCGAATATTAAGTGTCAATTTCCCCAATAATGTTCGTTATTTATGTCATTTATATGGATTTACGCTTGTTTTCCATTGTTTTCCACTTTCGGGTAAATTGCGAGCATTGGAGCTAAAGAGACGCGGAAATGGAAACATTACTAAAGATTTATCACAAGTATGCTTATTCGAAGAAGTTACGGCGTAACTCGTCTCTCACATTCGCCGTAACTATTTCGTGACCCGAAGTCCAACTTATCAAAGGTTACTGGCGTAATTCTTCCCAAAGGTTACGACGTAACTCCATTAGGTCAAAAGAGGTTCCACGTCGTGATACTTCACGCCAGTAACTCTCGCATCACTTACGGCGTAACCGAGTTTATTGAAGACTACGGTAACCACTTATAAGGTTAAGCGTAACTAGCGATCTAGTGCATTTACGGAGAAATAGAAGGTTCGGCGTAACTCCTCTATTGTTACGCCGTAACCCGGACACGCTTATAAATACCCCACAATTTCAAATTTCAAATCATCCCATTCCACACACAACACTGAGAACGTGGGAAAAGGCTCAAGGAGGTCTAGGGAAGCATACGGAGTCGTTTCCAAGGAGAAGTCACACAATTACGATAAGCTTTAGCGTTTATTATTTCTTTTACTTTCAATTCATGTATTTCGTACCTTTGAATATTGAATTGATTTGCATGATTAATATGAGCTAAGCACCCTTTGGTGCTAGCCTAGTTATGATTCCTTAATTATTTTGTTTACGTTTACCTTTACTTTAGTACAATTATTTCTAAGTGTATGCATGCATAGTTCTTTGGTAGTCACCCCGGTTCGGTAGTTTTGAATAGCGATGAGGCCAATTGCCTAGGAGATATGACCAACCCGACCCTAGGTGAGCGGATCGAGACGGGAAGGGTAAGATATGACCAACCGATGACCCTTTCTACTTGTGCGAGTTGACCAACCGATCACCTATCGTTTGGATGAACTTAAGAATGGGGTGTAGTGTCTAAGTTCCCAACGATCCGGCACTCACTATTTAGAATCTAGCATGTAGCGGTGCTTAATGACTCGGCTTAGGGGACCGGGAACAATGGGACTTATGACGGTCCTTTGATTTCTCCTGTGGTAGCATCTTTCTTGATAGGTTGGGGCGAATTGACCAAATGATGTCCTCTCGAATTTGACCCACCAAGTAATTGGAAGTAGGTGAGCGTGACATAACTAGCTAGGAGGATTAACTAGGTTAGCACTACTATTCTCTTGATTTCCCTTCACACAATTATTTGCTTTTATTTTATTTTACGCATTAGTAGTTTAATTAATTAAAACCCTATCAAACCATTAATATTATGTGACAATTAGACTTAGTAATTATCCGACACACATAGCTCTTGGGACGACCTCGGCTTTACCATTTACTACACTACACACGACTGATTTTGCCGCTTGCGTTAGTGCATTAGGGTGAACCATAGGTATAGCGAGACACTATAAATATTAAGACGCAGTCGATAAAACACGCATCATAATGCATATTTGAATCTTTTATGGATTAAGATATGTTGAGTGTTAAATCACATTATTGAATTTTGTTTGGTTACAAACTAATCGGAGTGTACTATCTTTTTCTTTCATTTCATGTTTAACTATTGGGGTAGCTTCTACTCGATATGATATCAAGGTAGTTTTGATGTGATTAATGATTCTAAATTATTTATATTTTTTTGTGGCTAAAGTGCTTTTTTGTTTGTTTTTTTTATTTTATTTTTTGTTTTTTTTTTGTAAACATGAAGATGTTCATGTTACTGTGGATGATGTTGCTTTGCCCAAAACACGGATTTCTCACGCTTAAAGTTTATGTCCCCATACTTCAAGTTTGCCTCTTTTGTTGTTTGTTCATACATTCAAAGGCTACCGATCTAAATAATACAAGTTTCTCTTTTATTTTTCTAATCATGAGAAACTCAAGATCATCTATTCAAAGGATAAGCAATTGATCACTTTCTTTGCGCATTTGTGGAATAGAACTACAAAGTTATTAGTGAAGTCAGGCAAAGAGTTAGGTAAAAAAGGAGTCAACACCTCAAATGTCGTCTACCAAGAAGTTTTACGCGACGTGTAACGTGCATTGTTAGTTAGTATCTCATAATTGATGTAATGTTTTCTTTTCAGTCTCACTAAATATTTTTATATGTCGTTTGATACATGTTAAGAATTTTTTTAGAGTTGAATTATCACATGTTACAACCGTTTGCAATTAAATTTTGATCTTTTCACGTTTTATTTTGAACGTTATACGAAACACTTATCACAATATATCGTTGCCGCTAGCGCAGTACTTCGCCAGTCTATACTACATATAAAAGAAAAGCGGTTAAACCTTGAAAAGTAAAATGTTGAAAGTCAAATGTGAGATAAATGTATGGTGTAATTAATACTCTTATTAAAACACATAATTATTTAAAAGTACAATAATTTATTTACATTGTACAACCAATTAAAAGCATATCTACCAAAGTAAAACAACCAATTAAAAGACCCTTACTAAAAGTACAATAAAATTTTTCAATGTTCAATTTAAACAAGCTACAACATAATTCAAAATATAAAATAATTAAACACACTAATTAATACTCCTCCGCCTCAATATAATTGTCCACATTTCTTTTTGGATGTCTCAAAATTATTGTCCACTTTCCTTTTATAGTAAAAGAAAGAGAATTTAGTGGAGGAATATTCATTTGAATGGTTGAAAATTAAAGTGGCACTTTTATTAAATTATGTGAATCTTGTCTGGTAATGATAATTTTAAGACGGAGGAGTATTATTTTTAAAACACCTTAAAAATGAAAAGTACATGTTATTATACACATTATACAAATTAATAAAACACACAAAGCTTCATACAATCTAACAAGTTGATGGTACATATAGTTTTGAAAATCGGACCGGACCAACGGGTTCAATCGAACCGCGTCGCCACCGGTTCCCGCTTAACCAATAAAAGCCATCCAAAATGAACCAGAGAGACTCCGTTGAAACCGATACAAACCGGTGAATCGGTCTCATCGAGTTATTTCTCGGGTAATCGTCCACGAGACTACACAACGCGCGCAGATTCTCGCTATACTATATATAAAGGAAAAAATTGAAACTAAAAATGTGTGAAAACATATATTTAAAAGGAAACTATTAATACATATCGAAAACCCGGTTGACCGGTTTAATTTGACCGATTTTTGACCCAACTGTTGAGTTAACTCGATTTAAATCGACTCGTTTTTTCGACCAAAATCAGTTCAATGCTTGAACCACCCGGGTCGAACCGGTTTCAAAACGTTATGTTTAATCTCTAAATCTTCAAACTTTTATTATTTTTCGTTTATAACCCATAAACTTTATTTTTAAACACAAACGATATGTCATTATAAAATCTCATTGCTATTCACATATACTCGTCTAGTATTTAATTATTGGTGCATCTTTTTCATTTAAAGCCTGCACGATCCAAGAGTTATGATTTGCTTATCAAAGTATTAAACCCACGTATGATAATCTTTCTTTTATGCAACTCGGATCTATTAGATTAGAATTAAAACAAAAAAAACTCATAAAAGATTGTATAATAATAGACCTTTAAAAGATTACGAATTAAAATATTAAATGGAATGACTGTTAAAGCAAGAATCATTGATACAAGTTGAAATACTATTTTGTCTTTATCAAGAAAAATATGACATATGCTATCACTACTAGTAGTTGATATCAATGGTTTGCTATCATATTTTGAACGCCATGATCGTGACTTCTCTAGTTTATACTTAATTTTCCATTTGTTTATTTAATTTGATGACTTTTTTATCTTCCTATTTAATGTTTTAGATATTAAAGTACTGAATAAATATTATCATCAAGGTTGTCATCATCGAGGATCATTGTTGGCTAGCTCCTACTACTACTTGCACTTCGGAAAAAATTAAGTATGCACTAAACAGTAAAGAAACTTGATATCTAAATAATTCTACTGTAATTAACTAATTATACTAAACAAAGTTGTGTGGATTAAGAACTTAGGGGTCCGAGTCTTGGCTCGTCTTTCACTCAAGTTGGTCTTTAAATAGGTCGGAGAGTTATCGGGCTTATTCCTCGTGGGATGAATGATGGGCTACTTAAAAGCGTCCAAGTCGAGTGTTCACGACAATTTACACGTTTTGTGGAATACTAAACAAAGTTGTAAAATAATTCTAATGAAGTTACACTAAAAAAAGTTTGTTGGTTTTATAGACAAGGTAAAGGTGGCCTGATAGTATATAACCCACCCCCAAACGGTCTAATGGTAAAGTTTTCGATTTTTTTACACAAGATGTCAAATTTTCAAACTTCGTTAGATGTATATATTTTTACACAATACAAAACAGTCTCGAGATAAACCAGATGAGGTCGTGTACATTTGAGTAATTAATGTTTGCTAGTCCGGATAACATAAACAAAGAAAATCTCGTTCATTTACTTGTCATAAAGTATATAACTATCGGGAATATTAGTATGAAAGTCTTAACATATATTTTTTTCATAAAACTCTCTTTCCTAAAACAGTTGTAAATTTGTCGATAACGATAACAAAAATGCTTTTTGTCCATTGTCTTACTGAAATTATAATGTTCTACTGACGCACGTTATGAATCATAATGATATGAAAAAAATAAACCTTTATTGGTTATTAAATAAAAACTGTAAAACCAGGTAAATGTAAGACAATAATAATATTAAGCATTAATTACAGAAAGAGCATACGATACACATGACTATTGAAACATGTAAAATAATAGGTTTGTCTAACGGGTATCCTAATGCAACTCTTTTTTAACACGATTTTGTCGCAACTTTTTTTGAACCATTTTTTTGAAAGCTTCTCTACTTGACAAGGATCCCGCCGTTGTTGTAGAGTCCATTTTTTACTCTTGGAAGGCTTTGGCTTGTCGGCAGGACGTGTTTGCGGATCATTTCGAAATAGCTTGTTCGGTTCTTCAATGTCATTAACCGTACGTACGCGTTTTCCGGGAACAACGACTTTGGCACCACGCCATTTCGAATAATTTTTCGAGACATCTGATGCTTCATAGTGGATAAACGCAAACCTCCAAATTTCTTGGAATTTTTTATAACAAATATATTTAGCCACGTCGAATCATTTTCACCACTAAGACATTCATATTCGGCGACAATCACGACAAAGTTGTTGCAATCACATGTCAACGTTGTCCACTTTCTCGTGATCATATCCTAGGTATATTGGAAGGATGCATGACGGCTGTATTTACTATGAACTTTTTGTCAAAATGTTTTAAAATTTTTGGTCCATACCAAGTCTTCGGTCCTCGGAGATTTGTACATCGACGTCGTTTTCTTCTCTCTCGGCTTTCTTACTTTTCCTTTTCCGACGGGAGAAGACTCGGTTTGTAATGTTTGTAATAGTGAGTTGTTGGTGATTTTTGTGGCGACTGTGGTTGTGGTGTTTAGGGTGGTTTCATCATTTGTGGTGGTTGTGTTGGTTGTGAAGTATTATCGAAAGCTCCAAAGTTGTGAAATGGGTATTGTTATTGAAGTTGGAATAAAGGTTAAAATGATCTTGGTTCATTTGTAAATTTTGTGGTGTGAAAGAGGATTGTGGAAATATTGTTGTTGGGAAGCAATATTGTGCACGTGTTGGGAATAAATAGAAGTGGTGGTTAATGGTGTAGCGGGTGATGAGGAACTCAATTAGCGGACAAGAAGACGGGAAATGTATTGTTCATGAGCCAATTGTTGTTTTGGTTACTCATATTTTAAAGAGGGATTGAATTGTATGTGAAATTGTAGATTAATTGTGATTTGGTTTGAATGTTTGAAAGATACAAGTTAAAAATGAGTATTTATAAGAAGAAAAGGGTGTTTTTCCGTTACCCTACCGTTAGGCTAGCATTCGGTTTCAAAAGAAAAAATTAAACAGAAAACACTCGTTGTTGAACTTGCATTCGATTAGATAACGCCCTATGACGCCAATATGGGTGCGGTTTGGCGACGCCATATACCAAAAGGGCCTATGGCATGTGATAAAAGCATTGTACCGTGCCTCTTATATGAACCGGGTTATAGCAAGCATATTACTACAAAACTACATGTTCATATAACAAAAGGGTGATATTTTAACTACACATAATATAATGGAACATTTAAAAAGTGCACGTTTATTGTATACTATTAAAACATACAAAATACAGAGTTAAAATCTATAATACTAAAAGATTGAGTCATATGATATAAATGCAAATCTTTATGATTTCAATAATTCAAGTCCATATTATTAAGTTGAGTTTATAAATTAAAATGAGATACTTTGAGTCCTATTAAAGTATTAATATCAATAGGAGTTAGGATCGAATAAGAAGAAAAATTAAAATGAGAATGATAAAAAGCACAACCATTATTTTCGGATCATCTATTAAATTACACGATCTTCCTGAAAATCTCTCCTTATTTAAAATGTGTGGTAGAAATTCTTCTTATTTTAGTTTTCTTCACTGATCCTGAACATATCAACCGGTCATATATACCTTTTGAGTTGCTAGACATAAATTCATCATATTAATTTGAAGTTTAACGTGAGAAACTTAAAAGTCGTCGTCTTTTGTAAGTATAAATAACACACACTTTGATTATCTTCATCAATCATCATACCTTGCAATTGATTGAATATAAATTCTTTGCATGGCTAAGAGCTCAAATATAAAATCTTTGATATAGATGTCACAAATATTTATGGGAGATGTATACACACAAATTCTATTGTACAAGAAGGTATGTTATAAGTCTAATCTAATTCAACGCACCAAACCTCCTAAACTATTTTGCAATCTATAATAATTTTTTGAGGTAATAAAATATTATTCAGGTCTCTTATGTGCTTTGCAAGAAATAAAACAAAATATGTTGAATTACCTCAACGTACTTAACGTGTTATCCTACCAACCTATTTTACAATAACATTTACTTTTAGACTATAATTATCTATTTGCACATAGCGAGGGTAGACAAGAATGTTGAGCTCTATAACTCTTCATGATTTAAAAGATAAAAATATTGTTATTTGTTTGTTTTAAATATTAATTTGTAACGATAGATGTCAAAATATGCAACAAATGTGATGTCATTCAACGGATCAAAGTATCAAACATCCTCTATTGTTTTGTTAACAATGTTAATGGGAGATTTCTAACTACAAATTCTTTAAAGTGACAAACATTATTTCCGAAAAAATTTAGTGGCGGCTGAAGATTAAAGTGGCAGAAGTTTAGGGTTTATGGGATCGATTAGTATGGATCTGATACCATGTAACACAATGAAACCCGTAGGTTATAACTTTTATTGGGACACAATATATAGAGAGGTAACCCGAAAAACCCTAAACCCACAAACGGGCTTGAGCCTACTTATCATCTAATAGTGGGTTAGATTAAGATGTTTTATAATGACCTCTGCCTTAAGATTATTAGCGTTTCTTCATTTATCTGTACGGGAATATTTGTAAGGGTAGAAATAATGGTTTAACTTTATAACCAGAAAATGCTTACAAAATAAAATGGGTTTATACATACTTTTAACCAAATTAATTTGTCTCAAATATTTAAAACCAAACAAATGTGCTAATTTAACCCGAAAAGACTAAACATGGACTAGTTTGTATATTAACTCAACTTACTTTTAAACTATTTAACTACACATTACGAGCCACATTTCAATTAGACGTACTTTAACAATTTACACAAATATTACACAATAAACAATTATATACAACATGGGTGCATCACGCAGGTCTGAACGACTCGTTATTAATAAGAGTGAAGATGCTACATTTAAGAAATCAAAAATGGGGTAGACAAATCTGAAATAAGAAATAAAGGGGGCAGCAGGAGACAAGAGTGTCACCATGTTTATTAAATACTCATGTGCTATTCCACCATGTCAACATATATTTTAAGGCCACAAAATATCAACAAATTTTTCAAAGTTTATTTTTGGTACGTAAACTATAAAAGTATCATTAAATGCAACGAATTTTATAAAGTGTATATACATTTTTAATGTGTTGTCGTGTTAAAATAGTGACGAATTTTATAAAGTGTCGATTTTTCTCTGATTTAACACATTAAAATATACATATTGAAACACTTTATGAAAGTTCATCGCATTTATTGATACTTTTTATAGTTCATGTATCCAGAAGAAACTTTGAAAACATTCATTGACCTAAAACCCTGTTACATCTAAACATATATATCTGTTTTTAGTCTTGCTGCTCTCTTCTTAGTACATACACAAATATATTCACATATATATCCGATATGTGGACATGTTATATCTGATTATATAGGGGTGAAATAATCAGGTTTGAATAAAACAGTATATTCGACGTAAAGTTTATAAAAAGGTATGAGGAGAGATAGGTGTTTTTTGGATATTAGTATAGGAGGTGAGCTTGAAGGCAGGATCATAGTTGAGCTGTTTAATGATATTGTTCCTAAGACATGTCATAACTTCATGGCACTTTGTACTGGAGAATATGGTATTGGTCCTGTTACGGGTGTTCCGTTACACTATAAGGTATGACTTATGTGATCATCATGCTCATTATTTGTAACTTTTATGATGTTCTTTATATTATATGGCTGATGTAACAATCTGTCCCACGTCGGTAGGAGATAAGATATTTGAGTCCCTTATAAGCCTGAAGTTATGGTTTGCTAATTGCTATTATTGTTTCACGTCGTATTTAGTTGAAATCAGAAGGATACCCGAGTAGTTCATTGCTTTCGGCTTTGGGGCGTGATAGTTAACCAAATGGTTATGAGTTTAAGTCATGTCTGTGTTAGTTTGTAACAATCTGTCCTACGTCGGTAGGAGATAAGATATTTGAGTCCCTTATAAGCTTGAAGTTGTGGTTTGCTAGTATTGTTCCACGTCGTATTCAGTTGAAATCAGAAGGATACCCGAGTAGTTCAATGGTTGTGAATTTAAGTCACTTTTGTGTTAGTTTGCCTATCCAAAAAAAAAAAAACGATTCTTGATGTTCATCATATAGTAGATTATTTGATGTGCTTGATTGTATGACTTATGTTATCATCATGCTCAATATTTGCATCTTTTATGATGTAACAATATGTCCCACATCGGTAGGAGAAAAGATATTTGAGTCCCTTATAAGCTTGAAGTTGTGGTTTGCTAGTATTTTTCCACGTCGTATTTAGCTGAAATCAGAAGGCTACCCAAGTAGTTCATTGTTTTCGGCCAAATGGTTGTGAGTTCAAGTCATGTCGGTGTTAGTTTGCCTCTCCAGAAATTAAAAAAAGTTATTGATGTTCATGATATAGTAGATTATTGCTGTGCTTGATTGTAAGGGTGATACGGAATTCGATGTATTCATAAATGTGGACAGTTTGATGTGATATAATTTGTTTGGAGAATTTAATGTTCAAAGGCAGATAGTTGACTGATATTGGAATGACTTATATGACAAATGGGTGTTTGGGATTGCTTATTGTAAAGCGAATAAATAGCTTTTAATATTTGTGTAGAAGCAGACTGCTTAAGATTATATATGCTTATTTGAAGTTGAAATAAACAGTTTCGGATTAGTATTTTGAGAGTGGCATATTCAAACTGAGTATTTATTTATGATCATTTGACCTCTTAATCTCTTATATAATCACTCAAAATGGACGAAAAACTGTTTACCGTTCTTCTAAAACTATTTCAATCTCTTCAGGGAGTTCGTTTCCACCGGCTGGTTAAAAGTTTCAAGATTGAAGGTGGCGACATATCTGCTGGTGACGGTAGTGGTGGAGAATCTGTCTATGGTTTAACTTTCAAAGACGAGAATTTTGAAATGAAACACGAAAGGAAAGGAATGTTATCAATGGCCAACTCTGGCCCGGACACTAACGGGTCAAAGTTTCTTATCACCACGACCCGTGCTCCTCATCTAGATGGTAAAAACGTTGTGTTTGGAAGAGTAGTTAAAGGGATGGGAGTTGTTAAGTCGATTGAACATGTTGCTATTGATGATAATGATTGCCCGATTCTTGATGTTATGATTGCGGATTGTGGTGAAATTAAAGAAGGGCAAGATGATGGAATTGGGAACTTTTTTAAGGATGGAGATATGTTTCCTGATTGGCCCGCTGACATTGACAACGGGCCTAGTCAACTTTCGTGGTGGTTGGACGCTGTTGATTCAATCCGGGCTTCTGGGAATGAAGCTTTTAAGGTAGTTATAAAAAAGCTATTCTCCCTTGCTTTAAAGAAAACTAGTTTACCTTTTTTTGCTCTTGAAGTTCAAATTTATGGACATACGATGTTAACTACTATTATCCGCAGAAGCAAGACCATAAAATGGCTCTCAGAAAGTATAAGAAAGCCGTGCGATATTTGGATGTATGCTGGGAGAAAGAAGGAATTGATGATGGTAGACTACTTGAACGACTATCTTTAGCCACGTAATTTTGCTTTTTATTTGTATAGATTTTGACATTTCCTGCGTACTTATCATAAAAATGCAGGTCAAAGTATTTCTATGGGAAAGAAGAAGGCACAGATATTCACAAATAGTGCGGTAAGTATAAAGTACTGATACATTGTCAACATGTAAATATTGAAAGTATCCCGTTTCACATTTGCATATTTAATGTTTACCAGGCTTGTAAACTGAAACTCGGGGATGCAAAGGGAGCATTGATAGACATAGAATTTGCATTGCGCGATGGTGATAATAATGCAAAGGCTTGGTATCGTCAAGGTCAGGTATGTGATTCATCAATATGACTAATAACAACTATAGTAGTTATTGTAAGATTCTTAAACGCCTTAATCCAGGCACATATGGCACTCAATGAGGTAGATGCTGCAATCGAGAGTTTCAAGAAGGCAAAAGAGTTGGAACCGAACGATGGTTAGACACTCTTTTATTTCCGTTCATAACGGTGACTATGGTTTTATTTTGACCTGATAAATCATATGTATTTGTAGCTGGAATAAAAAGAGAGCTCAAGGATGCGATGAAGAAGGTATGTTTACTATTAGCAACATCTGTTATGTAAATTGGTATTGATTTTTACCGCTTTATGTTCAGTCGTTTATATAATGAGACGATGCAGGTTGCAGATAGACTTGACAAAGAAAAGAAGGCGTACGCCAAGATATTTTTGAAGGGGAACAATTTTTTCACCAATGAGGTATGCTGGTTCACACGATTATACCCTATTTTGGTTCCGCTATTTTAGATATTGGTAGCATATGATTCTAATTTCTATGCTTATTTGCAGGGCTCGTAAATTTCATATCCTCCCTTTTATATCAGGGCATTTCTAATTCCCAAACCACAGATCTGTTCGTAGATGTAAAGCAATGCGCAAGTTATACAGCTCATTTGGTATCTAACTGAATCAGAACATGTAAAGAGTCTTTTTTCTTTTCGTCGAGTTTTTCATTGGTCTGAGTGGATCCATAAAGTTGCACAAACAAAGGATTTGTGCTTTACAAACCTCAGATTAGCCATGTGCAGAGTGTACTCAAGCCATCAATGACATTAAGTCGAACCCCTTGAATCAGATATTTTATATTTGCTTTTATATTGAATTTGTAAACCGTCTGCCATTTTTGTAATATGTAGAATGAACTTTTTGCAAAGCCAGTATCTTAGAATGGTTTCGAAAAATGATTGTGTTTTCTAATTTAGATGAAAGCTGTGAATGGATAGTCTAGCCTACATCGACTTTCATCAGTTCATGTTTGCTGTGATACCACGCACCTGATGCTAAGCTATTAATCGGTGCTAATCATTAACATACTTGCTCGCATGATTCATAGTTTTATATTAATTCAACAAAAAAAATACCTTTCTTTTTTATAAACCTCAGCAACGGGAACGTCAAACATTCTTAATGAACATACATATGCTGGTTAAACCAGAATAATATGAACTGGTGATTGAATGGTTCATGTAATCAACATTCGTATCATCGCTTATTATTTAAGACTTACCGACAATGGCCTTGTCGAGCTGCATTGCATGTATACCATCGTAATAAAGCCCTTCACAACACCAATCAAGCGCCCCACACACTGGTCAACATAAATGCAATTCCTACTTGGGGATGATTTCCGTGAAAGTGTCAATACCTTCCCATCTTCCAAAGGGAATTTTCCAATTTGAAACGAACGGTATTGCACTTTCAAATTGGAAAATTCCTTTTGGAACATAGGAAGGTATTTACACTTGCACGGAAATCATCCCCGAGTAGAAATTGCATTTATGGTGAGCGTTGATTGGTGCTGTGAAGGGCTTTATTGCGATGGTATTTTTTATGGAAGATGTCACCCCCAACAATATTGTGTTCCTCAAGGCAACGCATGTTGCTTTCCCTATACATGGAGTGCAGCGCAACAAGGCCATTGTCTACAACTCATTGTAACAAAATTGTACATCACGACTCAACAAGGCCATTGTCTACAACTTACTGTAACAAAATTGTACATCACATCATTGTTCCAAGTAAAACCAATCTCTTTTTGGGCAATAATGCTTGATCTGATAACATGGCTACGAGTTGTAGTTATCAAGCCCCAAGTCCCTAAGAGCAGCGGTAGCTGCGTCTTTGCAGCTTTTGTGGTTTTCTTTGGCCTTACGTATGATCTTCTCAATACCATTACCTAACAAAAGAGTCCTGTGCAACGATAAAGACATGTTTTAAAAACCATAGGAAATAATCAACAATGCCTTTAATACGTAATGAAAAATCGACCTGTTCTCTGGATTCCTGGCAACAAGATTACGGATCATGAGACAAGAGTTTTTCTGCAGCTGATATGCCTCAGGGAAGTTCTGCATAGATTGGATTGCAAGATCTCCTGCTCCTGCTTCTATGGCTAAGGTTGCATTTCCTGGCAATCGCAAGCAGAGTGTACATATGATAGTCATCACCTGTATTGCAACAGATGTTGTTGATCTTAGAGAAGAGCAAAACATGTAAATCCTACGACCGGTCCTAGACTGGCCCGAAAAGCCCGAGACTGGTTCCAATCAGACCTAACGGTCCTACACCTGGTTCTGATCCAGGACCCAGTTAAAGTCGTTTTATTAAGACCCAGCACCTTAAAAAAATCTGGATATAGCAAGACCGCATTAACAGGCCGGTCCCAATGCCGAAAAGACTGGTCCTAGGCGCATACTATAAATTTAAACAATTTTTGAAGTTTTTGATTGTGTATTTTAAAACCTTTGCATGTTAAAGTAGTAGTTATATACCCCTTCTAAACCCTCTAGGCTCTATGTCACCAGGTCCCTATTAGCACGCTTATATTTTGATTAAAGTAGGATGAGCATTTGAACCGAATCCGGAACCGAACCGAACCGTGCAAGCGGTGCCGATTCTTAATCTGATGCAGTGCCGGGACTACGAAATAAGGTGAAAAAAATCGGGACCACTAATTCGATGTACCAAATCGGAAATTCCCGAAATAAAGCGGGAAAACCGATTTCCGGTACCCGATACCGTATCCGAATCCGTTGATGCGGTACCGGTACCACTAATTTATACTCGGGAAAAAATCGGTACCACTAATTCGGTACAGGATCGGTACGGGATCAGTACCGTGCTCATCTCTAGATTACAGATATACTAGTGTTGCCTATCTTACTAATTGACCCTAAAACATCCTAAGTCTTAACATATTCATCTGTGCCAGTGTTTACATATAGTTCTGTTGCTATAGTCAACCATGGTTCTAGAAACATACTAAACAAAGTGAAAAAAGAATTTATAATATTATACCTCTTGGATGACAGAAGGATCGTCAGCAAGTCTGCTACAAAGTGTTATGAGCCTATTCAACCCTCCCCTTTCAACAATAGCGCTCTTATTAAAGTCACTTCCTGCCAACTAACCAAATTATATATTTATCAGGGGGATACAAATATACAATATATAAATAAGCATAAAACTCTGCCTAGATATAGACAAGCAAGAAACTAGTGACAAGTCATGTGCGGTCACTTAACCAAGCTTCATCGCCTAAGCAGGGATTCAGGAACATTGAAACTGCTTCCTATAATTATAAATTGGGTCCAACTGATAATTTGTTGAAATTCAGATGTTGAGATATAATTAATTGCTAATTAGATTCCTACCTTTCTACACGTCTTATTAGATCGTTCTGAATGAGAAAAAAATAGTTGCGAGTTGTTCATATCAGATGACAAAATATCAGGCAAGGCTTTAGGAGATTTAGACAAACCTTCGATAACAGGGAGCAGCAAGCTTTAGCCACAATGCTGTTCCCCTGTAGACCAGCGTCATCAATACAAACAAGTAATGAATCTATACCGCCATTTTCAGCAACTGATCTGCATATGTCATCCTGAAACCAGAAATAGGCAAAATCAACAACCCAGTAGAAAGTAGGTTTACTAAAAGAACAAGAAAAAAAGAGAAGCATCTCTAATCAGAGTAAAGACAGAAGCATTGTGTTACACAATCGTGCATCATCTAATAAGATAAGATTTTAGTCAAAACTGCATTAAGATAGTTAACGCCTAGATTCTTATTCATAGTAAGCAAAGCTTAAAGGATTCAGTATATATTATTCAGAAATTAAGCAGCTACTGCTACCAACTCAAAGAGTTTCAACACTATTCCTCATGCTTCCCTAAACAGTCGCTTTGATCAGTTAGCAATTGTATAGTTAAATAAAAACAACAGTTTTGAGCTGCAACGAACTATAAAGGAAAGCTTCTACATAAAAACCTCAATAAGGGACCTATGCAGAAAAGTAAATTCAGAGTTATATGACACATATCATTCCTATTGAACTAGCAACTGAAAAACTAGCACTCACATTCACTGAAATGGCCTTTAGTGCAATAGTTGCAGATATCAAACTTGGCGAGCTAAGGCCATCTTTAAGTGACTCCACAAGAGCTTCCGCAATTCCAATTTTCGCAAATTGTCGAGCATAGCCAAAAACCTAAAAATACATAAGGAATACTTAAATAATTCTTTTTAGCATTAAGTATTAAGCTGTTGACAGATATATTTTTGTAAGCCACTTACTTGTGAAGCCACTACTCGGTTATCATCAGCTGCCAAAAGCACTCGAATAGCATCATATAGACTTGGGATGCTCCCTTTACCATGCTTCCTCATCACGTTAACCATTAACTCATCTATGTGTAACTCGACAAAAGATTCCTTAACAACTTCATTACCAGTTGCAGCCGCAGCAACAACCGCAAAACCACTATTCAATACATTCACATTCTCAATTCCATCATTCAAAATACCGACCACCATTTTCGGCCCTCCTCTCTGCCGAAATATTTCCGTACTTTGGATATCTGCATTAAGAAGTTGTACTCATAAGTCACCTCAAACTAACATTACTACATTATCAACTACATTGCAACACATACTCTGTTCATAATAGTTCCTATAACTTGATCAAAATAACAATAACAATTGGCACGTAACCCTATAACAGTGCCTTCCTCGACTTTTGGTGTCCCTGCATTAATCCTTCCAATTAAGGTCCTAAACAGAGATACTAACTTTGGAGGTAACCAAAAAAAAATTGCAAAACCATGCACCAAGACAAATCGACCTAACGGCAACACGTAATATTCAAATGCATACTACTTAATGTTTTGTATAGATATCCGCATTTGTTTTAGACATATAAACGATGAGGCTCTAATATGTACGGTAGCATCTCTCGCACACCCTTAATACGGTATCCACATTTTTGTATTAGAGTCCCTAAAAATTCAAATTCATATACAGTCGCACCTCTCGCAGACCCTCAAGGATACCCTCACATATATTTTATTGATTAGTATAGATAGCATTCTTATAGACATATACTAGTAAATGGTAATGCCTAAAGGGTGTTTAGTGTAAGCTTATTTGAGGAGCTTATAAAAATATTGATAAGGTCGACTTTTTGAGCTTCTGAGCTTATTCCTTTGATCTTATGAAATGTATAAGCTCATAAGCACATCGAATAAGCTTAGACAAACACCCCCTATCTATACTCATATAAGTTTTCACACCTCTCGCACACACTCAAGGACATACCTTACATATATCAATTTTCTCGTAAACATATAAATTTTACAAATCATGCCATTTGGGGTGGCTAAAGAAAGGGTCAGAAACAGTCACACAGATCACAGATACATCAGTTAGACCACTTCTAATAGACATATATCTCTATCTCTACTAAATATAAAAAGAAAACCTCATTTCTTAACACTTAAAAAAGAAGAATAAAGTGCAATTACTAAGACCCCTTGGTTAAAAATGGCAACAATATCCATCATTAAATTAATAGTTTAAATATTTTTTAATTCTCGAACTTTTATCATTTTCGTTTCTAACCCATAAACTTTTTTCTCGCAATAACTACATATGAAACCCTTAAATGTTGCATCAAGGGTAAAGATCCGGTGACAAGAAAACTTAAAATAAGAAAGATGAGAAGTAACTATAAACACACATTTTGAGATGCATCGACTTGAATTAGATGCATCCCCTATTGTTGCGAAGTGATTTTGAAGCGAAAAAGATGCACGGTATCACTAGAGCCACATTTGACATTTTGAGGACGAAAAATACATAGGATTCACCTAATTTGATGAAATGCAACTAATGTATATATATGCATCATGGTTGTTAAGATCCCAAATCTTACAGTCTTACGATTTTATGATACTACAAAGCAAAAACGATCCCAATCCTACGTAGGATCTTTGCGAGATACGATCCCGATCTTGACCATAGGAACTTAAGATCTCGATCGATCCGCTCTTATTTTTCTCGATTTTGACCATAGGATCTTAAACACTTCATAATCATAATTTTGACATACATTTTCGTGATATATAATATATATAATATGTAGATTTGCATAATTTTACAACGCCTATTAAGAAAATGACATTTGTAGGATCTTAAGATCCCGATCCGATCTTACAATCACGATCTTGCAAAGACGAAAACAATCCTAGGTAGGATCCCGATCTTAAAAACCTTGATATGCATCTAATAAGTTTTCTTCTCATTTGATCTAACGCTAACAAGGTTGCAGGTATAATTATTTGCCGCTAACACTCTCCCTATGCGCAGATATTCGTCTAGTACTAGTAACGCCTATATAATAACAACATAAACATATCAACATCAAGTTCACAAACCATACCACAAACAAACAAAGCCAAAGCATTCAACGCCGAAACTCGCACCCCACTTTTAGGATCCCGATCTTAAAAACCTTGATATGCATCTAATACTAGAAAATACATTAAGCTACATGCCGAATTATGTTTATGCTTACTTCTAATCCTCCTCATTTCAAGTTTTCTTCTCATTTCATGCTAACAAGTCTGCAAGTATAATTATTTGCCGCTAACGCAGATATTCGTCTAGTACTAGTAACACCTACATAATAATAATATAAACATATCAAGCAAGTTCAAAAACCATACCACAAACAAACAAAGCCAAAGCATCCAACGCCGAAACCCGCACCCCCATCCCCCCACTCCTCCCACAAATCTCACACATCAACTCAACCACCCCATTCCTCCCACAAACCGCCACATTCCCCTCCCCCTCACACAAACCCACCAACTCATCCACCATTTCACTCAAAACCAACTCATCAACATCATCATGGGTTTTCTTCAGAACCTCGTCTTTGATTCTGTCAAGTGATTGGATGACTGGGTTGGGTTGGCCTGGAAGTGTGGAAGTGATGATACCGGAGAGATCTACGTTTTGTAAAGTCAGGGTTTCGATTGCGTCTGCTAAGGCTTCGGTTGGGTCCATGCCCAGATCGGTTATGTTTTCCTGGACCATTTCGTCGAAGGCTTGTTGGGAGATTGTGTGTTTTGTGGGTTTTGGAGGTGCCATGATTCCAGTGGAAATGGAGTGTGTGTGTGTGTGTGTGTGTGTTTGAATATTTGAAGTTTGGATCTACAACACTGCTATTGGGTATTCCGGGTGTGTTTGGCAAAAGTAGCAAGAAGAAGAAGAGAAGCAGTGAGCGATGGTCTGTTCACTAACTTCCATTCTTGAAAGAAGCGTTGAAAATCGAAGCGTTCCTAAAAAATAGGAAAATTTCACCGCATTCCTTCGCTAAACGACTAATAAAAATCAAACTTCATCGCCCAAAAAAGCTTTCACATTTCCGTCTTAAACATCCATTTATTTTCATCTTACAAATTGTCGTAGTGGAAAAAACTATATAGTATTGTTGTATGTAAAGAGGATTCGCGGAATGAAATTATAAAATATTATAGCAACGTTCTTCTTAAATAAGTCCAAAAATAAGGCTCCGCATTATAACCCGTGGACCGGACCAAATTGAGAAACGGATCGAATGTAATTCGGTATGCTCGACGGTCAATTATTTATCATTCTCACCCTTTCAAATAAGGAAAACGTAATAAGAGAATGAAAATTGCGATGGTATTTCGGTTCGGTTCTCGGTTTACGTTTTCCTTATTTTCACCATATCCATTATATAGAGTTGATAAATAATTGAAAGTGATTTTATTTAGAGAATGATAAAATTGCGATGGTATTTCGGTTCGGTTCTCGGTTTTCATTAAAAGTGATTTTGAAATACATATCCATTCAAGAGTGCTTAATTTTATCATTCTCACCTTTCTTCACTTTTTAAGAGAATGAAAACGTGGGAAAAAGAATGGTAAATTGATTCTCCCTTTCCATTCCCAATTTGCAACAAACAAGAGAAATGCCTCTATTCCATTTCTCTCTTTCTCATTCAAGCGTACCAAACATCCCCTAAAAGTTTCAACCTTTTTTTTTGGGTGTAATTATGCATTCATAACTTTCCAACCATATATAACACACTATATTTTGAATTGTAAATTAGTCCAGTTAATTTATCAAAGTTGGATTAAATAAATAAAATCACATGTGATTTTTGCTACATGTGTTGTTATCACATGTCATTATAAAAGTTTCACGAATGAACTGCTATAATATATAATTCAAATGTAGTGTGTAATATATGGTTGGAAAACCATGAATGTTTGCTTTTCATTGAAGAAAAGGGGAAAAGTATTTGATTTATAGACAAATACTTATGTCAATTTTAGTACAGATGTTTATTGTTAGAACTTCGATATTAGTGTTAAATCAAATGTGATATGTCATGTGAATTTCAATACCGAAAATAAAACGTGAAAAAAAGATAAAACAAAAGTTTGTCGAAATATATCAAAGTGACTGTCTATAGAAAGATAATTAAATGCTTGTTATAACGGTATAATTTGTTTTGTCTAACGATAAATAGTTCGTGAGATATTTAAATTATAAAAAATAGGTTTAATTGAATTTTTAATTTAAATATTTATTAATCTCCTTCATTTTTTCTCAACGGAAAAATAAATGGCTGAGATTTGTTTCTTGATATGTGAGAAAAATTTGGTATATAAAATAACACTTCTCAATAATTAAAGGTTATACATGCAATTTGAACAAGTTATTTTTACTTTTCTTCAACTCATAAACATGAGTTATGGTTAGTTTCCTTTTTCATTATCTATCTGAAGAACATATGAACGGACACTACATTTACTTTTCTTTTTCTTTTATTTTAAAACTTGAGAATACACTCTAAAAGTCTTGTTATATAATATCTTTATATAAGCTATCTCCTTCTCAAATAAACCACAAAGCTTGGGTTTATCAAAATTAGAAGAAGATTAGCAACTTGGATCATTATATTTTCCCCAAGTGTCCTATATTATTTTTTCAGTATCAATTTTTAGAAAAACGTTGGACTAAATAGCCGTTTATTCATATTTGCAAAATCGGATAAGAAGATATATTCAAATGTTAGTCTTTCATTTGTTGTACATCATATTAAAAGTAACTATATAAATGTGCAGGTTGTGGACGACAAAAGCTCTTAACGAGAGCTACTGGTTGTGTCGGCCGTCGAGTCTTTTAGGAGAAGAAAGACTATTTTTGTCTTTGTTGTATGTATATGCTAGGACACACTTAGGATTTAGCAATAAGGGGTGCCGAAATAAAATTCTTTTCTCAAACTAACAAAGTTATATAACTTTAACATTAAATGACTGGTTCTAGGGATCTCACACGCCAACAAATCCGGGTTACAAAATTAACTTTTGGATAAGAAAACACATGACCACTAATGAAAATAATTAGATGAAAACTTTGTGCATGAAACGATGTCAAGATTATTTTTATTTTTTTACGTCTAAAAGTTTGATATGTGTGTGTGTATGTGGGGGTGGGGGATGGGGATTTGACTATAGTTGGGCTATATATACCTCCCCCCACCCTACCCTTATTACAAAGTCATATAACTTTAACATTAAATGGCTGGTTCTAGTGATCTTACACCGCAACAAATTCGAGTTACAAAATTATTTTTTTCATAAGAAAACACATGACAATTAACAAAAAATATTAGATGAACACCTTGTGAATGAAATAGTATCAAGATTCTTTTAATTTTTGACGCTTAAAGCTCTTTTTTTTTTTTTTTTTTTTTTTTTTTTAAGTAATGAAAGGGGAAGGAAGGAAAAAAAAAAGAGCGATTATTGAGTTTTTTAAGATGGAAATGTAGAAGGCGGGAAGGTGGGAGGGAGGAAGCGGGCGCGGAGGGACCTTAGAACTAGGGGGCGGTGCCCTCAACAAATTGGGCCAAAAATTTTTATATAGTGTAAAAATGCATTTTAGTGGACTTTTACGAAACATGCCCTCATTAAAACTCATCTTGCCCTCAACAAAACCGAGCCCAACATGTAATCTTTTTATATCAAGAATCACATAATAGCAACATTATAACGTATTTGAGGTGGAGAAAGCGAATCGATCACTTAACAAAGAGGAGGAAAAAGTGGAAAACTAATGAGTTGCCTAAACCAATGAACCATCATCATTGAGTCATTCATCAACAACAACAATAAATTCATCTTTTGTTCTTCATCTTCAACCTTAAAACTTGGTAAGTGAAACTAAAAAACCCTAACTTCTCTTTTACTTTTATAAACTAATTTGCCTAGAGATATTTAAAATTGTGTTATTGTTTTATAATTTTATTGATTAGTTGCTAGTTTTATTATCATATTAAGAATTTAAGATATAAATTAGTAGTTAGGAATTTAGGATTGATAATAAAGTATGTTAACAGAAAGTTTAGACAAGCATGAAGCATCAAGCATGTATCTGTTATTGGCGCCACTTAGTAGTTAGGTTAGGTAATTAGATTTTGTGAATTGTGATTGTGAGTTTGTGACTAGACTATCTAAATATTGTTTATCTAATATGATTTTGTTAACTTTTGTCTAGAAACATGGAAAAGTACTTTAAAAGAAAAACACCATCTTCATCAACCTCAGATCATGTTAGTGAACAAGCTACAAAGAAAAAGCCTAATGAACCTATTGATGTGATTGACTTGAATAATCTTCCTTGGGACCCGGTTGATAGACCAAGAATTTCACAATATAATGTTAATCAAAGAGATGATATAAGGCGAAAATATTGGAATCGAGGACCTTGTCAACCAAGTGGTCATGACTTTAAAAGAACAATCATAGGTAATAAAACAAGGCGTTTTGTCCCAAGTTGGTTCAATCAATATGGTAACTGGTTAGAATATAGTGTAAAGGAAGAAAAAGCCTTTTGCTTATGTTGTTACTTATTTAGAGATGATTTTGGTCATCAAGGTGGCAATGAAGCATTTGTAACAGAAGGGTTCAATGGTTGGAATAAAACAGAAAGGCTTGCTAGTCATGTTGGTGATTTCAAAAGCTTCCATAATCGAGCACTAAAGAAATGTGAAGATCTTATGAAACAAAAGCAATCAATTTCCTTTGCATTTAGTAGACAAACAGAACAAGAAAGGAATGATTATCGTATTCGATTACATGTTTCAGTTATTGCTACTAGATATTGCTTAAATGGTGAAAGAGAAGCACTTGCAAATATTACTTGCAAATATTATTGATGAAGATGTGATGAACCGCTTCCAAAATATGACAAATCGTAAAGGACAACTTTAAAATGTTTGTTTGCTCAAGGTAAGCATTTTTCGTTGTTATTTTTATGCTTAAACAAGATGTACACATTTTTTGTTAGTATATACTATTTTTGCACTTTATAAGCAGGGTTTTGGATAGGATTTTGCACCTTAAAAGTTTTTTTTTCTTGATTCTTTGCTAAAATTTGGTCTTGAATCTTCGCTTATTTTTCACTAAATTGCTCTTGATTTCTCTTGATTTAACGGTGAAATCTCATTAATTCATCGCAGAATCTCGCGATTTTGGTGCGTAAATGTCATTGATTGGTCACCGATTTCAACGCAAAAGTCATTGTTTTCACTTAGATAGTCTTGATTTCAACTGCAGTTGTCTTTGAATTGGTGGTCTTGTTTTCTTTAAAAAGTCTTGCTTTTGAAGTGTTTGGGTGCTTTTTGGTTGCTTCATTAGTTTGTTTTATGGTGCCATTTGACACAACATAAGGTGTGTTTTGTTGTTATTTTAGCACTATTAGTTCTTTTATGCAATATTAAGTCGGTTAAGTTCACTATTGTTTCGTCGTTAAATTTTTTTTGGCAATGTTATTTTTGCCCCCCATATTTCAATATCCTGGCTCCGCCACTGGAGGGAAGGGATGGGCTTTTTAGTGTTTTTTTGTTTCGTCCAATTTTGGGCGATTTGGGAAGGAAAACCAGTATTAAACATCATGGGCCTTTGTTAAATTACAATATTATCCTTGATTTTCATGCACGATCTATATTTGTCAAATAGTATAACTGTGAAGGAAAATGATTGCGGAAGTACCATCATCCAACCTTCTCACCAACTCAGCATGCGTCTCCCTTAATGAAGTTTTTTGTTCTTCAGTGTCATTTTTGTCAGTGGATACTCAGAAATGACCTAAAAACAAAATAATGAAAAGGGAATAAGGCTTGTCATCATTTGGGAACAAAGAATAAAGATTTACATATAGGGTATGATTGGCATGAATAAATTTGAAATTTGGAGTAGAAATTGGGGTAGAACTTGTATTATAATTCAAGTTGAAATTAGATTTTGAGACTTGTTTGGCAAATGGGCCGAGTGGGGTTTATTATTAAAAATTACTAAAATGATATAATTAAATGAGTTTTATGGTATATGTTAGATATTTTATGAGTAAATATGTAATTTATAGTTCATAATCCCTGACTAAAGTTTTAGCCCTTTTAGAGGCTTATGATTATTTCGTAAGCCGTAATAAAAGGACTTATTTTATAAATCGACTTATTTTAGTAGCCGTGCCCCATAAGCCCTCCCCAAACACACCCATAAGCTCCCAGATTGGCATACCTCCCATACCTGCTTTAAATGAAGGGCCAACATGTTTTTGAATCTTTCCCAATTATACCTGCAGTGCCAAATAACATAATGTCATATAAATAATTGTTCCCAATGCAGGTAACCATAAAGGTAACTAAAAATTCTAAGTAAATGTATACTTGTTCCCAATGCCAATTAAACATAAGTATATTGAATGTAAAATCTGTTTACACATAATATAAGCATAAACACTTTTTGTGCAGATTCGTTGGATTTAATATAAGCATATGTATTAGCTTTTTGTCTTTGTGAAGTAGCATATTGGTAATACGAGGGTATATTGGTAATTTGTGTAGTTTTCTTTCCTTTCCGTACTACTTTAAAAAATAACTCAAGAACACAAAAATAAATAACCACTTTCTTCACTATGTCATCTCCTACTTTGCCCTTTTCATCCAATCCCCTTTAATTTTTAAAATTTTAGACTTAAGAACATAACGTAAATATTTAATGAAAGGAAGGAGTCATTTAACTATAGTTGGTCATAGTCCGTCCCCACGCTCCTTAACAAAGTCATATAACTTTAACATTAAATAACAGGTTTTAATGATCAATGCCAACAAATTCAAGTTACAAACTTACGTTGTATAACCCGCAATCGTAAACTAATCAATACACCATCACCGTATCACTTGTAATTGTATAAGCTCATTGAAACATAAACACTCATGTGCAGGGTTTTTCATACATTCATTTGTTTACTTATCTTATTTTAATTACTTATCTATACTATTTTATAATGCGTTTATGTCTTCAAAATTATAAAGACTTAAAAATTGACTTTTTACTTGCTTATGGAAAGATATATTATAATGCATGTAAAATTAAGATAAGGAGCTCAATCGTGAGATGACGTGTGTCACTTCTAACAAACTCCGGCTCTAACTACTAACCATCAAAATTAAGATAAGGGCTCGATTATAAAATGACGTTTGTCACTTACCAACTAAAAATTCATCTTTATTTTCAAATTAAAATATCTTTTATCTACTTATTTATATTATCTCTAATTTCACCATATTTTCAAAAATTTTATCTTTCTTTAATTCAACATCCATTTTAATATATTTTATGAGTTTTAGTTTTTATAGTTTTAGTGGGTTTATTTTATTTTAATTCAAATTTTTACAACTTTAACCTTTATTTCATTTATTCCAATCAATATAATCTTGATTAAGTCAAAATCATATACTTTTGAGGAGTGTTTGACGCGTAAGAGATTGCGATGGTATTTTTATATGCGGAATAATGATGTCGTGAAAGTTACGGGTAACCAAACAAACACTTACAACTAACACATATACATTCAAGTGTTGTGAAACGAATTCACTAAGCGGTAGCAAACACATATAACTATACTTATCGCCGCCATTGTCACCACCATCTCATCACATCACCACCTCAAAACATTTGTTCGCTACAAAATAAATTATGTCACAATTCTCATTTTCGGTCATTTCTCAAACTCAATATTCATCATATTAGTTCATGCATGGTTTTGCATTTCACGTTAAGCGTATAACTTTTATTAAATAAGCGTTATCGCGTAATTTATTTATTTTGAACAATTGATCCATTACTTCCGAAAATTATTTCAATATATTTTTATACTCATATTAAGTTTATAAAATAATATTATGAGTTTACCAGGTGTTTTAAATTTATTTTGTATATAAATGGTTATATTTATATAATTCTGACGATTTTATTAAATACTACACGATTATTATTATATCACTCAAATTTTGCAAGAAATGTATTTTATAATTTTATGACCTAAATATATTTTATCTTGACCCGTTAAAATTTATTTTTATCCAACGCTACCCTAAATATTTACAAATGACTACAACTTACCATTTAACTTCATTTAAATTACAATTATTACACTTATACAATTTAAAAAAAAAAAAAAAAAAAAAACACAAACAAAGGATGACAAACACCCCTTGTCGACACAAGGGGTGAGTCACCAAAAAGATATTTGCAAACTATCTTAGTAAAAGTATTATACACATCTATATTCACTTCATTTCTTTCATTTGTAAACTAGACCAAAGTTTCCATCTCTTTTCTCTCTAATAATTCGGCAGCCAAGGGACCAAAGGGAGGATCATTTCCAAGTTTTCAAGACAAGTTTTAATATACACTAGTATCATTTGTTGAAAAGGTTTTGTAATACAAACCTCAAGTGATTAGGAAAACCTTTTGTCCTTAAACCTCATCATATCACTAGTAAGCATCCATATTCATATTTTTATTTCATATTCATTTTTATGGTCATATCATTTTATTTGAGAAACATGCAAGTCTCATGATGTTTATACCATTTTAAGGTTTTTAATGTTTTTAAGTGTTATATATATATAATCCATCCTATAATTACTCCTTGTTATATATTATTTTTGGTGATGCCTAGGAACCCATGACACCCTAAGAAGGTGTATGGTAGGATTAGAATATCTTGGAGTTGTTTTGAATGGGTTAGAATAGGTTTGGCGAGAAAACTCATTTCGACACGTTTTAAATAGGGTCTGTCCATATTTTTAATTCGGAAAATCCGACGGTGGGTATAATATTTTGGGCTAGATATTTAGAAAATACACTTTAAAAGCAAACGTGGCCGCTTGAGCGGATTAAAGCGGAGCTATAACGAAGAAGATATGAATTTTTGAAGTTTGACGATGAAAACTATTAATTTCGAAATTTCGGCATGAAAATGTCACTCTTCGAGTCAAAATGAGTCTTAAGCTTTATAAATTGTGTCGACTTATCAAAAATATATTAGTATACTTTGACACGAATCTAAGGATGTAGAAAACGTGAAAAGCGGACTTGTAACGAGTAAATTACACGCGATAAACAAAGTTGCCGTAACTTTATTCTATTAGCAACATTAATATATTTTCTATTAAACATATACTACGGCAACTAGGGGCCATGTTGAGGGTCGTTTTAACATTGATAGGATACTCTTTATAAAAGATGTCTTCTAGTAAAATCAAGTTCGCCAACCATATTTTCCAAAATATCCAACCGTTAAATCAAGCGGAGTTGTAATGAATAAAATATAGTCGCTCAAAGTTTACGAAAACCACTCTTAAACACACAAGTACCATACTTAACCTATATTTTCTCTAAGATCGAGACCTCTAGGATGAAAAATTAAATGCTAAAACTTTGAGATAATGATACAAGCTTCCCAAAACCGTTGAGTTTGTTTCCTAACGCTCGGCGTGCACCATTTTACGACTAGCTTTTAGAGGCCGTTTTAGTCACTTTCATGGAAATTTCAATGACATTATTTTACTGACGAAAAGTTATAATTTCACAATTAATCACTAAATGATTATCGTCGGATATCATTTCAATGTAAATACATGTGAAGTAATTTAAAAATGGTCAAGGCGTTAAAAGATTATATTTTCGACGAGAAGTATTGTTTTCAAAAATACATAAGTGGTATAAATATCATCCGAATTGCGTGCATAACATTACATCATGACTTATTGCATATCATATCATTCATAATAGGTCGGTTTGAGATTCACGCTACATTTCGGTGTAACCACTTTTGTCATCGCATCTATTCATCAAGTGAGTAATCACATCCCCTTTTACCGTTTTACTATATTTTGGGTGAATGCATGAACCATACTTGAATTAAATTGATTCTTACTTTTGTGAACTCTTTTGACTAGAACTTGTGAACTCGAATCAAATCCTTGAACTTAATTACAATTTATGACTTGTTGGAATTTATTGAACCGTACATGTTATGACCTTGACCTAAAGTCTCCTATGTTCGAACATCACTATAAAGTCTCCTATGTTCGGAGTATATCTTTGGGAAGAGGCACCAAGATATCTTTGGGAAGAGGCACCAGTATATCTTTGGGAAGAGGCACCCAGTATATCTTTGGGAAGAGGCACCCAACATAACTTTGGGTAGTGGCACCCATCATAATTTGGTTTCATCAGAGCATCCACGAATTATTATATCGTGGTACTATATTGTGAACTATTATGACCGCTTATACTTGACTACTTCATACGCTATATTTTGTGCAATGGGTTGTGAACACACGGGTTGCAAGTTTTGTATGGGCGGAACTTGGGCCGAGTGGATTTACAATGCCTTTGCTTTGTGGACTATTTCAGATGACCAAAACCTTGGACTCTTTCATACGAGTTTTCTTATTTTACTAAACATGTTTACTCACCAACTATTTTCATAGTTGACCCGTTTTCTCTCATGCATTTCGGTGATCGTTAGTAAGCTTTTTCTACGGTCTTGCATAATGAAGTTTTCACTTGTCACTACAAATCGTTATGTAATAGAGCGAAATATTTTGGAATCTAAACTTTGTAATATATTTGCCGATGATGACTAAAGCGGTATTGTAATGGTGTACTCTTTCTTTTAAATCTTAACGTTGGTATGTTCTATTATCTTGTGCTTATGTTCCTTCCGTTACACCTCGTGTTTCCGCCTCCGGCGGTGTGACAGATTGGTATCGAGCGAAAGGTTATAGAGAATGCCGATTTTCAAAAAATAAAATCACAACTATAACAGGAAATTTTTTTATTAAACATTGAACATCATCCGAGTCATCTAGTCCTATCGTTGCATCGTTAATCATAAATTATACATAGCACGATCAACTATGTCTAATTTATGAAGAACCATGCAATGATAAGAAGAATAATTTTAAATCATGTTTAGTCGAGTCTTTTGAGTCAGGTCACTGAAGTTGCATTGGTCGGGTGGGTATGCATAGCATGTTTTACGTTCACGTCTACATTACCGTATCTTATTTATACCTCTCTTTTCCATCTTTCGACTTGTTAGACATAGCATGTCCCGATCTGTCATATTTCGATCACTATAACACATTACCACCGTTCGCACCTCATCGACTTCGTTCGAATGTCGTTTACTCAACCGATGTTTTGGTCCTTTGTGGGATCATGGCGCTAGAAACACACGCTCGAGAGTCAACAACAACGGCAACCCAAACAACAATGACAATCCAAACAACAACGCTGCTGGAATAGCGGATCTACTCACCCAAATTATAACACATCTCGATGCTAGAGCAAACCAACGCCGGAGAAGGTACTTCAAACGGTCAAGGATGCGACTACAAAACTTTCATGACATGCAAGCCAATGGAATTTTATGGTGCGAGGGTGCCATTGAATTTGCTAACACGGTTCGAGAATGTTGAGTCGAAGCTTAGTATCACGAAGTGTCTTTGAAGGAAACGAGTTGAGTTCTCTGTTGGTCTACTACAAGGTCGAGCATTGACACGGTGGAACAACCAATTGCGACTAGAGGAAGAGGGCGCAAATGCGTTATCTTGGGAAGCATTTAAGAAACTACTAAGCGATGAGTACTGCGAAAAAGATGAAGTGCGAAGTTGGGCGGAATTTTGGAATCACTTGATGGTTGGGTAGAAGTCGACAAGTACACGATCCGTTTCCATGAGTTAACTAGGATGGTTCCTCACATGGTTTCCATTGTGGAGAAGTTGATCGACCGATATATATGGGGATTGATATCGGAAGTGGGAGGGCGTCACCTCATCAAACCCAACCACTCGCAAGCCGGCGTGGGTATGGCGTATCGCTTGACAAATGATGTGATCGGTGCGGAGGACTAGCAAAAGCGAATGACAATGGACGGCGGCAGGAGGATCACCGGGAAGCCGAGACCGTGGTCGGCAAGACAAGAGGCAGCGAATAACCGGGAACTATGGGCGACTACTCGGGGCGCAAAAGATCTGTGTCCACATCCTTTGTGCACTCGATGTAACTATCACCACTGGGAGGCGCCCAGTGCGACAAATGTGGACGAGATGGGCGGCACTTCGCAAAATTGCTCAAGCAGATGGGAATCAGGGCGAGAGAAAAGCATGTTACGAGTGTGGAAGTCTAGATCACCTTCGCAATACATCCAAAGTGAAAAGAACACCTAACCAAGAAGGTGTCGTCCAAACACGGCGTTGGCAATAGAAGGCCCACAAGATCGAACCTTGATGTTTCCCCATGCGTGGTCGAGCATTCTATCACGGGTATCGAGGAAGCCCATAGCAGCGTGGTACATTCTTTCGAACAACTACCTTATTTACATGCGACATGATTTTGAGTGCATAACTTCCTTCCAATTTTACCACGTTCACGGCATTGATTAATTTGTGACCCATCGATATCGACCTTAGTTGTATTATATTTTGTTGATTTGATTTGATTTGTGTAAGCAAATCCAATATCAGCGAATCTTTCAAAGACTTCATTCAAAGACTTGTTTCCTAGCTTGATCTAGTGGCGGTTCTTGTTTGATGAGTTGCGAAAGTCAAGCTAAGAAACAAGTTTACTCAAGTCACTATCTAAAGGTCTTTTGAGGGCTACGTTCGATATTGGGTAAGTTTACCTATCCAATCTAATCACGGGCACGTACTTAGTTGAATGGGGAACACATGCGCATGGGCATTGATATGATCATTTAGGCTGTTCGTACGAGCATAAACTTTTAGAATCCTTGTCGAGGTTCGGACCATAGTATCATTAATCGAATCACGAGGGCGTGATTCGGCGACATGGGAAGAATGTCACAATTCTCAATTTCGGTCATTTCTCAAACTCAATATTCATCATATTAGTTCATGCATGGTTTTGCATTTCACGTTAAACGTATAACTTTTATTAAATAAGCGTTATCGCGTAATTTATTTATTTTGAACAATTGATCCATTACTTCCGAAAATTATTTCAATATATTTTATACTCATATTAAGTTTATAAAAATAATATTATGAGTTTACCGGTGTTTTAAATTTATTTTGTATATAAATGGTTATATTTATATAATTCTGACGATTTTATTAAATACTACGATTATTATTATATCACTCAAATTTTGCAAGAAATGTATTTTTATAATTTTATGACCTAAATATATTTTATCTTGACCCGTTAAAATTTATTTTTATCCAACGCTACCCTAAATATTTACAAATGACTACAACTTACCATTTAACTTCATTTAAATTACAATTTATTACACTTATACAATTTTTAAAAAAAAAAAAAAAAAAAACAAAGGATGACAAACACCCTTGTCGACACAAGGGTGAGTCACCAAAAGATATTTGCAAACTATCTTAGTAAAAGTATTATACACATCTATATTCACTTCATTTCTTTCATTTGTAAACTAGATCAAAGTTTCCATCTCTTTTCTCTCTAATAATTCGTGACCAAGGGACCAAAGGAGGATCATTTCAAGTTTTCAAGACAAGTTTTAATATACACTAGTATCATTTGTTGAAAAGGTTTTGTAATACAAACCTCAAGTGATTAGGAAAACCTTTTGTCCTTAAACCTCATCATATCACTAGTAAGCATCCATATTCATATTTTTATTTCATATTCATTTTATGGTCATATCATTTTATTTGAGAAACATGCAAGTCTCATGATGTTTATACCATTTTAAGGTTTTAATGTTTTTAAGTGTTATATATATATAATCCATCCTATAATTACTCCTTGTTATATATTATTTTTGGTGATGCCTAGGAACCCATGACACCCTAAGAAGGTGTATGGTAGGATTAGAATATCTTCGGAGTTGTTTTGAATGGGTTAGAATAGGTTTGGCGCGAGAAAAACTCATTTCGACACGTTTTAAATAGGGTCTGTCCATATTTTTAATTCTGGGAAAATCCGACAGTGGGTATAATATTTTGGGCTAGATATTTAGAAAATACACTTTAAAAGCAAACGTGGCCGCTTGAGCGGATTAAAGCGGAGCTATAACGAAGAAGATATGAATTTTTGAAGTTTGACGATGAAAACTATTAATTTGAAATTTCAGCATGAAAATGTCACTCTTCTGAGTCAAAAATGAGTCTTAAGCTTTATAAATTGTGTCGACTTATCAAAAATATATTAGTATACTTTGACACGAATCTAAGGATGTAGAAAACGTGAAAAGCGGACTTGTAACGAGTAAATTACACGCGATAAACAAAGTTGCCGTAACTTTATTCTATTAGCAACATTAATATATTTTCTATTAAACATATACTACGGCAACTAGGGGCCATGTTGAGGGTCGTTTTAACATTGATAGGATACTCTTTATAAAAGATGTCTTCTAGTAAAATCAAGTTCGCCAACCATATTTTCCAAAATATCCAACCGTTAAATCAAGCGGAGTTGTAATGAATAAAATATAGTCGCTCAAAGTTTACGAAAACCACTCTTAAACACACAAGTACCATACTTAACCTATATTTTTCTCTAAGATCGAGACCTCTAGGATGAAAAATTAAATGCTAAAACTTTGAGATAATGATACAAGCTTCCCAAAACCGTTGAGTTTGTTTCCTAACGCTCGGCGTGCACCATTTCGACTAGCTTTTAGAGGCCGTTTAGTCACTTTCATGGAAATTTCAATGACATTATTTTACGACGAAAAGTTATAATTTCACAATTAATCCTAAATGATTATCGTCGGATATCATTTCAATGTAAATACACGTGAAGTAATTTAAAAATGGTCAAGACGGTAAAAGATTATATTTTCGATGAGAAGTATTGTTTTCAAAAATACATAAGTGGTATAAATATCATCCGAATTGCGTGCATAACATTACATCATGATTTATTGCATATCATATCATTCATAATAGGTCGGTTTGAGATTCACGCTACATTTCGGTGTAACCACTTTTGTCATCGCATCTATTCATCAAGTGAGTAATCACATCCCTTTTACCGTTTTACTATATTTTGGGGTGAATGCATGAACCATACTTGAATTAAATTGATTCTTACTTTTGTGAACTCTTTTGACTAGAACTTGTGAACTCGAATCAAATCCTTGAACTTAATTACAATTTATGACTTGTTGGAATTTATTGAACCGTACATGTTATGACCTTGACCTAAAGTCTCCTATGTTGAACATCACTATAAAGTCTCCTATGTTCGGAGTATATCTTTGGGAAGAGGCACCCAGTATATCTTTGGGAAGAGGCACCCAGTATATCTTTGGGAAGAGGCACCCAATATATCTTTGGGATAACTTTGGGTAGTGGCACCCATCATAATTTGGTTTCATCAGAGCATCCACGAATTATTATATCGTGGTACTATATTGTGAACTATTATGACCGCTTATACTTGACTACTTCATACGCTATATTTTGTGCAATGGGTTGTGAACACAGGTTGCAAGTTTTGTATGGTGGAACTTGGGCGAGTGGATTTACAATGCCTTTGCTTTGTGGACTATTTCCGATGACCGAAACCTTGGACTCTTTCATACGAGTTTTCTTATTTTACTAAACATGTATACTCACCAACTATTTTCATAGTTGACCCGTTTTCTCTCATGCATTTCGGTGATCGTTAGTAAGCTTTTCTACGGGTCTTGCATAATGAAGTTTTCACTTGTCACTACAAATCGTTATGTAATAGAGCGAAATATTTTGGAATCTAAACTTTGTAATATATTTGCCGATGACGGCTAAAGCGGTATTGTAATGGTGTACTCTTTCTTTTAAATCTTAACGTTGGTATGTTCTATTATCTTGTGCTTATGTTCCTTCCGTTACACCTCGTGTTTCCGCCTCCGGCGGTGTGACAAATTTCATTTCTCAACTAAAATCCATCTTTATTTTAACTTAAAATATCTTTTATCTACTTATTTTTTTATAATCTAATTTCACTATATTTTTTAAAATTTTATGCTCTTTAATTCAACATCCATTTTGATATATTTTTATGAGTTTTAGTTTTATATTTTTAATGGGTTTATTTTATTTTAATTCAAATTTTTACAACTTTAACCTTTATTTCATTTATTTCAATCAATATAATCTTGATTCGTCAAAATCATATACTTTTGGGATAGTGTTTGTGGCGTAAGAGATTGCGAGGTATTTCTATATGCGGAATAATGATGTCGTGGGAAAGCTACGGAAAGTTACGGTAACCCAAACAAACACTTACAACTAACACATATACATTCGAAGTGTTGTGAAACGAATTCACTAAACGGGTAAGCAGACACATATAACTATAGTTATCGCCGCCGCTGTGCGCGGGTACCCGGCTAGTTACTTATAAAACATGCATAACATTCTTTAATCTTTTAAAAGTTCTTAATTTTTAAGTAATGCTCTTTTCCTATTATACTCTTTATTATAAATGGCAAGTTAGCACAAACTTAATGTTCTTGGTTCTCTTGTTTTGAAACACACGCATGGACCTTAACACATTCAGCTAACACACATTTGTAAAATCAATGAGAATACTTTATAAAGTTTCAAAACACACGCATGGGCCTTAACATAAATCAGTGAGTGAGAATACTTTTTATAATTAATAGTTGTTTTCAAAAAATCATCATGGGCCTTAACACAAATCAGTGAGTGAGAATACTTTTTATAATTAATAGTAGTTTTCAAAAAATCATACTACTCTCTTCTATAATATACTAGACGATTATCCGTGTATAGCAACGAGATTTTATAGCGGCATATACTTATAATGATATTTTAGTTAAGTGTTTTGTGTAACGTTTTATGTAACCAAAATATTATTATAACTATACCGTTATAAAATCGTGTTGCTATGCACGAGACACGGGTAATCGTCTAGTTTTCTTAATAAGCATATACATAACTACATAAGCTCAACCGTTATTGGGCCATTAGGCTAAAACATTCAGTATAACCCTTGGAGTTTTGGACCATCTTATTGGGCTTAAGCAAACGAAAACAAGTTAATAACTAAAATGACTGTTAATGATAAATGATTTCATATTCATTACATCATTTTCTTGGTCATATTCCTGCAAGAATAACTGCTCTTACGGTGTGTTCTCCAGTTTTATTTTTAGGAGAAAAGAAAGTAAATGAGAGAAACATACTACTTTTGGTGTTCTCGAATTTCTTTAGTAAGGAAAAAATGATTCATAAAGAAAGTGGACGGAAATTTTGTAGGAAAACTTTCTCCCATATTTATGGATTTGAGGGAAAGAAAGCGACACTTCTTCTTTTTACGTAGAAAGACAATCATGCCCTTACTTTTCTTATAAAGATGTACGAGCATGAAGGGTAAATAAATAAATTTGCATCCTTTTCAAATATATAATTTAAAAACAATTATGCTTCATTACCTTTCTTTTGCTTTGGATGAAACTCGAGAACATAAATAAAATTTGTAACTTTCTTTCCTAATCATTTCCTTTCTTTTATTTTTCTTTTTTTTCTTTTAAGAGAAAGTCGAGAACACAACGTTAGTGGAAGCTATTATCCACACAGCTTTGTTTGACCATGTAATTCAATAATATTTTCTATTATGTGATCATTGCGTTGACATTGACTCACTGCTAACATATTTAGTATCATTAGTTTATACATTATAAGCTTTTATTTATGGCGGATGATTTATACACATTATCTTTGATTGAGACATTCATATGTACAATGAGGTAAAGCTAATATATATATATATATATATATATATATATATATATATATATATATATATATATATATATATATATATATATATATATATATATATATATATATATATATATATATATATAGGGAAGGATCGGGTGGGTTTAGGCTTTTAAGTAGGGATGGTGCATGAATATCACAAGAGCTTTTAAAAAAAGAAAATCAAAAAATCGAAAAATTAAAAAATAAAGAGCATGATAAATAATTAAGAATCTTGAAAAATTTTCAAAAAATCGTTTTCATTACTAAAGGTATTGTGATATTAAGGTCGATTTTATTTTTTACAAAAGTCAAGATCCGTATTGACATAGTCAAGATCGATCTTGACTTTATAAAAATCAAGATTGATCTTAATATCACATAAACTTTTTTTTTAAATACAAATTGTTAATATCACACTAATTTTTTTTATATATCACAATACTTTTTTGTTTTTTTTTATTAATATTATTAATATCATCGTAACTTTTTTAATAAAAAAAATGTTAATATCACGGTTACTTTTTATATCACAGAAACTTTTTTTCTTTTTTTAATATAATTGTTAATATCACCGTAACTATCATATGTTTTTTTAATAAAATTGTTAATATCATAGTAACTATCATATGCTTCTTAATATCACAGTTCATTTTTACATGTAAAAAAGCTTAATATCACAATTGGTTTTATAATATAACCATTTTATAATATTACGTTAGGACACATAATATCGTTAATATCACGGTGGGACTCATAATAAAAAACAAAAATGATCGGAAAAATGCGGAAAATAAAAATGAAAGAAGATAACAATAGTACGATCCTCAAAAGGAAAAATTAAAAAATCGTTTATATGGTCAATTGCTACCGTGAGTTAAGCGCAAATATTGACTTTTTACAAAGTCAAGATCGATCTCGAATGGGCGGTCCAGATCTATCCACATCCGCATGAATTAAAAAATCCGCACTGATCCTCACACTCTCTCTCTCTCTCTCTCTCTATATATATATATATATATATATATATATATATATATATATATATATATATATATATATATATATATATATATATATATATATATATATATATATATATATATATATATATATATATATATATATATATATATATATATATATATATATATATATATATATATATATATATATATATATATAGTTGACTGCACCAATGGCGGACATGACTTATAAATATTTGTTTGTTGTTTTTGTTAATCGAATTGTCAAACAATATTATAAAACAATTGTTTCTTTGTTTTTTTAGAATTATAAATAGTTGTATGGTTTGGTCAAACCATAATCAATTTAAGTTACACAATAATGTTATGCTATGTTGGTATCACCATAATTCCAAAGGTATAGAATACACATCTCTTGTACACGGTGCATATTGTTTTACAACATCTATAGGTAAAATCAAACATGATAAAAATAAGTAGCATGTTATGTAAAGACTTGAAAAGTCATATAAAAAAGTTACATATTATTACTTAGGATATTTTCCAAGTGTGAGCTGATTCCTCATGAGCTAAATATCTAGCCAAGTGAGTATGATGAACCAATTCATTCTTTCTCAAAGGGAATCCATCACCTAGACAATAAAAAAGAGTTGCTAAGTGTTGTTGGCATTTTTTATTCCTCATGAGATGCCTCACTCGATAAATGCATATACTCGATCAAATTGTGATATGACTCATCTAGAATCTAGAGATTCATCTGGACTTACACTTCATATCAATGACATATTACATAGCAAATAAGGCTATTTGTGAAGTGATCGAAATACAATGATCCAATTCATGTAAAAATGAACATTTAACTAAAATTAGTAAAACACTTTAAGATTTAAGTTCATCTATCAGGCTATTCAAAAATGTTGCTTATGATGATAATACAGTTTAAGATTGGGTCAGTCAACTGACTGGTGAATACTGAAGGCTCTAGGAATCTTATTGTTACTTAGCTTATTGTTGTAGTTATCTACTGTACCAGGTTGCTTAGTTTATTGATTATATGGACACTATTTTGGTGTACTTGTATAATTAAATAACGGAACTTTCTTGAAGTCTTGAGCATAAGGGCATTTAGTCATTCTTGAAATCCATGCCTACATTTTCTATACATCTCAATAGATAGTTATGTATCTCACAGCCTTTCAAATTGATGCACTTCTCACTATACCTCACTGTGAATTTGTTTCCTCGTATTTAATGATTGTTAACATGACACACAAAATAAGACACGAGCATAAAAGATCACCCTTTATAATTAAAAACTCAAGATTGATTACCCTCTCAGAACACGAAGCAATGAAGCAATAAACCCCGTTATCTTTGCAAACATAAACGGTAGCATATAATGGGTAGATCACGGTTATAATTAAAAGATAAATTTCAAACAAAAGTATTAAATGAGTGCTCCAGAATTTGGCTCGCACATGACCATAAAGTATGACATGGATCATAACAAATTGACTAACATGTAATGGTAGTTTATACACTATATTACATGAGCATAGTTAGTTTTACTTTCTTA
Organism: Chrysanthemum lavandulifolium; assembly: GCA_022545495.1. Taxonomy (NCBI): domain Eukaryota; kingdom Viridiplantae; phylum Streptophyta; class Magnoliopsida; order Asterales; family Asteraceae; genus Chrysanthemum; species Chrysanthemum lavandulifolium. The sequence continues at coordinate 274,340,673 of CM040243.1, forward strand.
GGACCAATGTTTTACCGGATTGATAAAACTTTGAAACATTGAATTTGCTTTTTCTTATAATTCATTCAAAGCTTTGCCCAAACATTTGTTTCATATGATCTTTCTAGCATCATTTGCCTTCAAAGTGATAATACATTGAGACCTTCAATTTAATTGTTGCAGTAGCAAGTAAAATATATAATGATCATAAATGAAGGGTGGATAAAAGTATTACTATAGCTTGTGCATAAAATGCTACACTTAGGTAATAGTTATCCCAAACATCGATATATGCACCGGTGGATCACCGATATTATCGCTAAGTTAAACACATGGCCGGGTATTTAAAAAGGTTGCGATGAAAAATCTTTGATGGTCGATAATGTGGGTTCTACTCACCGCCACTGTTCTTTCGATTTTACCAAATCACCACAGGTGCCTCATAATCACTCGCATCTACAATAGGAATAAACATATAAAATGTAAGATATCAAAAATTCATTTAAATCTTCATCCAAAAAAGCACAAAGTAATAAAGATGATGTTTATAATATATATATTACATATACGATTCTATAAGTTCAAATATTAGAGGATTACGTAGATGGTAATGAGGAAGAAAATCAGAAGAAACAGTTAAAATCTATTGTGAAATCGACGATGAGAGGCTTTTTAGAAGATGGAAAAAGCTTACCAATATATCGGAAAAGGAGCATTTGCTTACAGCTATTGAGGATTATCGATACTTGTCGGTGTAGCCGAGATCGATTCCGGAAGATCAAGACAAATTCCTCAAGATCCGCATGAGGTCGATACATGAAGGGTGGAAAATAGGGTTATGCGGCCAAGAAGAGTGGCCGCAGTGAGTGTTGTCGCTAGAGTTTCTCGAGAGATGGGTGTGAAGCTAGGTAAACAGGTTGGGTATTCAATCGGGTTTGAAGACCGCACTTGTGAAAAACGGTTATAAAATACATAACCAATGATATGTTACGTAGGAGATACTCGGTGAACCGGATCTCACAAGTTATACCATGGTGATGGTGGATGAGGCGCATGAACGGAGTTTATCAACCGACATTGGGCTCGGTTTGGTTAAGGATATTCCGAGGTTCGTCCCCGACCTCAAGGTGTTTATATCAAGTGCGGCAATGGATGCTCGTAAATTTAGTGAATATTTCGACTCTTCATTGATCATTGACATTCCAGAAGGCGATTTCCAATATAAATACACTACAATCGAATCACCCGGCGGTTTCCATGGATGCTTGCTATTGTCGTGGCTCGTGATTCATGTTCTTGAACCACAAGGAGATGGTGACATATTGATCTTTTCATTTGGACAAGAGGAAATGTAAAGACCAAGAGATCCTTAAACATTGAATGAGGGATTTGGTAGTAAAATACCGAGCCGATTATATACCCTATTTATGCCATTATTCCCACCGAGCTTGAGGATAAAATATTTCTACCAACTCAAGGAGCGCGAAGGTGGTCCCGCTACTAATATTGCGAAACATCGTTGACGATCGATGGTATTAAGTATGTGATAGATCCTAGATTCAACTACTACGTTTGGTAGTAAGAGTGTTTAACACTAATAATAAGATTGTGTCCGTGTTCTCGCAATTGCTTTAATGACATGTTTTGCTTGGCCAAATAGACATGCCAATCAAGCTACCGGTGGTTGAGCACGGTAACGACTTCTTCGGTTTAACCGTCCCGGCTTCTTTTATACCTCCTCAACTTATGTACAAAATAAGAGCATATAGCAAATGGACCATCGATGCAAGACCATGGCGATCACACTATGACAATTCACTTTTGGACGCATGAGTTAATACCAAACAACCCATTTAAGCACTTAATATGGAAGTGCGGTCCAACATGTTAAAGCTAATAAAGAAGCTGTTGCTAACGCCAAGAACTCGTGATAATTGCAGACATAAAGCTAGCGTTGTGCCATTTGTGCCAAACACCCAAAGACATTACATATCCCACATAAACAGATACCAACACATATTCAAGATCGGGCCGGTCACCCTATCACCAAGCCCATGGGAAAAAATGATGAAACAACATACCGTAATCTGTCAAGACCGAAAATGTATACCTCCCCGTCCAAGGCGTAAAATGCACCCAAGATACATAAAGCTTAAAATGCAGACCTATACTTCTGTCATATCCGAATAAAACATCACCAATCCAATTTACACTTCAATTTCAAAAAGACTCACAATATTTATCGTAAAAAGTACAACAACCCTAACAAAGAGTAACCATTACTTTTTTATTCGGTCGAACAACGTGCTTTTTTATATAACATATCATTATAACAAATCTTGATGAGCTGATTAACATATCATTATAACATAATTCGCTCAACAACATGACAAATCAATACACTTTATTAACAAAAGAACAAAAATAAATGTACAACAACATTGTTCGGATAGGTGGGTGACTTAATAGGCGTAAATAGAGCGATTTTAGCCTCATTTTAAATCAAAGTGAAATAAAAAGAGTTAGTAGTTACCGATTTGGATGAAACTACGTGCCTCGTGATTTTAAGGTAAATAAGAAAATAAGAGGGTTTGGAATTGGTTAACTCACCTCTAATAAGAACACGAAGGCCTACTAAACGTGAGTCTCAGGTCGGGAAAGGTATGACATGGAGCAAACATGAAGACCTTCATTTAGTGAGTCTTGATGAATTGTATTTGGTGTTGTCCTCCGGCATCGTTACAATTATATCATCGTCATTGCTTTCGATCGGTCGTTATTACCGCACATACAAAAATAGCAATATGAAAAAGCATAACGAAGTGAAAACTATGCAAAATTATACCTTCAAAGCTCCGGTGCCTCCAAAGCTTGTTTGAGGGCTGTTACTTGGGAACGGTGGTGGTTTAGTCAATCGCCACGGTGGTGGTTCGTGGTGGGACAGTGTTTGTAGTATGACCGATACTACTTGGCATAACCAATGCTTCGGAACACCCCGCCCAATGATGGACAGCTACGATTCGCTTAATCATCGCATTGCTCAAACACATGCTCATCGCGACAACCAAATTTTTTCTTCAAAAGTAGTGCTCATGACTATCGCCTTGTAATTTAGCGCTCACAACGGCCAAAGGCCACTTGTCGTACCCACAACTGCAACTCACCGCAGTCTTTGACACCTTCGTGTGAGGCCTCACTAGGATACTTAAAATTGACGTCACAAGATAGACAATCAAAAGGTTCATCTTGCAACCGTGCATTTGACAAAACCGCATCCTTCCCTAAGTTTCAAAGCAGTACATGACCAACGGTCGAAGTCATCCCTATCTATAAATCTTCGACATCGATGATCACCTTTTTACATCTCTTACCACATGTGGCAATACCGAAGTTATATGTATTTACAGCTTTCTATTTCAAAATAAATATAATGCAGTAGCAATCTCAAACAGTTGTTGGTTTCTTCTGAATTTCACAGGTTGTGTTTTGTAATCGAAATAAACAGTAGTATAGAAACTGATATATGATTTCTGAATATTGTATTGATATGGAATAATTGTTTACAGAAATCCTAACCTATTTATACAAACTGAATCGGTACCTTTGGAAGAAAGGAATACCGTTTCACAAAAAGTAAACGATACAATCTAATCTAAACGTTATAACCATATTCGGTTATGACCCAGCCCATATACAAGTTTCTGGTTTATACAGAACTTACCTACATACATATACTAATATACTAAAAGGTCTTTAGACTTTATATATAAACAAACTATAATAAGTTTAGTTTAACATCCAATACTCCCCCATAAACTAAACTTGTCCACGGTGAGTCTTGACTTGTCTTCATAGTAATGGTGCATCTTCATCAGAGTAATAAGCGAGAAGTGATTCTTCTTTCTTGTCTTTCCAATTGTTGCTATGTGATTTTTCATTGTTGTCTTTCTCCTTCCATTTGGTGCAGTCATATGAAAGGTGTCCATAGTTGTCACATTTGTAGCATTTCCTGTCACTCTTGTCTCGCTTCTCCTCGATATGTACCTCTTTCTTTGTTAAAGTTTCTTCCTCGTCCTCTTTCATGTCCTTGATTTCTTGAACTTGTCATTAGAAGTTTGTCTTGATGATTCTCTTCATGTTCGTCTTGACTTTTGAGTCGTTCTTCAAAAGCGCTTATTCGTCTATTGCTTCTTCAAATGGCATGGTGTCAATTTCTTGATATTGCTCGATAGACGCCACTATTGGTAGAAACTTCTTTGGAGCGGAGTTGAGTAGTTTTCTTACTAACACTTTGTCTTTCAAATTCCACCAAGGCTTTTAAATTTTGCCTTTATACTACTTAACTTCCTCCAAAATCACTTACTTTCTCATCCGGTTTCATTCGTAGAGTCTCTAGTTCACTTTTAAAGTTTGCGGTCTTGCCTTTTGAACTAAGTCGGCCTCAAATACTTGACTTTAATTGATTCCCATACTTTTTGCAATGAATATTGTGCTACTTGCATTAAAACATCTTGAGGCAAAGTTTGGAAGATCATTGCCTTTGATGTGTTTTCTTTCTTCTCATTTGCTTTGACTCCTTCTTTCACTTCTATTGCTTCCCAAATGCCATATGCCTTTAATAGTGTCTCCATCATGATTGCCCATGTTGTGTAGTTTGTTTCAGTAAGTTTCGGGCATTGAAGTGCAATATTTTGTTCTTTATCGTTCGTCATGCTTTGACGTGCTTTAGTCTTTCTAGCCTTCTTTCTTCCTATCTTTCTTTGTTTTGCTTGTACCACTCAGGTTTTCTTTTGCTTATTATCTGTGCCACTAAGGTCTTGTTTGCCACGAAGGACTTGATTTCCACTAAGTTCTTAATTGCCACTAAGGATGTTGCCACTAAGGATATTGCCACTAAGGATGTTGCCACTAAGGATTTTGCCACTAAGGATGTTGTAAAAGGAATATGATTCGGTTTTGCTACTTTCATCAATCGATTTTTCTCGCTAGTGGGAAATTTCTATCTTACTAACAATCAATAAGAACTTTTCCTAATTTATATGGAGTAGTAAATAGTAAATATGTTGGAAAAAAAACCGGTCGATTAGGGCAAGCACCAGACGTCTTCTTCTTCTGATGGTGGTTACTTGACGGTTTCTTCCTTTTCCTGATTCGTGATACCAATATCGCTACACACCGTGTTGTACAACAACCATTCACTTTGATTCTTGCCTTTTCAATCGATGACCACTTATACTGTTCTTTCTGGATCGATTAAACTCTTGCTCGATGCCAATTGTTGGTTTCTTCCGAATTTCACACAGTTGTGTTTGTAATCGAAATAAGCGAGAGTATAAACCGATATATGATTTCGAATATTGTATTGATATGGAATAATTGTTTACAATCCTAACTTATTTATACAAACTGAATCGGTACCTTTGGAAGAAAGGAATACCGTTTCACAAAAAGTAAACGATACAATCTAATCTAAACGTTATAACCATATTCGGTTATGACCCAGCCCATATACAAGTTTCTGGTTTATACAGAACTTACCTACATACATATACTAATATACTAAAAGGTCTCTAGACTTTATATATAAACAAACTATAATAAGTTTAGTTTAACATTCAATAACAGTTAAATCCAAAGTGACCCATTTGTATACAAACAGAATAAAGATGATGAATAAAACCTTCTGATTCTAATAAAGTTGGTAAATATGATAGAGATGTTACCATAAGCATAATTGGAGCCATACGGTGAGGAGGATAAGTTCTTTGCTTAAGGTGGAGTGCGAGGATAAATTGACTTGCCACATTCACGGCGAACCTCGCGTCACGCCTATGAAGGCCGTACACCGGATGCTAATGTCACCGTCATTGAAAACAAAGGTGCTAAGTACTTATATTCAATCTAATGCTAGTAATATTCTATCTTTTATTTATTCTTGTTTGTAAATGATGATACCTCAACTATAGGCGGATCAAGCAAAGCGGGATCGATGCGAATATGATCAAAGAACCTTTGATAGCGTGCACTTTGTCCTTGATACCAACGACCCTTTGATAGTACCGCGTCTTCACCGGCGGCACATGCATCGCCGCTCGCAATCGATGCAAAGATGCATTAACCGATTAAAATGAAGATTGCACATTCATTTACCGCTTTGAATACTTTTGGTATTTGCAACAAGCTTCCATAGCGAGAACGGATTCGATTGGACTATAATCCGTCACCGAAAAATAAAATCGGGTTAAATGCTATGCCGAAATTGGATGCGTTTGTAATCACTATGTTATTCGACTTTTGTAGTCGAATTTTGTTCTAAATGAAATAAGCTCAAAAATTTCGAGTTTGCCTTTTCTTATTCACGGGAGCGTGTGATGAAAATCGTTACACATTACCTCAAACGCTTTACACCGGATCTTTGTTGGCGCAATTGTATATCTAAATGTTTTATCTAAATGTTCTATGAAGGTCGTACACGGATGCTATTGGCGTAATCCGCACACATGATAAGTAAATAAACCTTTATATTAATGTCATAACTTTCTAATCACTCGAGAATTACTTCATCGGTTTTAAAAACCCGTGCAAACCGACATGACATCGCCTGAGGGTTAACTATATGGTGCGAACCTTATACAGGCCGAACCATGCCATGGTTGCCCTCGCTATTTGGCTTACCCGAACAAACATGGTAATCTTTCAAATATATCCATAAGGTCTTTATCAAGTATAAATGTAATACATTATCCATATTGAATGTGCCAAACTTAATTTTTTAATCTCTAGCATCGATTACATGAAATTAAAGATCGTCACGTTATTCGTTTATCGAATATTTAGTATGGATGATGATTATTCGGAAGAAATGAAGATGGGAGGATAGTTAATGAGGCGTTGATGAAAATTATGTATTTAGTAGGAAGACGATTAGACGAGACTTACATCATGGTTGTCGTTGTTTACATCATGCTATGTCTTAATAGTTACTACACATATTAGGGAGCACCGTCATCATATCCGAAACGACATTTGAGGGTCATTGTTGGGTGCTTTTGATATTAGTCGCGTTTAGTTTTAGTGTCGTCCATTGGTTCGTCAACTCTAGCCGTGAATAACTCTTTCCCCGATATGTGTACATCCAAATCCATAAAACAACATATAATCAAATGAAAAGCGAGAAAAATTGAAGAAATAAATAACATAGCAAGGACATCAATAATATTACACGATAATCGATCACAGACTTACTTGGTTCCCTAGTGAGGATAATTCTTAAATCGGTTTGTAATGGAATGCGTCATGGTATCATTTTACACATAACTTTAGCGACCATCGACATCAACATATCGTAATAAATATCTCGCAACATTTAATTGTAACACCCCGACCGACAAGGGTAAAGATATCACAATATGGTTTCATATCGAACTTTAAATACTATACAATAGCGGAAGCCTTTCAAAACTTACAAAAGATAATATAAATAACTTATATTCAAAAATAAATCTAAGATCTCTATGGTCAAATCTTGCTCTCACTCTACTCTCAAACCCGGATCGCCTATCCCATAAGCTCATCTTGAAATGCTTAATACCGCCGCATGAAAAGAAAAGTGCCGAGCTTACAAAGCCCAGTGAACGGATATAACGAAACAAAACTAAAATGTAATAAATATACAAATACGAAATCAAAATAAAATAATGAACGAAGGATCTTTTAGAATTCTCATGGAAGCACAATTATACGTAAATCCAAACAACCACATAACACATCGTAATAGCACATTAAAGACCAAACACTCAACATATTAAGAATAACAGAATTACATATAAGCCAAACGAAAAATCTCAAACTAACGGAAAACACTTTTAGACAAATAAACATGGCATTCATACAAATCAATTAATCAACATTAACACACTTAATTAAATATTGTAGCAATGAAAAATCGACAAATCATGGCAATCATAATAGCTAAACAGCTTCTCATATCAAATCCTAACCTTAGCGAGTTTCAACATGGCAAGTCACATATGCGAGACGGATAATTAACCTTCAATAAGTTCAAATTATACACTAACATATTCATCTCGCAGATCAACGTATTCACGAACGATAGCAAATCATAATATCGATATACAAATCGGTAACAATCTTATCCTATCATGGCAATTTATAATCACTTAAACAAATACGTCATAAGCACATTCACTAACATATCATATCGAAAATATCTTTCCTCTTCAAAAAGTAACATCGAAAGTAAATGGAGTAGCTAGCTCCGAATTTTGTGAAGACGCCAGTATTGCACACGACATCATTCACCGGACAACATATCGGATAACGATCGATCTAGGATGCATCCATACGCCCCTTCCTACATATTCACAAATATGCTTCACCATCCGAGACGTGGCGAACATCACTCTATCGCCCTAGAGTCATATCGAGGTGCATCAACGATACGGACATGGAACCCCATGACTAGTTAAATATTTGGTTATTATCAACCAACTTAAGTCAAACAGATTTCGATATAGCATGGATCATATTCAACACAAGGTCACGTAATCATATCGATAGTTCATATCCTAAGGTTCATATTCGATAATCGAAATCATAAGTTCATTATTATAGTGGCATATCATATGTTCATAAACAGAAGTTCATAACCAGAGGTTCATAACCCAAATGTAGCAGGGTTCAACAAATGTATATAACAAAGTCTTCCTAACATAAGTTCACATCAGATATTGCATAGTTCACTAGAACATAAATTCAGATAAGTAACAGATCAAACATTCGAAAAGGGTTCATAGCAATGGCATCGGAAATCCTAATAAACATAAGAGATATGACGAAGAAGGAAAACATGAGGGACCTTTATTTGAAAAGGTCGAAATATCTCGAATGATAACACAAATGTCTTAAAGTAAGATGTAATATCCGCACTTTAAAGCAAATGAGAAGAAAACAAACGAATGAACGAATACGAAGATGTAACGTCGCGTCTCCTCCAACGAATCTACACGGATTATGATTATTTAATACTTATTAGTATAACGGATTAATCTCATTAATACTTTTAGGGTTGTCGATTATTCCCATTTTAGTGATGACGAATTCCAACGTTTTAGGGTTTCAATTATTAATTAGCCAAACGTATGGGTTTAATATGATAATCATCTTATTTAAGAGCTTATATGATCATTATTCATAGCATAGAGTTTACAAATGTCAAAGACGGATTTTAAGACTCTCTTTCAAAGTAGTTTACATAATTTATAACTCACATGAAATAACGAAATTACACAATTAACTTTTAACCCTTAATCAACTTCCCATTTTTAGTTCTAGGGTTTCCATACCTTTAATATTACTTATTACGCATTCAATTAACATGTTACTCCTTTTAATGACTTCCACTTTGACCTAGAACGTATATGGAAACAAACCGAAGTTACCTCAAAACTCATGCATGTCCTTACGTAATTCATTTACACATGTTGACCCATAATTACCCAAAATTACATGTTGCACCTTTAACATCTTTAATTATACGATCTAACCTTCTATTTTCATATTTTACACTTTTAGCCCAAAGGTTTTAGAATTTACAAAACATACCCTTTTAGTTAAATAAAATTCGAATAACCCTCTAAATATCCAAAATCACACGCTTAACCCCACACTTATTTTATACGCTTAGTACATGCCTTTCTTGTTTTTTCAAAAATAACCTTTAAGTTTCAATATTTACAAAATCAACCCAAACCTTTTTATTTAGAACCGATTAGGGCATAATTCAAAAGCAAGCCCTAAACCTAAGTTACACCAATCATTAGCTCCTCATTAATACTTCATTAATTACCTTCAATGATTACAAGGAAACCCTAGTTCATGAAAACCCTAATCGCCTTTTAAAAACCTTTCCTTTTTATGCGTTTCGAACAAGAAAACCCAAGACAATTCACACAAGCTTCAAATTCATAAACATGTATTTTACTCAGGTCTTATAACATGTATCAACTTCTGGAAAAATCAATTCATGATCTCTAAAAATATTATTAGCTCATTCGTTAATTAATATACGATTTTAGGGTTTTGGATTCCAAATAATTTCATACAACTTATAAATCATGCATGGCTAATTTTTATGTGTTATATACGACTTATAGGACTGAATTCAACATTAGAAACATACCCTTGATGAGCTTGAATCGTTAGAACAAAAGAAGCACAAAAACCCTATTTGCCGAAACCCTAATTCACTCAAAAACTCTCCACGACTAAAACAGCAGCTTTGGAACTCAAACACTATTTTTCCCACCTTCTATACCTTGAATCTCGTCCAAGAAAAATGGTCTCAAGCTCTGGAAACTAGAAGTCGAATTGTTTAGGGTTTTTAGGTCGGTTTGGTGAAAATCGGTTATTAGGGATTATAGGAACCGAATATTTGTATATATACTTGAGCTATTATTTTTCTTGTGGGCTTTATAATGCATTGGACTTAAATTAAATGGACTCTTAATAATATAAATTTATATTGGGCTTTTATTAGTTTTAATTCTTTTATAAACTATTTTAAATATTTTCATTAATATGTAAAATACAAAACTAATTTTATAAAATCATAAACTATAAAACTACCTTTACAAAGTGTTTAATATTTATTTAGATCATGTGGGATATTTCTTAAAATTCTCCAATTTACATAGCTTACTTGGTATTCTTTTGAATTAATTATTCATACTTTTGATTGTAGGGGTATTTTGGTCTTTTGTGAACTTTAGAAATTCAGGTATTACAATTCTTCCTCTAAAAGAAAATTTCGTCCTCGAAATTGGACAAGACGAACGAGAATGAGAACTAATCGGTTTCAAAATTTCTAGGAATATAACGAACGTTAATCTTATATCGGAACAAATGAATTTCTTATCGAATATTCGAACTCATACTTATTCGTAAAATCAAATAAATAGTCAAATACTTTTAATGGATAATTACATACGACGTAATAATGGTGGAGAAAGATGAGACGCAAAATCAAACGACAAATTCTAACTTATTCAGATATCTAAATGATGAGGACATCAAATGCATAGATGTAAATAAATCCTACCGCCTCAATAGTCGCAGAAATATGGGAGACATATAAGGTTAAGATAGTCATAGCAATCTAGAGGTTCGTGCAGATCATAACAACTTCAATTCCAAACGTACAAAACTTATATGAAACAAATATCGACAAAATCTCACAAATAGGTACGAATTTCAAACGAACATGAAAGCATCAAATAAGATACAAATCAAAGTCCATACACACATCAATCACGGGCATTTCGACGTCAGATACCTTCAATAAGTTCAGATTATATGATCTCGGTATTATTACGTTGATCGAAGGCCATAATACTTGCATCACATAACAAGTTCTTATTGTCACTATATTCGGTCTTGGGTCATGACAAAACACATAACACATATCATAACAAAACATATCACATACGGTAACATACATATAGCAAGTAACATATAATAACAACCCAGATTCACATGAGTATACCATCATGATGGCCATACTTCATCCAAGCGGTAAACGAAAACTACACTATGAAAATAAATAGCAAACGAAACTTATGAGGACTAACGAAACTTAACGACTTTAGCAGAAAGAAGCAATGAGACGAAACTATACTTCCAAAATTTTGTTTTATTTCCATTAATCAAACAAAATTCGCAGAATCGTCTTAAGATGATCTTCCAAAACAAAACTTAAAATCCCAGATTCAAACGTCAAATGAAAACAAAAGGGCCTAGCTCAAAATCAAACGTCAGAAAATTCTCATAAAGAGAGTAACAAATCAGAAACGAAACTCCTATTCTCGTGTCGGATTGAACCTACTAGTAGCCGTAGATTCCAAATCTGAATCCACCTCGTGTTCCTCTTCTTCCTCTTCCTCCTCGTCCTCCTCGTCTTCCTCGCTTATCCATCCGTTCTTGTTTCCTTCATGTTGTGGTAGTAAGCGACTAGCAAAGCCACCTTTACGCTTCCTCTCTTCCTCCTCTGGCACACGATCCACGAAGGTATACAGATCGCGACTCTCAGCTCGTCCTACTCCTTCATCCTCAACGAACTTGGGACACCTATCATGATATGTAGTAGTGAAACCTTCGTTGTCAACCACCTTAGTTTCATATTCTTCCACCACCTCTCCGTCAATGGTCCTCAAGGTCAGCTTCTCCTCGATGGTACATGGCCACATATTGGCCGGAACTTTTATCCTCTTATTAGTCCTCTTCACTTTACCATACCTCGTGCAGCCCTTAGCAATGATAACGGCCCACTTCGTCTTCTCCTTATGCTGCCTAGCCGGTCCTCGATTACTCCTATCAGATGAACTAGCGCGACGGGGAATAACCATCTAAAAGAAATTCCAACTATCAGCAAAACTTAAATACGATAGGGTACGCAAAGAAGTACGCAGAAAGGAAAATCCTAAATCTACCCACTTCTCACAGGTCATAGCCTAAGCTCTAAGGGTCCTAAAACCTAGAGCTCGATACCATAAATTGTAACACCCCAATTCGACAAAGGTAAAGATATCACAATACGGTTTCATATCAGAACTTTAAATACTATACAATAGCGGAAGCCTTTACAAAAACTTACAAAAGATAATATAAATAACTTATATTCAAAAATAAATCTAAGATCTCTATGGTCAAATCTTGCTCTCAGCTCTACTCTCAAACCCAGATCAGCTATCCCATAAGCTCATCTTGAAATGCTTAATACCTGCCGCATGAAAAGAAAAGTGCGGCTGAGCTTACAAAGCCCAGTGAACGGATATAACGAAACAAAAACTAAAACAGAATAAATATACAAATACGAAATCAAAATAAAATAATGAACGAAGGATCTTTTAGGATTCATGGAAGCACAAATATACAGAAATCCAAACAACCACATAACACATCGAACGACCAAACACTCAACATATTAAGAATAACAGAATTACATATAAGCCAAACGAAAATCTCAAACTAACGGAAAACACTTTTAGACAAATAAACATGGCATTCATACAAATCAATTAATCAACATTAACACACTTAATTAAATATTGTAGCAGCGGAAAAATCAGACAAATCATGGCAATCATAATAGCTAAACAGTTCTCATATCAAATCCTAACCTTAGCAGAGTTTCAACATGGCAAGTCACATATGCAGACATATAATTAACCTTCAATAAGTTCAAATTATACACTAACATATTCATCTCGCAGATCAACGTATTCACGTAACGATAGCAAATCATAATATCAGATATACAAATCGGTAACAATCTTATCCTATCATGGCAATTTATAATCACTTAAACAAATACGTCATAAGCACATTCACTAACATATCATATCGAAATATCTTTCCTCTTCAAAAGTAACATCGAAAGTAAATGGAGTAGCTAGCTCCTGAATTTTGTGAAGACGCGTATTGCACGACATCATTCACCGACAACATATCGGATAATGATCGGATCTAGGATGCATCCATACGCCCCTTCCTACATATTCACAAATATGCTTCACCATCCGAGACGTGGCGGAACATCACTCTATCGCCCTAGAGTCATATCGAGTGCATCATCGATACGGACATGGAACCCCATGACTAGTTAAATATTTGGTTATTATCAACCAACTTAAGTCAAACAGATTTCGATATAGCATGATCATATTCAACACAAGGTCACGTAATCATATCGATAGTTCATATCCTAAGGTTCATATTCGATAATCGAAATCATAAGTTCATTATTATAGTGGCATATCATATGTTCATAAACGTAAGTTCATAACCGAGGTTCATAACCATAAGTTCATAACCCAAATGTAGCGTGGTTCAACAAATGTATATAACAAAGTCTTCCTAACATAAGTTCACATCGATATTGCATAGTTCACTAGAACATAAATTCGTATAAGTAATGATCAAACATTCGAAAAGGGTTCATAGCAATGGCATCGAAATCCTAATAAACATAAGAGATATGACGAAGAAGGAAAACATGAGGACCTTTCTCGAAAAGGTCGAAATATCGAATGATAACACAAATGTCTTAAAGTAAGATGAATATCCGTACCTTAAAGCAAATGAGAAGAAAACAAACGAATGAACGAATACGAAGATGTAACGTCGCGTCTCCTCCAACGAATCTACACGGATTATGATTATTTAATACTTATTAGTATAACGGATTAATCTCATTAATACTTTTAGGGTTGTCGATTATTCCATTTTTAGTGATGACGAATTCCAACGCTTTAGGGTTTCAATTATTAATTAGCCAAACGTATGGGTTTAATATGATAATCATCTTATTTAAGAGCTTATATGATCATTATTCATAGCATAGAGTTTACAAATGTCAAAGACGGATTTTAAGACTCTCTTTCAAAGTAGTTTACATAATTTATAACTCACATGAAATAACGAAATTACACAATTAACTTTTAACCCTTAATCAACTTCCCATTTTTAGTTCTAGGGTTTCCATACCTTCAATATTACTTATTACGCATTCAATTAACATGTTACTCCTTTTAATGACTTCCACTTTGACCTAGAACGTATATGGAAACAAACCGAAGTTACCTCAAAACTCATGCATGTCCTTACGTAATTCATTTACACATGTTGACCCATAATTACCCAAAATTACATGTTGCACCTTTAACATCTTTAATTATACGATCTAACCTTCTATTTTCATATTTTACACTTTTAGCCCAAAGGTTTTAGAATTTACAAAACATACCCTTTTAGTTAAATAAAATTCGAATAACCCTCTAAATATCTAAAATCACACGTTTAACCCCCACACTTATTTTATACGTTTAGTACATGCCTTTTACTATTTTTTCAAAAATAACCTTTAAGTTTCAATATTTACAAAATCAACCCAAACCTTTTTATTTAGAACCGATTAGGGCATAATTCAAAAGCAAGCCCTAAACCTAAGTTACACCAATCATTAGCTCCTCATTAATACTTCATTAATTACCTTCAATGATTACAAGGAAACCCTAGTTCATGAAAAACCCTAATCGCCCCTTTTAAAAACCTTTCCTTTTTATGCGTTTCGAACAAGAAAACCCAAGACAATTCACACAAGCTTCAAATTCATAAACATGTATTTTACTCAGGTCTTATAACATGTATCAACTTCTGGAAAAATCAATTCATGATCTCTAAAAATATTATAAGCTCATTCGTTAATTAATATACGATTTTAGGGTTTTGGATTCCAAATAATTTCATACAACTTATAAATCATGCATGGCTAATTTTTATGTGTTATATACGACTTATAGGACTGAATTCAACATTAGAAACATACCCTTGATGAGCTTGAATCGTTAGAACAAAAGAAGCACAAAAACCCTATTTGTAAAAACACTAATTCACTCAAAACTCTCCACGACTAAAACAGCAGCTTTGGAACTCAAACACTATTTTTCCCACCTTCTATACCTTGAATCTCGTCCAAGAAAAATGGTCTCAAGCTCTGGAAACTAGAAGTCGAATTGTTTAGGGTTTTTAGGTCGGTTTGGTGAAAATCGGTTATTAGGGATTATAGGAACCGAATATTTGTATATATACTTGAGCTATTATTTTTCTTGTGGGCTTTATAATGCATTGGACTTAAATTAAATGGACTCTTAATAATATAAATTTATATTGGGCTTTTATTAGTTTTAATTCTTTTATAAACTATTTTAAATATTTTCGGCTAATATGTAAAATACAAAACTAATTTTTATAAAATCATAAACTATAAAAACTACCTTTACAAAGTGTTTAATATTTATTTAGATCATGTGGATATTTCTTAAAATTCTCTGAATTTACATAGCTTACTTGGTATTCTTTTGAATTAATTATTCATACTTTTGATTGTAGGGGTATTTTGGTCTTTTGTGAACTTTAGAAATTCAGGTATTACATTTAGCAAGAAATGGATATTTAAGAAACTTATCACCTAAATTACATATAGACTACAATAAACTACCACAAACACAATAGACTAAACATCCATATGAGAACGACATTGCACAATTAGAACTTCTACATCCACATTTGCTATTAATCAATGTAAGTAAACATCAAATTAAAAATTGTATAACACGGATAATACATGCACATCAAAATTCATAAAACATTACAACTTGATAAAACAACTCATTAATAACAATGAAACGAACAATGCGGTGCTCATGCTTATTTACCATTCTTGTAAACTTGACGGATAAGCCCTTGGTCTCATACATCTTCTTAGACCTCCACGAATGGGAAGAATGCAAAAAAGCCATTGTACCTTATGGGAACTGAAATGCAATCACGACCATTTTTGATATTCAACTTTATTATCCTTGTCTTAGTAAACTCTTGTGGCACTTTGACATATCAACAAAATTAGAGTCTTACATGCCAATGATATATGGACCGAAATCACAAAAGAAGGTTACATGCACGATTAATGAGATTGATATAGTAGAGATGTGACAAAATGGGTGGGCATGCATGTCATCTAATGGGTGAAAAGGTTGATGAACCTTCTCGAGAAAGTTTCGATACCCATTCTCTTTAAAATACTGAATTGAAAGAAAGCAAGAGACAACCCAAATGGACAGATTACAACACAAGCAGAACATATTTATGAAACAAAAACATGGTAAATAATTTGCATACCTTAGCGAACCTCAACGATGTGATCGATGTTTGAAGCGCATGGGGTTTTAAGAACACATATATACTCGAATACAATAACTTTAACATTAAATCTAAAGGAAAAAGCATACCTTTGTGCAAAATAAGAATGAACATAGGTTAAAGGATCAAACACCAACAAAAATATACAAACATTAGTGGACTAAGCTACATGCATACATATCATGATGGAGATGGGCGACTAAAAGATGAAATTAGGGGTTTCAAGAAAAGGTATATTAGGAATAAGCTCGATTTTTTTATCGTGATATTAGGGTTATAATTTGTAAGGATTCCTTGGATTAATACATAATTTAAGGAAAATATATGTATAATAAGTTTTAAAAGAAAATTACTTAATATAATTTTGTAGAGATTTATAAATTTAGTTTTCAAGTTATAATCAAAAAATGTATTGGTTTAGTGGTAATCATGTTTGTTTGTAGACCTAATGAGACCAGGTTGAATCAAATGCATGCATGATTTTTGAAGAATAAAAAACCAAAATTTTAATAAATAAAAAAAATCCGAAAAATCTAATAAATAAAAAATTCGAAATTTATAATAAATTAAAAAATATTGCTTAGGTGGACATATAATGCTTAGGTGGCATTGGTGGCATTAATGCCAAATGCCTCCTGTTATATATATATATATATATATATATATATATATATATATATATATATATATATATATATATATATATATATATATATATATATATATATATATATAGTGAAACTTTATTTTAGAACCCACTTTAAGCGAGAATCTGAGAACTACTTTTAGCCACTAGATTAATTGATCAATGGTCAAAAATAAATGTGCCATTTATGTAAATAAACAAAAGATCATGTTTGTTATTGTAACTAGTGTAAGGGTAATTTAGGAATAACACAATTATTTTTTTTAAACCGTCTATATCAATATGGATCTCACCTCATATGATTTCAAAAAAAAAAAAAAACTGACAAAATACTCATCATCTATCATCACCGCCTCCAATTTATTCTCTATATACAAACCCTAACCCTAATTAGATCCGATCAGATCCACCACCAATGGTTGACATCGACATCCGTCGTCTCCCAACCTCCAATTAGCATCTCATCTCATCTCATCTCATCACATCACACATGTCCAGGTTATCCATTACTAATCCCCACAACAACTATAAATACCCCACTGATCATTTCACAAACCCTAAAAACCCTAACTCGTTCAATCTTCAAACACCGTACAATTTACTTTCCGGCGTGGCACCGGTAATACTGACAACGGTAGCAACATAGGTGGTGATTCCGGTATGTGCCGTGATCTGAATCATGTTTTCACTGGTGCAGCGTTTGATTGTGTCTAAAGTTAAGGTGACTGTTAATTCTTTGTGTTGGGTTACTCATTTTGAAGTGATGAGATTTGAATGCTATCAACTTGGCATGCTGAAATCTGTTTGTGTGACATTGTAATTGATCTTCAAGAGTAAGGTGATATTCAAGCATTTTTCTTAACATTGTATATTGTAGTTTTATAGTATTGACTATATGTTAATTCTTTAATTGAGAAAGTCATTATACGTGTTATACCTACAATATTTTACAATTGAATATTTTAATTTGTAGGACATGATTGTGACAAGTATCTGATCTTTTAACTTCTTGCTAAAATGAATGGATAAGTGAATAAGTACTATATTGTGACATACTTTTGATCGGTGTTTTTAAATTTTATCTTTGAATGTTCGTATAGTTTGTGATGTAATATTATTTATTTTATAATTTCTAAATGGTTGAATGTAGTTATTATTACTGTAATTATTATTTGTTTCAAAGACTTCGTGTTTGCGAAACAAGTATGTTTCCTAAAACATACATGTAATTATTATTTTTTTCAAAAACTTATGAACATGTATGTTTATTTAGTAAGTGTAATTATTTATTTTTTCAAATGCTTCATGTATGTTTATATTTCAAAAATAATATATAAATAATGTTTTGTAGATGTTTTAGTAGTTGTATATATGTATTTTAACAACTGGGCATACACGTAATAATAAAACAAAATGGGCGCAATTATTATAAGAGTGTATTTTAACAAGTGTGCATACATGATTTAATAATTGCATATATATTCAACACAATTCTATTGTTGCTAACTTTTATGCGTTTTTTTTTTGTATCGGTATAATTACAAGAATGTTCATGCTACAAATGTATATATGTCCGACTTTTGAAAAAATTAGTGACGGCTACACTTGTGCATATATTTTCGACTTCTAAAAATGATGATAACAATGAGTGTGCACATATGTCTATTTGTGTTGAATATTATTAATGCTCACGTGTATAGATCGATTAGATTCATGTATTTATGGTTTTTAGAAATTTGTTTTTTAATTGTATTTCAATTGATATCGAAGTTTGTGTATAACATTTATGTTCTTGGTTTGTTATAAATTTCATTATATTAAAAAACTCATATGCCCCAACTATTTCTGGAAGTATATATTAAAAAACATATATGCACTAAAAATGCTAGCTTAAAAACATATATGTACTAAATCTAGAAATATACTATCTTAAAAAAAACATATATTCACAAAAATTGCTAGCTGAAAAACATATATGCACTAAATCTAGAAACTACTATTTAAAAAAAAATTGTAAAAAAATATTAAAAAAAAAAAAAAAATTTGTCTTTTACTATTATACCATTTTGAATTAAATAAAAAAATTTAATATTTAAAAAAAATATAGATATTTTCAAAAATGCCATTTTGCATTGATAGGTTGCACAGTATGCATTATTAGAGAGTACATAAGTGGTTCTCGCAGGTTCGTAGATAAGATGGGTTAGAAAATAAAGGGACTCTATATATATATATATATATATATATATATATATATATATATATATATATATATATATATATATATATATATATATATATATATATATATATATATATATATATATATAGTAGCGTTCTATGGTACCAATATTAGATACAGATACTACTGATATCATTTTAGACTAATCTAGACCCTTGGATCATTTGATCAATGGTTAATAATCCATGATGGCATTTATGTAAATATTTAAACTTTTTATTTAATTCAAAAGGGTATAATAATAAAATACATTTTTAATTTATTTTTTGAATATTTTTATTATAAAAAACGTTTTTTTTAATCCAGGATTTTAGGAACTTTAGTTGAACTTTTTAGCAAGCATGTTTTAAATAATGTCGGTGCATATATGTTTGTCCTATATAACATGTGGTTTTAGTGTAGAGTTGCATAATATATATTGCTAAAATTAATAATATTCAATCAACCAATCTTTCTTAACATATATGTTAAGTTATACTTTTCAAGTTTTAAACAAAAACTAGAGAATAAAACCTCTACAATAATTCAAAAATCATATACTTTACTTTACAAGTAAAAAAAACACATATGCAATAATTGTGTTTCTTGATGAAATTTATTTGTGCGCTCGCACTAAAAAAACACATAAGTAATAATCATATTGCTTCCTCAAATTATCTTTTTGTATGCATGTGTGCATTCATCTACATTCCTTCAATATCATTCTCATAGGTCTTGAATGTCAAAATCATCTTCATAAATCTGATACAAACATGTTCAAATATAATTAGACCACAAAAATGAGTAAATGAATTTTGAAATCTAAACAACTAGCATAACACATATACACTCTCTTTGTTTATATCAAATGAATGATGTAAATAAATTAGTTAGTAAAATATTAAAAAATAAACAAGAAAACATGTATGTTCTAAACCAAAATTCATGACCGGTGACTTCAAAAAAAAAACTTGGGCAAGAATAATTGTACAATATGACAAGAATGAAAGAAACAACCCCATAACAACAGAACCTTAAAACACATATACAAAATTTAGTACCTATTTCTTTGATTTTATATTAAACTTAAAACACATATGTACATACAATTCATTATTTTCATAACAACCACAAAACACATATGCACCATTTGCTTGCATCATATTAAGCAAAATAATAATAATAAATAAATAACATTACAACTAACATAACATATATGCACATTATTTGCGTTAGGAAAAGAATTCGAACCCCATTTTATTGATTTTATATCTATCGTAAAACACATATGCACCCTTCCATTAATTTTATATTAACCTTGAAACACATATGCATGCTAAACTTAAAAACTTACCTCAAACATAAATTACCAATTATATATGACGGCAAATATTTACATGATAGAAATATTGATAAAAATATAATAGTGAACATGATTTGTTAGCATGTCAACAAGTTGGATCTACACAAATATTTACATATATGACTTTAACAATATGACATTCATGTTCAATGGTATTTTGGCTATCCTACTGCACTTTTTCCTAATACATGATCAAGCACAACTTAAAGGCCTCAACTAGGCTTGAGTTTTTTGTCACCTGAACATCTATGCATCTTGATGACTACCACCAAACAATTTCAATACATAAGACACCTAAGCATAAAGCATAACCAATCATGTAAATGACATTTTTTTTGAAAAGCTTATAAAAATACTTTAAAAAAAGGAGCTCCAAGATAGAGCCCAAGGGCAATAGAGAAAATTGATATGCAGGAAAGAAAGAAAACAAAAAAAAACTAAGCCAAATTACAACCAAGAGACAAACATTAGGATTTCTTTAAAAACGATTGGATACTTTCAAAAAATAACATACTATATAGGGCTGAGCAAAATCACCCGAAACGACAAATCGACCGAAAGCGGGCCGAACTGAACCGACCTTATTCGGTAAGGTCGCTTCGGTTTTTGGTTTTGTATAATTAAAACGGTGCTCACTTGTAATCCGTTTGTAACCGGGACACGCAGATCTTTAGCACTTAAGAGGAACAGCGTAGGAGTTTTCACCTATATATATCGAATAATTGGCAAAAAGCAATTTAAACTTCAAACAAATGAAATAAGATAAACATAGGGAGGTTTTACTAGCTGACTTAATGTACAATCATTATACAGATAGCTTTTATTCTGATCTGGATATGAAGTAGAAATATTATTATTAAAACTAAGCCAAATTAAAAGAGGAATGCATACATAAATATTAAGATATGATATTCTCGAATAAAATAAACATTAAAAAAGCTTTTGGTAATAACATTAATTTTAAATGTTTCATGTATCTTGTATCTTGCTATCATAGATCTTGCAAAAAAAAAATTTGAAAATCAAAGAACAATATCTTACCCGTGACCATTATTCAAGATCTTTTATGCTAAACCGAATAAGAACAAACTATATGGATTTCTTTTATGTTAAAGCAGGATTAATGTAGATCGATTGATTTATCAGATTTTAGGGGTGAGAAAAAAATATTGTAGGAGAGATTGATAAGGTGTGGCTAGGGTTTGTGGTGAAGAAGAAGTGGATGGCCGAAATGCGGAGAGATGAGATAACTGATTTGTGAGTTACCTAAAAATATGGAGGAATTTCAAGATAATATAATATAATTAGTAAATACCATAAATAACCTTGGATGATATTATGAACTAAATAAATGAAAATTAATTTATTAAATTACGATTGGTTAAAGATGGTCTTGTAAATCTTGTATCTAATATTGATGCTGTATATGTCTACACCATATATATATATATATATATATATATATATATATATATATATATATATATATATATATATATATATATATATATATATATATATATATATATATATATATATATATATATATATATATATATATATATATATATATATATATATAGAATCTAGATCAAATAAGATCAAACTTAAAGTTGTTAAAATGAGATCATACTAAAATTTGACAAGTGACACTCTCTTACAACAAAAATATTTTTATTAGCTACAACGAAAATTGTTAAAGTTTCGATAGATTTCTTTAAAATTTAGAAACCTAAGTGATACACTTTGATTAGAAGTGTAATGTGTATCGTTTTGTATGTGTATCGATTTTGAAGTATTTATTAGTGTAATGTGTATCAGATGTATCGCTAATCCAAACTCATGTATCATTTGGTTATTAGTTTCAAAATGTTAATTTGTATTAAAATATTATTTTTGTATATTATTGCTAAAATTGTTATTTATAAATGTTTTAGTGATTTTTTAGACTTGATCTTATTTTTAGAACTTTAAGTTTGATCTCATTAACCCTCCCTATATATATATATATATATATATATATATATATATATATATATATATATATATATATATATATATATATATAATCTAGATCAAATAGATCAAACTTAAAGTTGTTAAATGAGATCGAACTAAAATTTGACAAGAGATACTCTCCTTACAATAAAAATATATTTTTATTTACTACAACTAAAATTGTTAAAGTTTGATAGATTTCTTTTAAAATTCTGAAACCTAGGTGATACCTTTGATTAGAAGTTTAATGTGTATCGGGTTTGGAATATTTATTAGTATAATGTGTATCGGTGTATCACTAATTCAAACTCATGTATCATTTGGATATTAGTTGCTAAAATGTTAATTTGTATTAAAATATTATTTTTTGTGTATGATTGCTAAAATTCTTATTTATAAATGTTTTAATGGCTTTTTAGATTTGATCTTATTTTTACAACTTTAATTTGATCTCATTAACCCTCCCATATATATATATATATATATATATATATATATATATATATATATATATATATATATATATATGGGAGGTTAATGTGAGATCAACTATATAGTGGGTGTTGGCAGAAAGTAGGTGCGGCGAGTAGCGGTGTGATCGATCAGATGTGCGGCTCACGCTCCTGCACACCGCTCCTGACTTCTAAAGAAGAATTGGAAAATTGAGCATTCACGAAAAATAGGAAAAGCTCACGCTCATTTAACAAACGACTAATAAAAATTAAAATGCTCATTGCTCACCGCTAATTGCTCCAAAAAGCTTCACACCGCTTTGCCAAACATACCTAGTATAACAAGTTAATGCACAATATAAAATGTGCCAATCAAAATATTGAGTGTGCAAATCATTTCCTTTTATTTTATTTACAGTGTAATACAACATGTGAAAAATAACGTGTACAAAATATACTACTATTTAATTAAAGAACACCGTGATAGTGTTATAGGGCCGTAAATTTCACAATCATACTTAAAAGATAGGTCCCTATTTATTTTTTATTATTATTTTTTATTTTTTACTTATTTAATTATTTCCAATCTAGTTGGGCAAAAATTTGAAAACAATCGAATAAATTTGTAAAACTTGCATCAACTTTAACTATTTTATTTCCTAGTGGAAAATTATACATAAATAGTCTTTAACATTCAACCTACGAGCTCCACTAATCAGTATTCCTAGTCTACATTAACTATTTAAAAGTTAAAGAAAAAACCTACAAAAAAGTTGAAGTATTCGTCTTAACATTCTACCTACGAGCTCCACTAAGACATGCTTGAACTTTCTGATAAGCCACAAACAAATGAGAACACAAGAACTTAAAAAAGATCAACAGGTTCTCAACATTTTAGCAGCCCAAATTAGGCTCATTTCCATTTGTTAGTTTCATTCGTTGTTCAAATAACCTCTATATAAACACATGTTTTCCAAACTTAACATCAAGCTAATTTTTCATTACTTTCAAGGCTTTTTCTTCCATTTGACGAAAGCTCAAAGTGAAGTAAAATGTCTTTGATGAACACACAACTAGTAATTCAAATAACCATAATTGCCGCAATATTGGCAGTTGGATCAAGTAATCCGAACGTCCAACAGGGTCCCCAAAATTGGAACTTTGGGTTCAACTATACCAATGAGCCCTTTAGACACCCGAATCCTTTTCAGAATTCTAGAAGAGTCATTGTTGGTGGTTCTGATAATTGGCGTTTTGGCTTTAACTAACTACACTGAATGGGCTCGCACGAATGCCCCATTCTACTTCAACGATACTCTAGGTATGTATCTCTATATATCATGCATGCTCTATTCATTTTCGAAGTCCCTTTTCTTCATTGAAATGGTAGAAAAAAATGAGTTACTACTTAATTATAATTGTATCAAGCGAACCTCGACACACTTTACAAGCGACATGCCATATTTACTAACATTATGATGTTAAAAATGTTACAGTTTTTAAATTTGATCCGCCAAGTGATACCAACATACATCCACATAGCATTTATTTGCTACCAAATCTATGGAGCTTTTTGAGGTGTGATTTAAGATGGGCAAAGCGTGTAGCAAACACGTCTCAAGGTGCAGGAGAAGGGTTTGAATTCGTGCTTAACAAATGGAAGCCATATTACTTTGCTTGTGGAGAAAGCAACGGTTTTCATTGCCAATCTGGAATGAAATTTTTTGTGATGCCATCGTTTCGTTGGCAATAAACTCTCCGGAAAATTCGAAGAGATGAATAATCTGTTTTTGTCTTTAATAACCTATGATATCTACTTTATTTCTAAAGTCAGCCTTAATACGCCAAATTCTGGTATTTAACATTTATGATGTTTATAAGAACTCAAATTTGAATGAGTTCATAGATAAAACAAAGAAACTGAGAAAAATGAATAAGCATATGATAGTCATTTGATGTTCTTTCGCATTCTTTTGTCACACTACTACGTATGCGTCAACTGCTTCCGTGAAATATCAATCCCGTTAATAGATGACTAGCAGGGTATCCGCGTGTTGAGACGGCGGGCATCTTGGAACTAAAATTTTCGATGATCAATTACTTTTCGATCATGAATTCTACGTGACATTAACGTTTAGGTTGAACGAACTATAAGAAATGGCATACTATATCATATAAAAATTGTAGGTTACTCTCGTGATGCTGACAATATAAAAACGGTAGTCGGCAATATATAGTATAGCAGGAGTTCATTAAATTATGTTATCAAAAAAATTTGTCCACAAACATGAGTTTGCTTTTATAAAAATACATGGAGTTATATGAATACATAGCATGCAAATGTTATGGTTTATAATAAAGTTTTCAATTTCAAAAACAACATGGTGAAAGTTAGAAGAGTTACTTCAGGATAAACTATACTACAAAAGATACAATGAGAGTGATGATTCAAACATTTTTTATATATTTTATTTTATATTATTAGTATAAATACTAATGGGAGGGACGTCCCCTAAACTATAATATTTTATTCCTAAGGTTTGGGCTTATCATGTCTCTGTTTGGGCCGACTGTGCTCCTGGGCCTTTTTTTCCTTTGGCCTTTGACCCGTGTCCACTTCTAATATCTTTGCGTTGTGGTGTTCTTGGTGAGTTATAGCGGTGTTGTGTGCTTTCTTCGCAAAGAAGAAACGTTACCGTTCCAGGGTTTGTTCGCTCATGCAGATCTTGAGTCGTTCCTTTGTGGATGCTGCATGTTGTTTGTGCTTCAGGTTTCTTTGATGTTATATGTTTTATGTAGTTTGATGCCGTTGAGGTTATCGCTTTTGTTTCTTAGATGTAGTTGGGGGACGTCCCTCCTATTTTTTTGGGGTAAAGGGGAGTAATCACTGCACCTGGTAAATATATTAACCAAAAATGTTTAAGTACAATGGATATGAGTGAAGTCCACATCTCACCCGTTACATAGGCATAAAGTTTACATAACAAGATACTCCTCCGTCCCAATTATAAGTCAGTTTGACTGATGACTGAACTTTGACCTTAAATATTTTCGTTTGTATTATATAACACTGATGAAAATCATACCAAATGAAAATACATTCAAACACAATCCATTTATATATTTTGCATCAAGTATTATATAATACAAACAAAAATATTTAAGGTCAAAGTTTGAGTCAAAAAGTCAAATTGGACTTATAATTTGGGACGAGGTAGTACTTCTATTTTCTAAACAAGAAAACAAACAACTACTCAAATGATAACATAGGACATAACGAAAAGAAAATTACTTCCTAGGACCTTGAAGCTTGGTGCCATACATGGCATTAAAGGCATCAAATTCCACGGAAGATCATAAACGATTCGCATAGTCATCGTGATGTAGTCATCATACTCGTCTTCAAACTCTTGGCCACCACCGAATAGATTAGCAGGACTCATCAAATGGGTTAGCAACCACCTCATCTTGAGAATCGAAACCACGATCTCTCCCACTTTAGAAAAAGGATTAACTCTCTTAGTAGAAGGGTGGCGGATTACAAGAATCACTAGTTATAGAGCCACACCGACTCCATCTCTTTCAAATCACTCACGAGGGTTCTTGTGATGTAGTACTGTCTTAGTAGACTTATCTTCATTAACTTCCATTGTTAGGCGAATCCATCCTTGTTGGTGTCATTAGAAGGAGTACCAAAGCATCCGTATGTTCCATATTAAGAGCATCAAGCGGTTAGATGTAGAGATCTTTGTTCCACTCGAACTAGCACATCCTCCCATTAGTATTTATACTAATGGATCCAGGTGGATATTCGAGGTTAGGTTTCGTTTGAACCTTTATACCTTCATCGTTATTGATTTTAATTTGCCGGAACAATTAAGCTTTAGATTAAATTGGGGCTTTACGTTACTTTTATTATTTTAAAACTTGGTTTCGATTACGTTGTGGCTAATGGTGGTTTCATGGTTGTTGTTCTTTGAAAAATAGGGTTTCATACTCTCGAGAGGTGGCTCCTATAGCATCTTATATCAATTGGGCCTTTTGTTAGGGACTTGGGTTTGTTTGGTTCCAGGTTAACATTTCCAAACATTTCCCTTAATATAATCACGCAATAGGTGTGTGCAAAATTCGGGTTTCACTCACAAAAATCGAAAACTAAAACCGAACCGAAATTTAACCGAACTAAATTTGCGAAACCGAACCGAACCGAACCGAAATAGACATTTGGTTCTAGGTTCGGATATTTTTTTGGCACAATGAACCAAAAACCAAATTTACATAAATATATATATTTCTTCCTCACTCAACTCACTCAGACGCTCGCCTCACGTTACTTCACTCGTCTTGTATTTATATATAAAAAAAACACTAAAATTCTTTCATTGTAATATAACATTTTTTAAACTTGAAATCATTTTGGTGCTAAAGATTTATATAATTAAATAAAAAATAATTAAAATTAAGTAATTCGATTGTTCGGATATTTGGTTCGGTTTTTCACTTATTCGGTTTAGTTTAATAAAATTAGAATTCAGTTCTTCAATTCAATCAAGAAAAAAAGTTTAACTGAATCAACAAAACTGAATAAAGCAAACCGATATCTATCACGCAAAGTATCCCCACATGTTACAATAACCACAATGCTGGGCATACAACGAACATCAGTAGTTGGACGAAACCTCTCTCAATGACGGCGATAATGGCGATTTCATTGTAATCTTTACACCAATCGTGATTGATCTATCATTTTTCTATTACTCCACCACATTAGTGGGTCGGTGGTTATCATTTATAATTTATATTGTACCTGATTCTCTATTGGTCCATCATTGTTCGTGGGTTGGTGGTTTAGTTCATAGATCAGATTCATTGATAGGTGTAGGACTTTCTTATTCTAGTCGCTTACTAATTATTGGTTTGGACTGATTATCATGCTGCAATCATCAGTCCATTATTATCGTATGGTTTAATTTTGTACGTTATAGTACCATAAACCCTAGCGTTGGCTAGGGTTTTCTTTTATTTATTGTTCGTTCATGCTGGTTTGCGTTGTTTTTGGATTGGTTGTTTACTGGTTTTGGATTGAGTACGTGGGTTTGAGAGAGATGGACAAAGGTTTTTTGAATACGGGTGCTGATGTGAAGAAGGGTAACGAGGGTAAAGATGTGAATACGGGTTCGCTGTTACAAGATTTGGCAAAGAAGGTGCGTAATATAGATGGTAAGATCTTGGGAAAAGACGGAAAGCCTCTTAAAGTACTAAGACGAGTTTACTTTGATGATGGTGCTATTACAGATTCTGAGGTTAATAGTGCCGTCATGTTTAATGTTAATGTTGCGAGTGCAAGTAATACGCTCTATGCTACTGTGATGAACGTCACAACTGATGGTACTCAGCCTGCTGTTGTGGGCGATGCTAATGCTACCAACGTGTCTGCTGCTATTCATGATGCCGATCACGTTGATGTTCTGAAGGTCGTGAATAATGTGGGCGAGGCTGCTATTTCAAAGGATAAAGTGGGTGATGCAGTTGGACATTTATGTACGAATTCTGTTCAGATTAATGATAAGGGGAAGAACCATGCTAATGTTCCTAAAGTGAGTGTTGTTTCGAATATTGATAATATGGTTACACTTGATTCTAAACGGGGGGCTGATCCTACTGTGGGTGAGGCTCAAACTAATTGTCATTCATTTGATAATGTTCTAAACGCTACTCATATACGTCCGAGGGTGAATTTCAGGTCTTTGGTTAATGAGGACCGTGTTGATTCCCATGATACGGCTCTTCCTAGAGCTGCTATGGAGAAACTTCTATGTCGATATGAGAATACATTGGTTGGTTACTTCCTTGGTAAGACGATTGCTTTCCCGAATGTTCAAAGTTATGTTAAAAATACTTGGGGAAAATACGGTTTGCAAAAGGTTATGAAAACCGGTGATGGAGTGTACCTTTTTAAGTTTGCTAACAAGGAGGGTGTGGATCGTGTTTTGGAACGAGGTCCGTGGATTATTCGTAATTCGCCTATTATTCTCAACAAATGGACTCCTACTTTACTCCTGAATAGGAATGAGGTAACCAAGGTACCGGTTTGGATTAAATTGCATAAAGTTCCTTTGGTTGCTTATTCAGAAGATTGTTTGAGCTTGATCGCTACGCAAATAGGGAAACCTATTATGTTGGATGCCTTTACTAGTTCTATGTGTGTTGAGTCATGGGGCCGTATTAGTTTTGCTTGCGCCTTAGTTGAACTAAGTGCAGATTCTGAATTAAAGAGCACTGTTACTATGGCTATTCCGAATGAAGATGGCAATGGTTTTACGACATCGATTATTGATGTTGAATATGAATGGAAGCCTCCACATTGTGGTGATTGCAAATCTTTTGGTCATACTCTTTTTGATTGCCCAAATCGTGTTAAGGAGACTGTTCGCAGTAACATTAATGTGGCAGCTAAGGAATCTAGTCCGGTGGATGATCGTGATGAGGGATTTATAGAGGTTAGGAATCATAAGTACAAAGGGAAGAATGTGGCATCTTCGTCTCAATCTCGTCTATTGGAGGTGTTAGGCTTAATAAGCCTAAACCAAATTTTGGAGACAAAGCAGTTGATCCTAAGGCTCAATCTACTAGTAAGAACTAGGAGGCTTCTAATTGTTTAATGTTTTGGCCTCTTTGGTGGAGGAGGATGGATGGGGTTGGTGGGAGGAGAAAGGATAACATGATCGACTTGTGGTGGTTTGTCGAGAAGGTGCGGTCGAGGCCTCCAAGCCTAGTACTTCTTCCTCCATATTCAACTTATCCAGTGGGTAACCCATTCTCTAAAGTGGGTAATGTGGAAGTTTATGACAGTGATGATGATGAAGTGTTTGATGACCACGTTGGGACGTTATATTCTGGAAGTGGCGGTAAGGAGCAAAGTCTTTATGAGAATTGGAAAGCGGATACAGGTGATCACAATGATTATGATGATGATGATTTTGGTCTCTCTCCTGCTCAAATAAAGGCTGCTGGTCTTCAAGATTTTCGTCTTAGTTAGGATTCGTTTCGTTTTTGCATAAATTTTTTATGTATGGTTTTTTTATGCTGGTTGTGGAGTTTATTTGGTTTTAGCTAGTTGTCATTTATAGCCTGTCATAATTGATTTAGTGGTTGTGGCAAGCGATTGCTTGCGGTTAATGTGATATGTCAGCCACATTCCATTATACTTAAATGTTTTTTGGTGTAATATATTTTGCCGTGTGGAATGCCCTTTACCCAAAAAAAATAACCGCAATGCTTACCATATACATGCATGTCTTGTATTGATGATTGATGAATAAAACATCATCCCAACCGTTATTGGGCCATCAGGCTCAAACATTACAGTATAATCCCTTAGAATTTTGGACCATCTTATTGGGCTTAAGCAACGAAAATAAGATAATAACTATAATTAACTGTTGATGATAAATGATTTCATATTCATTACATCATTTTCTTGGACATATTCCTGAAATAAAAACTGCTCTTAGTGGAAGTTATTATCCACACAGCTTTGTTTGACCATGTAATTCCATATTATGTTCTATTATGTGATAATTGCCGTTGACATTGACTCAATGTTGACAAATTTAGCATCATTTATACAATTTTAAGCTTTTATTTATAGTGTAATACAACATGAAAAAAATAATGTGTAAATAATATACTACTATTTAAGTAAAGAACACATTGATAGTGTTATAGGGCTGTAAATTACACGATCATACTTACAAAATTGGTCTTTTTTTTAATAACTTATTTCCAATCTAGTTTGGGCAAAAATTGTAGACAAGCTAGCCGAATAAATTTCATCGACAGTAAAACTTGCATTAACTTTAATTCAACATACATTTTTAGAGATACTCGGCTTGATTGTATTAGGCTTGCGATATATCCAAATGCATGAATTCAGATTTTGTGTAAGTTGGCAAAATGTGAACTAAACAATTTTCTAACAATAATTTATGCATTGTAGTAAGACCAATTCAATTTTCATGAGAAACCTTACTTCCTGTTGGAAAATCATAATCACTATTCCTAGTCTACATTAACTATCTACAAGTAAAAGAAAAAAACTGTTGGAAATGTATATATTTACAAACATGTGAATGTCCGGATTCGAACTCGTGACCACGGGATTGCACACATTAGCGAATGAGAATTAAAGTTAATAATTAATGTTTATGTTTACGATTAATTATTACACATTAGAATCCGGTTAACGATCGTTAAGTATTTGACGGAAAAATGACTAACGACAGTTAAATGAAAAGAGAAAGGACTAGAAATGGAAAACTTGAAAAGTTATGGATTTCCTTTGGGCTTGTCTACATGGCCGACCATAGGGCCTTCCAAAACCCTAATTCATAAACTTGTTCCCTAAGTTCCTACTAGTATATAAAGAGGTTAGGTTCTAGGGTTTCATACACGTGCATCAATTAACCCTAGATCTCTCTCTCTCTCTCTTGTCCTATTTTCGGCGAACACCCATTTGTAAGGGAGTTTGGTTTCGTTTTTCTTAAACGAGGACTTGTGTTAGATCTAGCAATCGCTTGATTCGTTGGTTAATTCGATGCGTGCAAGAAAGTGGTTGTAAGACATTATTCTTACACCAATTAGTACTTCTTTGTTTTGCTCAAGGGATTTGATATTCGCAAGAGGTACGTTACGCATACTTTCAGTTAATTATTTATTTGTTATGATCTTTAAGTCTTCCTCTGTGTACTCTTGATGTTTACTTGTTTATTATATGTTATATATTTTATAAACTCAACAGTGGCATCACGAGCCTTGTATAACAAGTAATTAATTACTGAAACACATAAATAAAATAAACATGTTGCGTTATTATTTGTATGCGTAGATCTAGGGTTTGCAAAACCTAAACCCAATTTTAGGGGGGCGTTATTTTGGTGCCCTAATTAGGGTTTTGTAAACTAAAGTTTTAATTGGATTAGAAACCTAAGATGCATGCAACTTTATGTGTATATGCGTAACTCGCTTTAATTACATTAATTGTTAAGTGTAATTTTATGTCCATGATAATTATCTCGCATGTTTTATCATGGATCCGCTTTTATTGTATGTTCTACTTGTTTAAGTGATATACACTAAATTATGATAGATCTAAAATTGGGAAGACCTCAAATCATTATTAATTTAATCAATTATGTGCTATGTGGTATGTATTTAATTTTGACTTACGTAATCGATGAATCGATGCATGTGGCTCACCTTGTACATAGGTGAAAACGGGTGAAAGTCTTAATTAAATATATGCATATTGATGATCTAGAATTGGTTATTAATAGGATTTATCAAAAACGTTGCATGTGGCTATTTGATATGCATGACTTTTATTTGTTATGCATTCATTATTTATTATGTTTATTTTACAAATACTTGCTTGTTTGTTATGTGTAACAAGGGTATTTTACAAGAAAAATAAACCGACCTAAACAATGGTGAAACATGTATTTTTAAGAATAGTAATCATAATTATTTAATTGATTGATGACTTTGGTACAAATGATGAACGACTCACCCCATGAGAATGAACTAATAAAGGGGTTTAAAGAAGTGCGCATGTACAATCGAAAGGATGTCTAAGGTTGTGCTTTAGCGGCGTGCCACTTGGTCCTCCGCCTCAGTAAGTTCGAATGGAGCTACTTAGTAAGCCATTAAATGTGCAAGCTCATCTTAAGGCGGCTAATTAGTGTTAATTCCATGCGCCACTGGTGGTAATAATCCGAAACACTAAGTGTTTACACTTATGCAAAAGTACGGTATAATGGATGATAATTAACACTAAATTCCTTGATTGGTGAAACCAATACCTCAATTAAAGTTTGATGATGAAAACTTAAACATTAAAACAAGATATAAATGTTTTAATAAAACCTATGTTAGGAAGATGAATGCATGACATCTTTGTACATATTTGATTTGACATCAAAATTATTACCCTTTAATTTAAGTTATATGCCACCCAACGAAACGGAAACACCTAAGATTACTTTTTATTTCGTGAGATCGTAACTTAGATCGTAATCAAAGGTAAAATGTCCACGTGTCGTGAGAACGGGCATGGACGATTTTGCGCTTTCTTAAGTTGGACAACTTAATTGAATTAAGCAAGGAGAAGCGGCAACTCAAGGCATAAGATGGGATAAAACATGTTTACATGGCGATTGATATTGGCTATATGTAAATCCTATAAATCTAGGAATTGCAATTGAAATTGGCAATTGAGCAAAAGCTCTACCACTTTGTATAAGGTTCATTACTAGCAGATCAACTGACGTGATGAAATTATGACAATTTGGATCCTAGTTTTTCAGTGAAAATTAAATGGTTATATGATTATGAACCATGGGTATTTAATTTTCTTGAAAAGGTTAATTATCGAAAATACTAAAAATTGAATTTTGTAATTCTTTTGAATGTATAAATGCAACATTTAACCATAAACGAGGTTTAGTCTTTGATCAGTAAATTGATCCATTCTGCTTTCAAACAAATGTTTTATCGAGAATAATTTACCGAAAAGACAAACGAAGTCTCTTTTCCATGGGAGAAGCGTGAGACTCAATCCTATTCCTTTTCATGAATGAGAAAGGTATAATAGGAACGTTTGAATTGTCTAATTCTAATGTAACTCATAGCAATGAATTGCACATCATATTTTCCATAAAGATTTCATTACACGATTTGGTGAATGAATCCTTTTGTAACAAACATGAATGTTGGTTAACCGGAAAACATGTATATGAGTTACTAAATTAGAAGCTAGACTAATTACCGCGAAAATTGGTAAAAGGCAAACTAGCTTAATTTATCTAGTTGGTTTGTTTTAGCCTTTAAAGGTGCTACATACCGGTATGGGGATGGTAGACCTAGTAAGGAAGAAATTGCATACCCAATTTTTCGAGTTAATAACATTGATGGATAACCCATCATTCACAGTAGAATACACCTTTAGTACCTAAGTAATGATTACGTATGGTTCTTCAAGGTGTAGGAAAGTAAAAACAAGCAACTTGTTTTCACCGGTTATGCAACACTTCCAATGTTGTCGATTCGGTGGGAGCATTTGTGTTGCATTCTTGAATAAGGTTATTTTATTGATTTTTAATTCAAGTGGAGCTAGAAGCTTTATTTCTGTGTAGTAACCCATATTATCTTCAAAGATAATTACTTTCCAATTGTAGACACTTATGTTTTAAGATAGTCGTGTACGTTTCCTTACTAAACAATATAGTTCTACATCTACTTGTTATATCTATGACACAAATCATATTAATCAAATAAACGAACGTGTATCGTGATGTTGTTTCATGCACAAGTAGGAGAAATCTTTATTGTGTGCAAGGTACAACACATATAAATATGATTTAAATAGATTCTCTTGACCCAAAGGTAAGAGAGTAACGCTCCAATAGGAATTATACATTTTATATGTGTGATTGCCACATTAGGAACATGTGTCAAGATGATAACAGATACTACTTTAAATATTTATGTCTAAGAAACACTTGTAGTTATAATTTATGTTACGTGAAAATATGAACTAGATTATAGCCCAAGCTATAATATCCACGTGTTGAGAAACGAGCATGGATGATTTTGCGGTTTCTTCGTTGAACATTTCATGGAATGACATAATTAAATGAAGTAATCTAATACTACTTTGGATTTAAGTATTCGTTGAATGACTTAAATATATGTAGTAAATATTAACTTGAAATATTAATTGAAACCCGAGGTGGTGTTCATAATTACTTTAATTATACATGCTTATGACTTCTTGGTAAAGTCACAAACATGAAGTCTTTTGATACGAGACTTACAATATAAAGTAAGACGTTAACTTGCTATGTTTTAAGACATATGCATGAAGTCAATGAGTTGATCAATGACTTATAACGTATAGTGGGATTATAACTGTTATGTCTTTTGACTTGGTCAAAACTACTTGAGTTATAATGCATGCAATTGATTTGGTAATTCTATTGTACCATTAAGTTTTACTTTGTTGGTAAATAGGATAAAACCAAAGAGTAGATGGTTATCTTAAATATTGTTAGATTAATCTTACAATATTAATTCTAATGAAATACCATAGTCTTATGGTATGTTCAGTTAGAAGAATCAAAATTTATTGGCATTGTTTGATTCAAGATAACTATAGTTTCTTCCAAAAGTTATCAAGGTTAGTAGATTGAGTATAGATTGAATATACTCAATAATACTCCAACCTAGAAGATTAATAAGACACCATTTGTTTATGGAATGTGATGAATCACATTAAGTCTTATAAATGAAGTTCTGAATTTGTTAAACTACTTATAGAGTGAGTTGTAACAAACTAATGTTAGGAATCACAATGTTTTTGTAATATCCCAAAAGAGAACAATGTATTGTTGCTCTACTTGCTAAACTATTTAAAGATAATCTTTAAATTTTTAATGGCAAGTGGGAGTTTTGTTTAGATCTTGAAAGATTGAATTACAAAATACATAATCTTCTAAAATGCACTAGCAAATATCATGATGAGGCTAAACATGAAAATGATAGACCTTAATATGATGGAATTGTCATTCAAAGATCCGTAAGGATATCTCAGATATTTAATATGCTGAGGAATATGAGTTACAGGATCATGGTAAGCCTGTTAATCATAATGATAAGTTTACCAAATGTTGAATTGTGGAAAATCAATCATACTATGAATGTTGAGATGCTGTCCATAAAGATAATCAACTTTAGATACTTGGTTTATCTTAATTGTTATTATGAGTTTCTTCAAAGGATGGAAACCCTAGTGGTTTAAATCTTTATGTAGAAATCATATGTACAATATTGTACACATATTTAATGCATGTCTAGTGATAATAATATTAATCATATTTAAGCAATTAAATATGATTGAATATTCTTTCTAGATACATTAAATAGAAGTATAAAGATTATAATTGTCATACTTAGTTTCATTGATATGAAATTTTGATAATGAATATCAAAACTCTTTGTTGTGGAATTACTTTTGCGATGACGATGAGTAATACAAAGTAGTTTTATAAATTCAAATAATCTTTGAATATGTACAGACTGCAAGAATCCATGAATGGATATATGCATGCATCTAGGAGATGATTCTTATGTTTAATATTAAATCCATGTTTGATTTAATAATTAAAATAAGATAGCTCATAAGTATTCCTGAAAGCTAGTGGGAGTATTATTTTCTTAAATCTTATATGTTGTATGGGCAACTACATTCCACTTAAATTAAGTTTTAGTTGGGAATGAAACTTCGTTTGTAAAATTTGGAAATAATATATACAACCTTGGAATATATGTTTATTATTATAAACATATGCGGTAAATAAATGAGTCTAATAGAACATGATGAATACATATCTTTGACAAGATAGATGAGATCTTAAAGTTTAACTTGAAGATTCATCATGAACATCATGTTGTGTATAAAGTTGTTGTGTCATGCTTGATTACAAGATGATTTGGCAACATTGAAAGTTGTTAGTGTAATAAATATTTTAAAGGAATATGTTTGATTTAGAATCACATTCCACAGCCCGGAGATGCTCCTAGATTCTATGGATGATTATATGACAATTGTTTCATAATTGTCATTGCCAACAAACTTGAGTTTTGGTAGGCACCAACATTACACTATAACTGTTCAAAAGTTTACGGATATTTAAAGAGCATATTGTTGTACACAATGATGCTAGTATAATTGAGATGACACTCAATTCTAGTCATGGTATCCTTGATGATGACCATGTTGACTTGTTATGCTCATCTAAGAGCATAGTTTCATTATACATTAAAGAATAAAGAATACTTTAAACTTTAAAAGGTTTTGAAAGATGATTGTCATATAAAGGTGGTTCATGTTGTCACGCACCTTATGGAATGATATGACAATATCAAGATATGTGTAAATACATACAAGAAATTGAATTCTTGAAATAAGTATTCTCAAAATTCTTATAGATCAAAGTTAGTTGAAATTATGCCTTGTCAACAAGTATGAGTTGCATGACTTGTGGAAAAAATTCATTAACTAAGAATTATAATGCATTGATCTATTTAGTATTTGGATAAAGGATGTTAAACAATTATTATTTATAATGAATTAAAGTACAATATACGTTTAATTTCATTTATAATATTGTGTCCTATATTTGCATGTTTAAATCCATGAATAACTTAAGTTATTCTAAATAGTCCGTTGTCAATCAATAACATGGGAATGATATTGAATTAAGACAAGTCTGAGTATTAGTTAGAATATACTTGAAAGTATATTGATGCGTAGCATGACTAATTTCAGATGATATTCAATGAATTGAGTATAGGACTTATCCCACCCACATGATGATACTTTATGGATCTTAGTTATTAAGTATATCATGAATATTTATCCTCGACTTGAAATACAAGAGATATGTCATGGATGTAGTGCATTTACGTGAAGCAATCTAACGCTATACGTGGCGGTAGTTATAAGGGTTGTTTTCGAAATGTTGCGAAATCTATGAATCTGCATGTAGTCAAATGGGATTTGTTTCCTTCAAATTTATTTTGAAGTATAATACTCGGGCCCTCGTAGGATTGTTAAGATGTTTGTATGGCCATACTCAAGGTCTTCGAACAAGTTCGAAGAGTTGGTAATCTTATTCAATTATATAAAGCGAGAAATGAATAGTTAATTAAGAAATGAGTGAGATCCATATTCTTATTAACATGGTATTAGAAACAAAAGGATGAATATGATGATGAATCATCAAAACTTGGTTTTCTCCGAAAACCATACACGAGTTGTACCGGGGCATTGGCGTGTTGCTAGACGCTAACCAATGTCATTTCACGCTTTGTAAACATATCCAAGTGGAGTCATGGAAATGTATATATTTACAAACATGTGAATGTCCAGATTCGAACTTCGTGACCACGGATTGCACACATTAGCGAATGAGAATTAAAGTTAATAATTAATGTTTATGTTTACGATTAATTATTACACATTAAATCCAGTTAACGATCGTTAAGTATTTGACGGAAAAATGACTAACGACCGTTAAATGAAAAGAGAAAGGACTAGAAATGGAAAACTTGGAAAAGTTATGGATTTCCTTTGGGCTTGTCTACATGGCCGCCATGGGGCCTTCAAAGCCCTAATTCATAAACTTGTTCCCAAGTTTCCTACTAGTATATAAAGAGGGTTAGGTTCTAGGGTTTCATACACTTGTGCATTGAATTAACCCTAGATCTCTCCTCTCTCTCTCTTGTCCTATTTTCGGCGAACACCCCATTTGTAAGGGAGTTTGGTTTCGTTTTTCTTAAAACGAGGACTTGTGTTAGATCTAGCAATCGCTTGATTCGTTGGTTAATTCGTGTGTACAAGAAAGTGGTTGTAAGACATTATTCTTACACCAATTAGTACTTCTTTGTTTTGCTCAAGGGATTTGATATTCGCAAGAGGTACGTTACGCATACTTTCAGTTAATTATTTATTTGTTATGATCTTTAAGTCTTCCGCTGTGTACTCTTGATGTTTACTTGTTTATTATATGTTATATATTTTATAAACTCAACAAAAACTACACATAATGTTAGATTTTCTTGAAAGAATTTGAGTATTCGTCTTTAACATTAATTTACCTAAAGAGTTCCACTAAGATATACTTGAATTTCTGCTAAGCTACATACAAATGAGAACACAAGAACTAAAAAAAGATTAACAAGTTTTCAACATTTTACCAACCCAACAATGCCAAATTAGGCTGATTTCCATTTAATTTGTTGTTCGGTTAACCTCTATATAAACACATGTGTTCCAAATTTCACAATTACCAATCCAATCTAATTTCATAACTTTCAAGCCTATTTCTTCCATTTGACAAAAGCTCAAAGTGAAGTATATAAAATGGCCTTGACGAACACGCAATTACTAATTCAAATAACGATGATTGCTGCAATATTGGCGGTTGGATCAAGTAATCCGAACGTCCAACAGGGTCCCCAAAATTGGAATTTTGGGTTCAACTATACAAATGAGCCTTTTAGACACCCGAATCCCTTTCAGAATTCAAGAAGAGTCATTGTTGGTGGTTCTGATAATTGGCGTTTTGGCTTTAACTACACTGAATGGGCTCGTACGAATGCGCCATTTTACTTCAACGACACTCTAGGTATGTATCTCTATCATGCATGCACCATTTATTTTCGAAGTCCCTTTTCTTCATTGAAATGAATGAAATACTACTAAATTATAATTGTATCAAGCGAAACCTTGTCACACTTTACATGCGATATGCCATATTTACTCACATATTGATGTTAAATATGTTACAGTTTTTAAATTTGATCCACCAAGCGATACCAACATACATCCACATAGCATTTATTTGCTGCCAAATCTATGGAGCTTTTTGAGGTGTGATTTAAGATGGGCAAAACGTATAGCAAACACGTCTCAAGGTGCAGGAGAAGGGTTTGAATTCGTGCTTAACAAATGGAAGCCATATTACTTTGCTTGTGGAGAAAGCAACGGTTTTCATTGCCAATCTGAAATGAAATTTTTTGTGATGCCATCGTTTCGTTGGCAATAAACTCTCCGGAAAAGTCGAAACCTGTTTTTGTTTGTGTTTAATAACCTATAATATCTACTTTATTTTTAAAGTCAGCATTAATACGCCAAATTCTGGTATTTAATATTTGTGATGTTTATTAGAACTCAAATTTGAATGAGTTCATAGATAACTGAATAAGCATATGATAGTCATTTCATGTTCTTTCACATTCTTTTACCTGTGTATGGTCAACTGCTCCCAATCCCCACTAATAGATGATATAAGAGGCTATCAATGTAAAAAGGTTACTTACGGGATATGTTATAAGAACCTCTATTTTGGTCAAAATATACAAACCGCGATGCATACCGTACAACCTTTTGATGCACGCAATGCCTGGAAACCCTTATAGGGGGTCTGTATAAACTCGATCACCCGTTACGAATATGTAAAGCATGTCCCAGTACACCACAAGTGAGAAAATCTCAATCATGGCTATAATGATTATTTCAAAAGTTTATTCTTATAGCTAAACTATTTTTACAAACTAACTTTAACGCATAATAATGACTTTAAAAGAGAAGTGCTATATCCTTTGTAATCTTCCTACTTGAGCATCCGCAATAGGTGAAAGACTTGACACTATTTGAAAAAGCCATTTATCTTGCGTTTTGCATTACATGAATAGCTTGATGAAAAGCTTGTTACACAAAGAACAATAAGTTTTTTGACAAAAGCTTTTTCATCTTTTAAAACACTTTTTCGTTTCTAAAAACATCTTTAATGCATAAATTAACAATAGTTATTTATTATTCCAAACAGTCTTTTAAAAAGATTTTTTTTGCATTGCATTGCATTGAAAGCTTTTCAAAAGTTTTTTTAGAAAAACTTGATAAAACTTCATTAGTTATTAAATGTGTTATGCATTAAATGCAAAAAGTCATTAAATTTGCATTGTGAATGCTCTAACTTGATGTATTAAATGTATTCAAAGCTTTCGATAATGACTTTTTGCATTGGATCAAAGTTTTACAATGACTTTTTCATTTATGAAATCTAGTTATATTTTTTGTGTGTAAGAAGCAAAAAGTCTTTAATGACTTTTTGCATTGCGAATGCTAACATCCACTGTTCTAAAAGGCTGCAAAGGCTCCGCAATGTCCTCGCAAACGCGTGAGGCTTGGTCATGCCGCCACGCCATGCCACCACGTCGCCTTATGCCACCACGTCTAGCGGCAGCGGTGTCTAGTTTTCTGCTAAATTCCGACGACCCATAAGTTTCTTTCAACAAACTGTATTTGTAGCGTTAGAGAATCATTTTCGAATAACTATAATTACGATGTGGTTGCATAGCAGAAATATACGCTTTTCAAAAAATTATGTGGAGTCGATATAAGTGGGAGTATATTTTCTAATAGGATGTTTTAAGTTATTAAGATTTTAGTAATAATAGATTCAAGCATTACAAAAAGCAACGGTATTATGTAGTTGGCAATATTATATTGTAGTTTAGAGGTATAGCCAACGTGTGTGACCGTTTTTTCTTGTTTTGTCAGTAATTTAGGCAGTGATAACTTTTTTTTTACTCTGACGCGTTCTTTGATGAATCTCAAACCGGATGGTCACTGGCATGTCCCCGTACTCAATATATTTACTCTGTCGTTGTGAGCCGCTGGAGTACACTGAGGTATCACTCCACGACTGTAGACCGTTAGAAACCACCGCGAACACTAAGCGTAACCCACAAGGGATTACCGAAGTGACCTGCTGTCAGGGCTGTTTGATGTTGACCCTGACAGGAGTTTTCATTCAATCACTGAGGATCACATTTGTAAATCCTCTCATAAATGTTCTGGCAAATTTCTAGGATCTGCGAAGGACTCTAAGATATATCACTTGTGTTCTTATTGTTTGAACATCAAGTGTAGAAATATTTAGTATTCCTAAGAGATCTTTTGATAAATCTCATGGCTCTAGACTCGATTTGTGCGTTTTGGTTTTAGTAGTCGGAGACTGGAGTGGTGTCTCCTGTTTCAATATCAACACATCTCGTAGTGAGAGGTCGATAGATTATGCAAGGTTCCCCGTGAGAATGAAACAAGTCTTTTTGAGAAAACTTGAGTGGCTAGAAGGTTAAGTGCAGTGCGTCACTTGGTCCATGACGTCTTTGTCTTCAATACCGGTGTCATCTTAGTGACAACCAGTAGCATATGAATTGAACCTGGTTTCTGCCCTAAGTTGAACATATGGAAGCTATTTCTTTTCACCATTTTCTTTAATTTTTCTTTTTAATTCTTCAACTCATTCTTTCTCCTTTTCTTATATTCTCCTTTTTTTCCAATAATTCCTAAGGACTTCTAATACTAACTATGGGTATTGTCATTGGGTAGATCCTTCCGGCTCTGGCGGATCATAGGACGTATTTTCCTATCCCTAGTCACCTTATAACTCCATGACTATTCTTATGTTGCTATAAAACTATTTTCTTGAAAATCTCTCAAAGTGTTTGTGATTATCAAACATATTTTGTTAACACTTTGAGAGTTTTGTATTTTCAGAAATACTCCCCCTCTACATGTGCTTGTATTGTTTTAACTTAAATCTACACATTGAGAGTA
Source organism: Chrysanthemum lavandulifolium (assembly GCA_022545495.1). NCBI lineage: Eukaryota > Viridiplantae > Streptophyta > Magnoliopsida > Asterales > Asteraceae > Chrysanthemum > Chrysanthemum lavandulifolium. The sequence continues at coordinate 274,383,354 of CM040243.1, forward strand.
GAGTTCGCACTTTTGAATTGATCGGCTCCTGATATACAATTTCCCGCGAGACACGGTTACATTACTTAGTTAAAGAGTTCCATTGTCAGCTTTTAGGTGACAACTAGCTCTAATAACTAACTTGAAGCTGTAAACTCTCCTTAAAAAGGAGGTTAGACATGTCAAGGTTCATGTCTACCAAGAGTTTCTTGAATTGGTACATTCTACTTAGACAAGTCCTTTGCGAGACACGTTTACATCACTGGCTAGGCCAGCTTGAAATTATTACCCGTCCCGGAGAAGTCTTTTCAATTACTGACATTTTAATGTTCGCCAATTCGTGGGTAATATCTGAGTTGAGCACTTTCGAGACATACAATTCACAACATTTTTTTAATTACATATTTTTTCTCCCCCTAAAAAATGGCATATCGATGTTGTTTTTGAAGAAACGTTGATTAAAATATGTCCATTTTAAGGTTTACGGGAAGAATTCAACAAGAACTTTTGGTTTTGAACAAAGATGTTTTCAAATACTCCCCATCAACAAGTAAAATAACTTTTTGAGGTTTTAAATACGAGAGGGAATACTTGTTCTTTTGAGCAGAATTATGAAAAACATTTGAAAATTTGATTAACTCTACTCAAAAGTAAGAAAATTTCGCTCCTCATATTAGAATTGAGGCACTGAGGCGTACCACAGGGTATTTTTTTTTAGAAAACGGGCCATGCACTATTATGTGTGCACGAACCATAATATACCTACATATTACGAATATAGTTCAAGTCTAGCTATAGTTACTACTTATTACAAATAATCCTAGTTTATGAATAATGTTCAATATAGTATATCAATTACAGATTACCATCACCCAAATCATTCTGGACGTATAAAGTTGTGCAGTGGAAACTTCAGTCGTCCTCTCATGTAACTTTCCAATATGCGCATTTGATCTCCGTGTTTGAGGGTCAGCTCAATCTTGTTGATGAAGTTCCTTACACCCCGAGAATCCGAAGCATTCCACTTCTTCTTTTTGTCTAGATACAATATTTGATTTTTTAGGCGAGTATCCAATCCATCTCGAACTTTCTTCAATGTAGCATCGCAGAACTTGTGGATTTCTTCAAATCCTATAAAGCAGTTGATGGAATTGTCACTCATGTAGATGCATCTCCTATTGTTGCGAAGTGATTAATTGAAACAGATGCACGGTATCACTAGAGCCACATTTGACATTTGGAAGATGAAAAATACATAGGATTCACCTAATTTGATGAAATACATCGAATATATGTATATGCATCATGGTTGTTAAGATCCCAAATCTTAAGAGTCTTACGATTTTATGATACTACAAAGCAAAAACGATCCTGATCCTACGTAGGATCTTTTCGAGATAGGATCTTAATAGGATCCCGATCTTGACCATAGAATCTTAAGATCTCGATTGATTCGATCTTATTTTTCTCGAACTACATACTAAAAAACTATACAAATTCGGGTATTAAGTTTTGTAGAATATGATTAAAAACTTCATAATCATAATTTTGACATACATTTTCATGATATATGATATATAATAATATCTAGATTTGCATAATTTTACAACGCCTATTAAGAAAATGACATTTGTAGGATCTTAAGATCCTGATCCATCCGATCTTACGATCACGATCTTGCAAAGACGAAAACAATCATAGGTAGGATCCTGATCTTAAAAACCTTGATATGCATCTAATACTATAAAATACATTAGAATGCATCTAATTCAAGATATGGACCATCTCAGCTTTAATCCCCTTGCCACCATAAACTCATCATAGCCTGTTGTAATATATTAATTTTAGGACACAAAACGGTGCATATGTGTGTCGTGCAGGGCTCTCTATTTTCCCCTCAGCCCAACTGGGATACCCAACTTTGTATTGTTGAGTCGTTAACGCCTTTTATGATATATGAGGCGTTCTCGTTCACACCCATCATCTTCTACGTGTTACCACGCAACACCCCTTCTGATGATAACAACCGGGCTACAGTCTCATCAACTATTATAAAACGTTGCAACGTTTCCCAAGTTGCCGTCATATGTGAAGCGTTGCAATAACACACAACTCGTAACTGGCACGGTGATTGAATGAAGATATAATGAGGCTCAGACGGACAATGGATCGAAAAGAGGATACGCCCACCGTGGCTGCAAGTATAGTAACTTGCCATGCCAAGATATGGACCATCTCAACTTTAATCCCCTTGTCACCATAAACCCATCATAGCCTCTTGTAATGAATATCAACATCATTCTTATCCAATTATACTCATCGAAAATAGCCCAACATCAAGAAAGCAGGCAACAGTAGGCAAAGTGGGTCAGACGGAGCAAAGCTCGAAAAAAGACGATATGCCCACCATCGCTGCAAGTATAGTAACTTGCCAATACAGACACGTTTAAGTTTTAAAACGATTAATTAAATGCTCAATCGACATGATTTACTAAACCACCCATGACCATTCACCCGATAGTTGAAATACCTCTAACCAAATGCACGATATTTCTTTTTTTATTAAAGTTAATACTTGCAACAACTTTCTGACATAGTTTTTTGTTTTTGCAAAGAAGCCGTTCTAAGCAAATGAAAAAGAAGATTTGGCTAAGCACTGTTACGGTCTTACGGACGCATCTTTAGTTAATGTTAACGTCAAAGGTAAAAAACGGTTCTGATATTCGGTTTTATATTGTTGTAAGTTTAATCTTTGTATATAATGAAATCCCATAAACACACCTAAGGCTCATGATCATTACTTGAACACAAAACACAACTCATGTCAGCTTCAAAAATTAAAATACCTTATACTGTTGTTTTATCACACACAACACAACATAATCATTAAAGAAAAGAACAAAAAACACTTTAACGAAAAAACGTGCATTAAAAAAAGAAAGAAAAGGAATGAAAGTTGTTATTATCGACAGGATTTTTTTTTATCCCATCTGTCACTTTCTTATGATTTAGGTAACTGTTCCTTCAACGACTTTCCGTTGAAATTCTGTTCCCAAATTTCATAAACTAACTAATAACTGCAACTTACTCTTGATAATATAATCTGTTGATCAGACATGAATCATACTCAGAGTCAGTTTTCATCTTCGGTTTGAACATATTCCCCTAACAATGATAACACCCCTATCACGAACGTGTTTCTGCACACACATACACATATGTTGATTGGGATGCATCTAAAAACCAAGATCAATATAAAGTAACTGAATAACTTAATTAAGATTAATCAACTTACATAGAGGTCGGATGTGTTCAAGATTATGAAAATCACTACAGCAATTAGCCAAAACAAAAACCCCAAAGTGGAACCTTAAATCTCACTGTCACTATTATCGCCAAAAGAGGCGGTGCGTGATAACACGTAGAAGATGAAGAAAGCACCCACGTCTTCTCTGTTATTATCACGTGTATCATAAAAGGCGGTGGCAGGCCAGGAAAGCAGACATGGACACCCTAGCTGGCTGCAGGACATACGGCCCAAAAAAAAAACCCGGGCCACATAATATTTTATGAACCCGGCACAATTCCATAAGTTTGGGAGGCACGAATTCATATGTCATCGCCAAATGAATCTATATATAATTCATTACATCATTTTCTTGGTCATATTCCTGAAAGAAAAACTGCTGTAAGTGGAAGGTATTATCCACACAGCTTTGTTTGACTATGTAATTCCATAGTATATTCTATTATGTGATCATTGCGTTGACATTGACTCACTGCTAACATATTTAGTATCATTAATTTATACATTATATTATAAGCTTTTATTTATAGTGTAATACAACATGAGAAAAATAAGGTGTGTAAAAAATATACTACTCGTTAATTAAAGAACACTGCCATAGTGTTATAGGGCCGTAAATAACACAAACATACTTAAAAGCAGTGTTTTAAAAGGCTCGTTTTGGCGCCGCAAAGACGTCGTCAAAGCGCGAGGCGTAGGCTCAACGTTACGAAATAGATTTTGGCATTGATTTTAGGCGTGGCTTGAAGTAAGGCGTGAAAAGGCGCTGCTGCGTATGACGTGACGAGTTTTTTTTATTCAACTCGATTTTTTTTTTTTTTTTTTTTTTTTTTTTTTGAAAATGAAGAATATTACATACAAGGATAGTTTAACCTTATTCATTATGTACAATACTTTTTATAACTCGATATATATGAAATATGATATAAATATATAAATATTTTCATATTTTGTGACGCCTTATGTCATGCCTTAAAAACGTAAAAACTTCACCCAGACGCAAAAGCTTGAGGCTTCGTCATGCCATCACGCCTCACGCCTCGCTATTTAGAACCTTGCTTAAAGGAGGTTTTTTTTTTTTTTTTTTTTTTTTCTTTTTTTTTTAATCTATCTCCAATTTAGTTTGGGCAAAAATTTGAAAAAGCCGAATAAATTACATGCTGACTGATAAGGATTTAAAAGGTACCTTTTTGAAGGGTCATTTAAGCCCTTAATTGATCACTTTTGTATCCGTTACTACTTAATTTCGTTCCTTTTCACTTTTTAGGTCTCTTGAAGGCAAATTGCTGGGGCGATTTCAGCCGCCACCCTCCCCTAACTTTTCCGGCAAAATCCATCCATCTTCCCGCCTCTCTATCATCTGTGATATGCAATCGGGTTTGATGGGTTGATACGATTTGGGAGGGGGTGTCCTTTGAAATCGTCTCTCACATACACCATTGTTTTATCAGATCCGGCCTCCTTAACTTTAACAAATCCGCCCATCAATTTTCCTATCTATTCTGTTTTTTCTTTAATCGCCTTTGGGATTCTTGAATTAACATTAAGGAATCCGATTTGTTAGGATTTTGGCTTGGTTCGATCCGGTACTATCGTGTATTGTAAGTGGGTTGTAGAGAGTTGGATGTTGATTTTCATTTGTGTTGTATGGTGATTGGGAAGTGGATCGCTAGGGTTTCTGGCCGATTTGGGGAGTTTTCAGTGCGTTTGTGGTGATTTATCATCTCTTTGCGGGTGATCATCCTCCCTCGATGGGTTGTTGCAACTAGGGTTGGGGTTTTGTTGGCCTTGGTTGTTTGGTGGTGCGGCTCTAGGTTAGGGCGGTTGATGTAACTAGGGTTTTTGTTGAGCGATTCAACATTACCTTGGTTGTGGTTCCTGCGCATGGTGGCTGATGATATTCCAATGGTACGGCTAGGGTTTAGTAAACCTAATTTGGGTTTCATAAGGTTCTGGTCGGTTACAACCGTGATCATGTTGTGGGTGTGTGGTTCTTGGTGAAGATTTTGTTACCAAGAGCTGGAAGTTGCTGGTGGTCCTTGGGTGTTTGCGGTGCTAATTGGGATCGCATGGCTGCAAGGTACTCGCTAGGGTTTGTTACGGCTAGGGTTTGGGTGGATTGTGGGATCCATGCAAAGTATCTTAGTTGGTTGTGTTTGGTTTTCGGTTGGTTGGGGTGTATGTTTGTTTGCTTGGTACCGAAGTTGGTGCAATCGAGGTCAAGCAATGATGAAAATTGAAGACATAGTCACTCACCATGGAAGTGGTTCTATGAACTGGTCGTCTTACATTTAGATTGTTTGTTTAAATGTAATTGGTTTCTATTATGTTGTTAGCGCTTTAGTGTTTGTTGTCGCGTTTAGCGATGTATGTTGCTTTGTTACATTTGTAGAGTCAATTCGCCTATGTAATTCGGGCCGAGGACATGGAGTCACCTATGTCAATTGTACTTCAAAGTTTTTGGATATATTTACCGGGTTTTAAGGCCCTTTACCCAAAAAAAAAAAAAAAAAAAAGAAGGCAAATTGTCGGAATGACACTAATTCGGACGAAAAGGCGTGAATATATGAAGAAAATGGCCAAAATCAAGAATCGAGACACTCAAGTCACTGGGCCGAAAGGACGGCGTTAGGTTCTATTTGGACGTCGTCGGAACATGTTTTGTGACGACTCAAGAGCCAAATTGCTTATTTACAAGTGACGGCATCGGTTTTAAAGAGTAGGCGTCGCACTCGAACGACCTAGATTTGATCCGCACGCGCCGAGATCGAAGGCGGCGTCACGGGCATAAGGTGGCGCCATCACAATGATAACGTGACCAAGACGAAAACTTAATGATTTGGCGACCACCGGCGTCACAATTAAAGTGGCCGTCGCGGCTTGTAACACTATATATAGAATCCGAATTTTTAGTTTCGAGAAGTAGTTTTGTGGAGTAAAACCTAAACCGAACCAAGGTCATCTTGTACAGATTTTAGGGTTCCATACCCTATTTTACATCAAGATAAGTGTTTTACTTCATTAATTCACTTATGTCTTCAATTGATTGTGTGTATGCTTGCATGTTCTCCATGTCCGGCTAATTTATTTGTGTGTTTGCTTAGGTAATATGAAACATAGTTATTGAATATTGATTGGTTGTCTTTTATCTTAATTGTGATTGACCTAGTATTGCGATAGGTCATTCGTTGTGTTATTAATGCTTGATTATTCTTTGTTGAACCTTAGTTTATAATCACCTAGAGTTATTGTAGGCTAAACATCCAAAGAATACTTTAGTGTTAAGTTTATGAATCCTAGATATTTTGTAGTCATTAACCTTTAGTAGCTTCAAAGAGTTAGGGATAAACGCATACCCTACGACCTTAGAGACACAACACGTTAAGAATTAGGACGTGACAATTCAACCATCAATATATAGGAGATAACTAGGGAGTAATAAAACCTAAGTAAATACATTTTTAACTATCATACGAGCACACAACAATAGACATAGACTTCCCCTAGCTTAGTTAATTAGAATAGATAAGTAAAGTAATCGATAGAAATATCAACCCCCAAATCCAAACCCCGAGATTCGTACCTTTCCATTTCCTAAAAATATAAAAAGATAAAAATAATCTTCCTCAACCCCAACCTTAGCGTAGTAACTTCTCACTAGCATTCCTATTCCCTAGAGAATGATATCAATACCGTGGCTTACCCTAATACTACACTACAACGATTAGGTTCACGCCTGGGTGTTGAAAAACTTGCTCGACGAAAGGAAGTTCCTTTGACCCCGAACAGCTACTGTGTAAGCGTATCAAGTTTTAGGCGGCTGCGGGAATAGAATAGCTAGTTAGATTTTCACCTCGTTTAGGTTCCGCTTGATTCCTATCAAGTAAGCTTTTTTCTCATTTTTAGCTTCCTTGTAGTCTATCCTCTTCTTTGTGTTTGTGTTCGTAAAACCCTTTTCATTTGTCGCTATGGCAAGTGAAGTTGCATTTGAATCATTAACAAATGAGGAACAATTGAATTTCGCAGATTGGATTGCTTTTTATTGTTCTAATGAATTTGTGAGTGATCTTAGTGATATCCAAAAGGAGACGGGTGTAAGGTTGGATGTATTTGATAAATTTTGTGCTTGTGTGGCTTCTATTCAACGATCATTGTTAGAATCAACTCCTTTTAGTGAGACCCTCTAGAAATTTTTTGAGAAAAGCCTCCTAAGCATAAACCATCAGTTGTCACAACTTGAGGAAATGGATAAGGAGGATTTATCCAACCTTAGGCATCATGATCAAAAAGACCTAGTTTTTAAGAACATGGAACCTAAACCCGAACAAGATTGTGAGATGGTTATAGTTGAACTACCTAGTTGCATGCGTGGGATAGATTTCACCAAAACATATGACACACGTGAGGAATCCTTTAGGAAAATAGAACATAGTGATCAAATTTTTTAGAATGATTCTTATGAATCGGACCAAGAATTTGAAATGGCTAAAGAAGGATTTGAGATACTTAGGAGTGTATTTGGGTTAGATCATACTAAAACACATGATGAACATTTAGGAGATCTAGATATAATGGAGAATGAGGTGGAAACTCCAAGCCCACAAGCCCTACCATCACTTGAGGAACACACATCGCCTATAACTTACCAGGAAGATGTAGAAGAGACTATATGAACCCCGATTGATATAGAACCTTTGGACCAAACGCCACTAGAGAATGTAGATTTAGATGCTTGTTGTCATGACCTCGCTCTTAGTCCTAGAGAAGTTCCTAATTTTGATTAACCGGAGCCTCAACCAAAAACCTTATCCAATTTTCCGTCTTTAGATGTGAACCGGTTCCTACCATTAATAACCTTATTCGGACTTTACTTTTTCACGCACACCTTCCACCGACGTTTTGGGTCGAGGCTCTTAACATGGCTGTTCACTTACTCAATATTTTACCTTCCACTATCATTAATAATGACACCCCTTATACCTGCATGTTTGGCAAAACCCCTAATTATAGCCTTATACATACCTTTGGGTGTTTGTGTTACCCTCACCTTTATTCTTTTCACAAACTCAAACCACGCGCTACACCCTTCATATTTTTGGGTCACGGTTCTAATCACCGTGTGTATCGATGCCTTGAATTAAACACTATTAAAAAATCATTATTTTATGCCATGTTACCTTTGATGAAACCATATTCCCTTATGGCTCCACCAACCCGCTTCTTCAACCTCCTACATACTTTTAGATGATATACCCGATATTACACCGCCTATTTACATCTCCCACTGTGCAACCTACACCTAAAACTACAACTCTGTCGACCAAAACATCATCTTGGAACAAAACAACCCTCCAAATACTCCTACATCGGCCCATTAAAACTCTAATGAACCTCATTTACCCCTATTTACACCCTAACCACAATTACCAGCACAAAGCCCCTTAGTCGCAGTTCCCACTACCACTTTTACCCACCACTTATAATTCCAGAACCTCCTACTAACCCGAATCCTGTTTGATTCACCCCATGGTCACCCGTTATTGTGTTGGAACTATTCGTCCTACTAAGCGTCTTAGTTTACATGTGTCTTCCATCTCACCCTTACCAAAATCTTATCATGAAGCATTCAATGATTTCAATTGGCAAAATTCTATGCATGATGAATATCATGCACTTATTAAGAATAACACTTGGACCTTAGTACCTAGACTCGCGGATACCAAAATTGTTCGGTGTATGTGGCTTTTTCGCCATAAGTTTTTGGCCGATGGCAGTTTTAGTCGCTACAAGGCTTATCTTGTGGCGAATGGTAGTAAACAGATAGAGGGAGTTGATGTTGATGATACCTTTAGTCTGATTGTTAAGTTGGGTACTATTCATACTGTTCTTAGTTTGGTCGCTTCTCGACATTGGCCGATTCATCAACTTGATGTCATGAATGCTTTTTTACACGATGACTTGTTTGAGACTGTTTATAATTTTATATGCATCAGCCTCTAGGGTTTGGGATTCTTCACATCCTGATTATCTTTATTTATTGCAGCGGTCACTTTATAGCTTAAATTAGGTTCCTATGGCTTAGTTTCAGTGGTTTGCCACTTATATCACTAGTATTGGTTTTCATCATAGTCGATGTGACTCTTCTTTATCTATCTACATACAAGGAACCGATACTGCTTATTTGTTATTTTATGTTGATGATATTGTGCTCACTGCATCTTCTGAGACCTTGTTGCAATAGGTTATTGGTTATTTATATCAGGAGTTTTCTATGATAGATTTTGGTTCGCTTAGTTATTTCATGGGTATTTCTGTTACACGTTACTCCTTTGGGATGTACCTATCTCAGCGCCAGTATGCTATTGAGGTTTTTGAGCGAGCTCATATGTCTCACTGTAATCCCAGTCAGACTCTTGTGGACACTGCGTCTAAACTGGGTGCTAACGGTGATCCAGTTTCGGATCCAACTTTATATCGCAGTCTTGCGAATTCTCTTCATTATCTTACCTTTACATGTCCAAATATTTCTTATGTTGTGCAGCAGGTTTGCCTTTATATGCATGATCCTCGGAAGCCTCATTACTCTGCTCTTAAGAGGATTTTGAGATATGTTCGTGGTACTTTGGATTATGGGCTGCAGTTATTTTCATCATCCACATCAGATTTAATTGCTTATTCAGATGTTGATTGGGCTGGTTGCCCCACCACTCGGAGATCTACTTTTGGTTACTGTGTTTTTCTTGGTAACAACTTACTCTCTTGGTCCTCTAAGCGTCAACCAACGCTTTCTCGTTCCAGTGCTGAGGCTGAGTATCGTGGTGTTGCCAATGTTGTTGCTGAAACTTGTTGGCTGCGTAATTTATTACGTGAGTTACATATACCTTTGTCGTCCGCTGCACTTGTTTAATGTGATAATGTGAGTGCGGTGTATTTGTCTTCTAATCCGGTTCAGCATCAGTGTACAAAGCATATTGAGATTGATATACATTTTGTTTGTGATCTCGTTGCTGCTGGTTAGATTCAGGTCCTTCATGTTCTCTCGCGGTATCAATATGCTGACATTTTTAATAATGACTTGCCTTCTGCATTATTTGAGGAGTTACGCTCTAGTTTGAGCGTCCGGAAACCTCCCGCTCCAACTGCGAAGGAGTGTTAGGCTGTGTAATAGCCTTTAAGGCTTGTATTGTATTGGGCTTAAGCCCGGTTCTAGAATATTCTATGATTGTTGTATATTATGCACCGATGATGCAATGAGAGATACTATTTACACTCCCTATAACCTATAACATAAAATGACTGTTGATGATAAATGATCTCATATTCATTACATCATTTTCTTGGTCATATTCCAAATTTCCAATGATGCAATGAGAGATACTATTTACACTCCCTATAACCTATAACATAAAATGACTGTTGATGATAAATGATCTCATATTCATTACATCATTTTCTTGGTCATATTCCTGAAATAAAAACTGCTCTTAGTGGAAGTTATTATCTACACGGCTTTGTGTGACCATGTAATTCCATATTATATTCTATTATGTGATAATTGCCGTTGACATTGACTCAATGTTGACAAATTTAGTATCATTTATACAATTTCAAGCTTTTATTTATAGTGTAATACAACATGATAAAAACAATGTGTAAATAATATACTACTATTTAATTAAAGAACACATTGATAGTGTTATAGGGCTGTAAATTACACGATCATACTTACAAAATTGGTCTTTTTTTAATAACTTATTTCCAATCTAGTTTGGGCAAAAATTTGTAGACAAGCTAGCCGAATAAATTTCATCGACAGTAAAACTTGCATTAACTTTAATTCAACATACATTTTTAGAGATACTCGGCTTGATTGTATTAGGCTTGCGATATCCAAATGCATGAATTCAGATTTTGTGTAAGTTGGCAAAATGTGAACTAAAACAATTTTTCTAACAAAAATTTATGCATTGTAATAAGACCAATTCATGATCAACTTTCATGAGAAACCTTACTTCCTGTTGGAAAATCATAATCACTATTCCTAGTCTACATTAACTATCTACAAGTAAAGGAAAAAACTACATATAATGTTAGATTTTCTTGAAAGAAGTTGAGTATTCGTCTTTAACATTAATTTACCTAAAGAGTTCCACTAAGATATACTTGAATTTCTGCTAAGCTACATACAAATGAGAACACAAGAACTAAAAAGATTAACAAGTTTTCAACATTTTACCAACCCAACAATGCCAAATTAGGCTGATTTCCATTTGTTAGTTTAATTTGTTGTTCGGTTAACCTCTATATAAACACATGTTTTCCAAATTTCACAATTACCAATCCAATCTAATTTCATAACTTTCAAGCCTATTTCTTCCATTTGACAAAAGCTCAAAGTGAAGTATATAAAATGGCCTTGACGAACACGCAATTACTAATTCAAATAACGATGATTGCTGCAATATTGGCGGTTGGATCAAGTAATCCGAACGTCCAACAGGGTCCCCAAAATTGGAATTTTGGGTTCAACTATACAAATGAGCCTTTTAGACACCCGAATCCTTTTCAGAATTCTAGAAGAGTCATTGTTGGTGGTTCTGATAATTGGCGTTTTGGCTTTAACTACACTGAATGGGCTCGTACGAATGCGCCATTTTACTTCAACGATACTCTAGGTATGTATCTCTATCATGCATGCACCATTTATTTTCGAAGTCCCTTTTCTTCATTGAAATGGTAGAAAAATGAGTTACTACTTAATTATAATTGTATCAAGCAAAACTTTGACACACTTTACAAGCGACATGCCATATTTACTCACATTTTGATGTTAAATATGTTACAGTTTTTAAATTTGATCCGCCAAGTGATACCAACATACATCCACATAGCATTTATTTGCTACCAAATCTATGGAGCTTTTTGAGGTGTGATTTAAGATGGGCAAAACGTGTAGCAAACACGTCTCAAGGTGCAGGAGAAGGGTTTGAATTCGTGCTCAACAAATGGAAACCATATTACTTTGCGTGTGGAGAAAGCAACGGTTTTCATTGCCAATCTGGAATGAAATTTTTTGTGATGCCATCGTTTCGTTGGCAATAAACTCTCCGGAAAAGTCGAAGAGATTAATAATATGTTTTTGTTTGTGTTCAATAACCTATAATATCTACTTTATTTTTATAGTCAGTATTAATACGCCAAATTCTGGTATTTAATATTTATGATATTTATTAGAACTCAAATTTAAATGAATTCATAGATAAATGAATAAGCATATGATAGACATTTCATGTTCTTTCACATTCTTTTGTCTGTGTATGGTCAACTGCTCCAGTGAAATATCAATCCCCATTAATATAGATGATAAAAGAGGCCAATGTAAAAAGTGTTCCGAATATGTAAAGCATACACCAGTACACCACAAGTGAGAAAATCTCAATCATGGCTATAATCACTGATAACGTATAGTCTGGTGTCGGGTCATAAACCCGACTACTGACCCGATACTTTCGTGCCCGCACGAATCGGGCCAATATTAATACATGTTTGGGCTCATGATGTACCAAGCCCATATCTATTTACTTAATAGATATCCGATATCTTCTAAAACAAGAAGATAATCATTCTAACCGACTTAGGCGGGATACGCCGAAGGTTGGGGAACACGGAACCAACAAGGATTCCGTGCGTATATAAAGGAATCATATCCCTCGTTTAAGGTGCGATCTCATAACCCTAAAACTCCTTAAACCCTAAACCGATTACTCACTCTCACGCGGAGGATAATCGGGGAGACAATCCCACTGATAAGCTAGCGGTGTTTCTTGTCTCTTAGTGCGCATGTCTCAAGCAAAATTCTCAATTGGTACGAGCGGGAGCTCCAAACCAGAACGTCCAACTTTGTATCAACAAGTAGGCGCCATCCGTGGGACCCTACACTAAGAACCGACACTAGAATGACAAAGCACGGCAATCGTTGATCGCAATCGGACCTTATGGGGAAGAAGTCGCAGTGGACTAATCCCTGCTGCACCTCAGGACAACCCGGTGACGCTAAAAGGGATCAGTCAAGACTTGATCTTCCTACGGTGGAACCGCACTCGAAACAACCCAAGCAACTACAACCACCACGAGTGGAGTAGACCCATCACAGCACCGTCTTTACTACTCCCTTCCAATCGCTAGAAACCGACGACAAAGGTACCGGAGGCACCGGTCGGGATAAGGGTAAAGCAACAGAACAAACGCACTCGCCTCGAGGAGTCACGCCGAATTAGCACCGTAAGTTTTCGTATCCCAAAACTACGAAACATTAACGCCCATGCAAGAGGAAGAGAAAAGAGATCGGTCGGAACTTGAAGGCCCGACTCAACTTCGATCTGAATACGAAACTTCCCACTGCGCTATCGGAAAGAAAAGCGCGGGAGAGAGAGCGGCCGACCCCCAGTATTCAACAGAATAGGGAGGAGAATTGAGGAGGACGAGACATCTCACTCGCAGCACCTGAGTGATAGTGATAGAGAAGAACGGCGTGCCGTGTATACGCTTAGATCGGGTAGCCATAAATGCGTGATCGGGCGGCGGGCACTCCCAGTGAAAGTCCTTGATCCGAACTACGGGTCGACTCGAGGATAGCCGGCGCAAACGCCGTAAGATGGAAAATTCTTCATCGATAATTCCTCGGATAACGAGGACAATGACACGAGACATTGGAAGTCTAGAAGCAGACGCGACGGCCAAGAGAAGACATGTCTCTCCGTGGCGCCCGTCGAGAAGTGGATGCGCTCACCGACGCATTAGTGATTTCTCCGAGAACAAGAAGAGGCGCATGCCTACAAATGTCAAGACCTATGATGGAACAGGTGATCCGGACGATCACCGAAAATCTTTGAATCACCGCGACCATTGAAAACCGCCACAACCACGGTGCCACATGTTTAATTCCACACTGGTGGGAAGCGCGTGGGCCGGTTCAACAAACTCCCACGAAGGAGCGTGAATGGTTTTGAAGAGTTGAGAAGGCGTTCCGCCTAAATTTTACTCAACGCAAAAGTGTGCTAAAATCCTGCCGAACTTCGCCAGGTAAAAGCAAACTGTGGAGAATCCACGGCGCGTTCATGGAACGCTTTAAAGATGAATGCATGCGAGTTAAAGCATGCCACGAAGTCTTAAAGATCTCGAGCTTCATGAATGGGATTAATAACCCGTAACTCATCAAGAGGTTAAGCGACAAGATCCCCGAGACCTTTGATGAACTTATGAGCGCTCTCGGTCTTTTGTCCAGGAGAAGCCGCCGCAATGATAGCAAAAGAACCATTCGAGTTACCGGTCAGGAACAACCCGGGAGACAATCCAACGAATTTGAGGTAATAACCGTAATAAGAGCTATCGCAGCGGAGGCGGCGAGAGACAGGATAATGACAGTATACTCCCCGATCAAAACACCAAAGGAAATACTCGCGGCGAGAGGTGCGAACTTCCCAAGACCACCGGATCGTACACCGTAAGATCGGGCGACCGGGAATGGATCTTGTGACTACCATGCGCGAAAGGTCACACCACTAACGAGTGTGTCCAACAAGGCCAACTCATCGACAAGATGGTCAAGGAGGCGATCGACCACTTAGTTAAAACATTAAAGAGGAAGAGATAAGCAAAGAATGGAAGCAAGAAGGAAACACCCAAAGATAAGGCCGACACAATCTACATGATACAGACGTGGCAACGAACCACTAGACAAAAGGTCGCCCAGAGTTTTCCGAAGGAGTGAAATCTCTTTCCTACTTTAATCATGCGGATAACGCACAGCAGTAACCCTCACCATTGAAATTAGTGCGGGTGGTCACGACATACACCGCATGTACATCGATGGAGGGCATCGGCAAATATCATGTATGAGCATTGCTTTAAAGACTACGACACGAAATACGTAGTCGCTTAAATCCGGTCAACACAAAGACTCACCGGTTTCACGGTGTGAAAAATATAGCCCATGGGGCAATCAGGACATTACTAGTCGGTGGCAACGCAGAGCACTCTCACGACAACTGGATGGACTTCATGGTGATCAAATCCCCTCATCATACAATGGCATTATTGGGAGACCCGGATATCGACCATGCGCGCGGTGCCATCAATGCGCGCAGGATGCTTAAATTCGATGAAGGGGCATTGTTACTCTTTACAATGCCACGGTACCAAGCAGAGAGTAACACGGTTACATGCGAAGTGGAACCCATCCGGCGGTCGCAGCCAAAGTCCCCAACTTGAAGGTCGCAATTCACCCGTAATACCTGCACGAGAAATAACCATCGGAGGGTCATTGTCGGACAACCAAGCGGTGTGTGCGCGCGCTCCCTACAAAAGAACGTGGATATTTTCGGCGTGGGGCCCAAACACATGATTTGTACCACGCTCGATCACGAGCATAAACTTAGAATCCGACAAGGATACTCACCGATCGCGCCGAAGAGCGTGGCCAAGCTCCGGAGAGGCGCAGCGATTAAGGCAGAGTACGTAAATTGGTAAAGGCGGGAATTATGCGTGAAGTCTATTACCACGGCGGCTTTCTAATCCAAGATTGGTCAAAAAGCGATGGTAGTCGGCGAATGTGTGTAGACTTCACCGACCTTAATAAAGCATGCCCGCAGGATCGCTATCCATTACCGAGATAGATTGGAAAATAGAGTCCTTGTGGATACCCGTTGAAGTGTTTTCTTAGACGCATACAAGGGATATCACCAGATACAAATGGCTCAAGAGGACGAGGAAAAGACTTTCCCACACAAGCCAAGGCGCCATCTTGTTACACAAAATGCCGTTTGGCTTGAAGAATCTAGTGCCACCTATCGGTTGGTAGACAATGCCTTTGAAAAGCAGTGGGCATGACACTGAAGTCTATGTGGATGACACGGTCATAAAAGCCATACCGAAAAGGAGCTTGTACGCGACATGAGGAAACATTCAAAACTCTACGAGATCAACATGAAGCTAAATCTTAAGAAATGCACCTTGGCGCTCAAGGCATGTTCTTAGGGTACCGATAGAACGATGGCATAAAACCTTGTCGAGAAAAGACAAAGGCATAATAGAACTTCCTCACCACGCACGCCAAGGAAGTCCAATCCTCAATGGAAAACGGGCCGGCCTCAGCGGGTTCTGTCTAAATCGGCCGAGAAAAGTCATTGCCTCTTTTCAAAACACTCGAAGTGTATAAAAAGGGTGACTTTCGGTGACAAATGGAAGGCGAAAGCTTTCACCACACTCAAACAACATCAGCAACGCCCCAACACTCGTGGCACCCGACCAGGGAAGAGCGATCATGTATTTATCAAGAACTCATGAAGAGGCCAACGGTAGCGTTACTAACAGATAGGGACTCGGTGCAAACCCCTATCTATTTTGTCACAGCGCTCAAGAAGACGAGATGAATTATAGTGCCATGGAAAAGTTGGTCACAGCATTAGTGTTTGCCAAGCGACCGCTACCGGTATTTCAGCGCGCGATAGCGGTAATCACGCATCAAGCCATCAAATGGATCATCTCCAAACCCGATCGTCGGGACGACTCGTAGTGGAGTGTATTGCTAAGCGAACATAATATCTCTTCTGGACCACGTCGCAATAAAAGGACAAGTTCGCGGACTTCATCATCGGAAGCCGACATCCGACGAGGTACCTACACCAAGCGAAAGCACTACAAGATCCATGGATTTTGTTTACGACGGGTCCTCATCGTGGATGGCTCGGGGTCGGCCTTATTCTCACAAACCCGGAGGAATGGAATTCACTTACGCACTGCGCTTTGAATTTACCTCGACAAACAATGAGGTAGAATATGAAGCCACGATTCTTTGGACTACGCATTGCGGCTCGAATGGGTGTACGTAACTTGGAAGCAAATGTGGACTCCGACTAGTGGCCAACCATGTGTTGGGTGAATCGTGCCAAAGAAGAAAATATGATTCAATTATCTTGAGAAGACTAAGACATCGATCAAAGGCTTTGACAGATTTACTATCAAGCAAGTCCCTAGAGGAGAAAATCGCAAGCGGATCTGCCGAGCAAGATCGCCTCGACAAGCTTCGCACACTTATCAAAGCAAGTCTTTGGTGGAAACACCGAAAAGCAAGTCAATATCGGAGATGGAAGTCTCCTTGATCATAGAGGAGGATGGTCCTACATGGATGACACCAATTGCGTAATTCTTAAGCAAAGGGACATTACCCCAAGAACAGATGAAGCTCGTGAGAATCACGGCGCAGCAGTAGAGATTCAATGCGCGACAACATACCGTGTCGGCGTTCTTTCCTCCAACCATGGCTTGATCGTCGGCCCGTACAAGCAAATTATGTGTCGAGAAATCCATGAAGGTTCATGTAGCATGCACGCAGGACCACGGATCTGTAGCACGCGCCATGCGATCGGGATACCATCGCCAACCATGCATAAAGATCGCGGGATTTGATAAGGAAGTGCAATGATTGCCAAGTCCACGAGACCCGTGCATCACGCAAACCACAAAGATGAGTTAACACCAATCACGGCGTGCCGCCATTCTACAAATGGGGCATTGATATCGCAGTCCTTTTCCAATAGCGGCGAAAGCGGTCTCAAGTTTCATAGTAGCTATAGACTACTTCACCAAGTGGATCGAGGCAAAAGCGAGTGGCAACAATTCGGCAACGGTGAAACGCTTTGTGCGGGACAACATAGTATGCCGCTTGGATTACGGAGAAATCATCTCGGATAATGGGAAACAATGCAGCGACAACCCTTCAAAGATTGGTGCGAAAGTTAAACATCACCCAACACTGCGTCGGTTACGCACCCACAAACCAATGGTTTAGTCGAGCGTGCAAATCAAGTCCGGGTGAAGGAATCAAAGCACGTTTGGACAAGCGCAAAGGAAGGTGGGTGAAGAACTTTCACATGTACTATGGGCGCACCGCACCTCGGTTAAAACCGGCCGACGGGATACCCCCTTCTCTAGTATCACGGACGACGAGCCGTTATACCAACCGAGATCGACATGCCAACTATCCGCGCTGCGGAGATCAATGTGACTACAAGCGGCGGCGAAGGCGTGTCGACTTGGACCCATCTTGGAAGAAAGACGAGCAGCAGCGGCCATACGGGAGGCAAGGTCAAAGTCAAAATGAAAGGATACTATGATGCCAAGGTACGCGCATGTTTCATTCGAGACCGAGGCGACTTTGTCTACCGCGCCAATGAGGCAAGCCACGAAGATACAAGTAGCTCGGACCAAAGTGGAAGGACCTTATGAGGTTATCAAGAAACGGCACGCGGTAGCGTCTGGCCACGAGGTTTGGATGGTCGTGACCTACCGCGCACATGGAATATCGGCAACCTCGAGAGGTGCTACCTATAAGAATAGCTACGGCACGGCAGAGACGCTCCGCACTTTCGGGCTCAATAAACATTCATGTACTCGGTTTTATTTTTCATATTCTTTGTTTTCTTTGTTATTTCTTGATAAACTTGCAAGTATTAATAAAAGCGTCGCGGTTTCTAGCTAACTCACGACACATTTTAAGTTGTTATCTCCATAAATTGTATGTCTTAACAATTTTTATTTCTTGCCCACGATGGCGTGCATGCACCACAAATAAACCAGCGATGGTAACAGGATAAGTTGACCTACTAACTCGACTTGTTGAGTAAGAGGGTTGCAAACCCATCAATCTTGGATCACGCATCCTTGTTAAACACCTTGTTCTCGAGGCGTTGGAATAAGATATGCGCATCCCACGACGGTTTGCGCATCAATGCATATGCAAGATCGTTTAACAACTTAGGAACCAAGATACTTGCTTCCTTATTGAGATATTCTGACATCTTTGAATCTCATACCATACGATTATGATCAAATACTTTGAATTATTTCTCTAGTATAGTCGATTTTCATACATGATTATGGATTTCTTATATTTACACCGGCGTGACATCGCAACGAATACATCTTCTACGCATAGTCAGACAAATATGTATACATTACAAATATCCACAGCATACACAAAAAGATATATTTATTCATAACTACGAGTTATTACAAATCTACTACCAGCTACTACAACGCTTAAGGGAAGAGGTCCCAGCGTCACTCGTTGCTTCTTTGACCTCCCTAAACACATACGCACCGACGCGACACGGTGGCTACACCGACAGCACTCCATCGGACCTCGGCAAGTGAGCCGCACCAACCCCACACAAAATGGCCTTACCGCAATGCCTTCTTTCTTAGCGACGGGTTGCATGCGCTTCCAAGACCTCCTTTAAAGGTACTTCTTTCTCCAATGCAAATGGATTCTGACTATCCCTAGGACGCGCAAAGACAGGTACTTGCAGCTGCGACTCATGGGGTTTCAAATAGTAGTCTGGCTGTGTTTCGGCACCCTCGGTACGGTGACGCGCCAAAGTCAATCCCGTCATAATAACATTTATGGGATAATCTTGATCGCGCTCCAGCTCAGAAATCATTGGAAGCTCTAAGTCTTTCATCCTCTGCATGGCAGCGACCAAATGATCATATGACTCAGCGTCATAATTGGGTACCTTATCAAGGGGCGTCTCCAACAGTTTGGCTTCGTGTAGCTTTTCAATCGCTTCTGATTTACCACGCTCCAGAGCACACTGCACAACCTCCCCAAAAGCATTAACTACCTCTGGCGATTCCAGGGTGCTAAGGGCAGCTAGGCGAAGACCGTGGCCTATGAGCCACCTGCGCTCCGCAATTGTAGACATGAGCTGAGGATACAACTCCTCGTCATACTCAATGCTCATCTTGCGCAACTTAGCCTCCTGCACTTCTAAAGACCAGCTCACAGTAGCCCCAAGCTCCCCAATGCCTGCTGAAAACTTTCCACCCCTCTCCAAATGTTTAAGTGCCCGTTGCGCGCAGACTTATACCGGCAAATTCGGCTTGATCTTGGCCGATTTGACACATTAGTGCCATCTTGTCCTCGGCTTTGTTTTGACGCACTCGGATCCCTAGCCTCCAGCAGGCACTATCCAGTTGTGCTCGGGTGCTAGCCAGTTGCGCCTCCAACACAGTTATTGTTTGATCTTTCTGTGCACTTTGGTCCTCCCCACCAGATACCCGGTCTTTCAACTTCACAATTAGTGCGGCCTGTTGTGCGGAAACCTGTACCAATTCATCGACCAAGTGCTCCATGGGTACATCCCCATCAGATTGGGTTTCATTATCTGGGATTGGCGGCTCGAGTCTGTTGGCGCCGGACTCTCCTTGGGAGGTGACTCTATGACCTGCTCCATCCTGCGAACGATCACCAGCACAATGTTAGAATTGCAACTACCACATTCACCAACTAACAGAAGGTTATACATATATGGTTTTACTTACTTTGGCTCCGCGTCATCAGCAGATGGGTGCGACGACGCTTCATCAGTGGAGGACAACTCCACAGTTTGAATCACGGGACGTTTCTTCCTGGAAGGGCCCGCACCATGATCTCCTCGGGTCCTTTTGCGACTATGCGCAACTTCCTCTTCTTCTTCCTCTTGGGATGAGCTACTGACTCTGGCGATGACCGCGCCACCAAATAAGTCACCTCGAGATGGGGCGGCTCGCAGAGGCGTTGCCTCCATCGCAATCAAGAAGGCGGGTCCTGTATCCCGGCAGATTCGCCCATGACACGCCCTGCAATCGCGGCTAGAATGGGCTCCTCATCATCCTTCAATGACCTTACTCCTGCCTTTACTGAGCCGGCTTCGCTAGGCTGTCTGACGGTGAATAGATCCATTTGCGCAAGACAAGACATATATGCAAACAGTTATATAATGCGCATGTCTGATGAGAATATTGTTCTTACATTATTTACACACGTAGCACGGAGGAATAAGTACCCACCTCGCCATTGGCGTCTAAAAGATAGGATCTCATCTTGGGGCCAAAATAATTACGGCCGATTCCCATGTGCACCAAAAATCCCTCAGATACGCACTAATGGGGATGCGATTAGCATTTATCGATTCCGCATCCTCGGCGTTATAAGACCGGGCAATGGGCACTCATCCTCTCAGCGTTCCCGGGTATAAAAATCATAATCCTGGGAAAACATGTATTATCTACCCAAGAAATACCCTCCAATTCCTAAGGGCATCTAATTTATCCGTATAACATCGCAGCCTACCAAAGCGCTTTGTAAAGACACCCACCCATGCGCCCATGTGGTGTGATAAAAGCGCGAATAGGTGGATGGTGGGGTTAATCCCGAAGATCTGACAATTTACCTCAAAATTGGTAATTTTAGCCATACCGATACAATGCAAACAAAGATATGTGTAGCGTATAATAGTTTAACACATCGCACATAAAGCGTGGGCACACGTTGATTCGCAAATTCGAATAACCGTGTGTATACACCACCTTCGCCGGAAATCCAATCGTGGTCGCGCGATCCGGAACCATTGGATGCACGCCGGGGTATAAAGTAACCGAGGTAAATTCCATCGGATCGATCAAATTAAGGTCGGAGGTGAAGTCGGACAAGCTGTTTAACCATGATGATATACTTTTTGCTATATCGCACGCGCATGTTACCTTTGTGGTTGGTTACTTTTGGGATTATCGCTCTTAAACCGCTTTAGAAATGGTGGATGGCGTTTTTTTCTTGAGAGAATCCGTGAAAATGAATCGCCATGTTATATACTTCTTTCTTTCACACGATTAGCGACACGTGATTCCACTAATCTTCATTGTGTGGTCGAGATGGCTTGATGTGACAGTGGCGATAACTTTCCCAGATTAACGAGGTATTGACTATTCATATAGATGTCCCGATACATTGCACCTACGGGTAGTGTGTGGTTTCTTCGTGCGTTTTTATTTTACTAGGTCATTAGTCTAGCACCGCGATTACGCCTCGCGCATACTAGGCCGGGGGACATGATAACGATAGTGCGGAGCCCGATACTTTCGGGCTGAGTACGAACCGGGCCAATATTAATACATGTTTGGGCTCATGACAGCCAAGCCCATATCTATTTACGGAATAGATATCCGATATCTTCTAAAACAAGAAGATAATCATTCCCAACCGACTTAGGCGGATACGCGGAGTTGGGGAACACGGAACCAACAAGGATTCCGATGCGTATATAAAGGGAATCATATCCCTCGTTTAAGGTGCGATCTCATAACCTAAAACTCCTTAAACCCTAAACCGATTACTCACTCTCACCGGAGGATAATCGTGGAGACAATCCCACGTAAGCCTAACGGTGTTTCTTGTCTCTTAGTGCGCATGTCTCAAGCAATTCTCAATTAGTACGAGAACCGGAGCTCCAAATCAGAAGCGTCCAACTTTTGTATCAACAATCACAAACTTATAGTAAAGGCCAAAATGTATTTTACTATCCTAAATTTGGCTAACCGGATCTCCTAGTACCCCAAAGTATAAAAGGTACATCATTGTACCTCATAGTTGATAATCTATATACTACCATAACCCTAATTAACTAAGTCACATGATCTTCACATGGGTGTTTATCGTTAGTTTTTAACATAAGTTTTTCTTCTTCTATATCGTCTTTTCAGTTTCTCTTCCAATTCATTTACCCACTTTTGGGATCATCGTATCACACTTCATAAACATTAATATCAGCCGTCATGGAGAAAGGTATGTTCATTCCTTATATGAAGTGCTTTTTTTTTAATCATTGAATGGTATGGATCATATCATACAACATGTTTTTTTCTATAAACTAATGTTTTATTTTTTTGTTTAGATTTTATTTCTTGATTTATTGAACATACAATCTATTGTATAACGTTTGTATTCCAATTCTTTGTGTTGTTTATAGAGTCCTTATTAACTGGTCTACTTATTTACATGCAGAAGTAAACGATAGGAATGCTACCTTTAGGCTACACTACGGCGGTGTACTTGTTAGGGGTTTGGCGATTGAATATAGGGATTTTGATTACGTCAATGTAGAAAGGGAGCACAATCGTGTATGTAGGTGGTCATTCACCACAGATTTGAGGGGGGGGGGGTTTGGGCATTAAAGACGAAGATGTTAATGGTCTTTACTATAAAGACACTTACGGATGGTTTGACACTTATCCATGATGAAGCTAACTTTTATGAGATGCTCTCTTGTGCAAGTAGGACGGGTTTAGTTTGTTGGCTTAAATTTACAGATCTTTAATCAACGATATACCAAAATATGAAATAATATCTATTTTCTATAAATATATCATGAATGTAATCGTTACATGTTCTACTCTATTTATACAAAGTGAAACGGTACATTGTTGAACCGTTGTGATGGTTCATGATATGGCAGTTATGTTTGTAACTGTCATATAACCGTTTTGTAACTGCTATTTGGTAGTTATTCCAGCGAGTTGACTTTTTACGTTGACTTTGACTTTCGTTGACCGGGTCGTTTGTTGGTATTGACTGGGTCGATTGGGTATCGTGATGGGTCGATTGGGATTAACCCAATATTCTTCCCCTTAATCACAATCGCTGCGACGTAGATCTTTAAGTCTTTTGTAGTCGTCTCACGTAACTCCATTTTGCTTCCTTCTGCATTCTCTGCTGTTTCTGCATTCTCTGCGGTTTCTGCAATCTCTGCGGTTTCGCAATCTGTTGTCTCTTTTATTCGCAATCTCAACTGCTTCTGCACTCTGCGATTCTGCACTCTCTGCGTTTCTGCTCTCTGCTTTATTCTCGCAATCTCTGCTTATTATGCAATCTCTTTGTTTCTCATTGTTTCATTTCTCTTGATTATAGTCGCCATAAGTAATGTTGGCTCTAAGTCTTCTTCAATAAAATTTGAATGTTCTCTGACTTGATTCTTGCGTTTATTTTGACATTCATATGCATAATGTCCAAGTTTGTGACATCGGTAGCATGTGACTTGAAATTTGTCTCTTGTATCTTCTTCAAAAGACGCTCGTTCTTCCCTTTTAGATTGATAATTGTTCTTGTCTTGTTCTCGGCCTTGAGACCAAGTTAAATCTTCCACGACCATATTCTCTAAAAGGTTTTCCTTGTCCTTTATGTCGTGTGAACATCAAAGTCTCTTGATTGTTCACTTGTTTATCCTTCTTAAACTTAATCCTTTCTTCATAGGTCTTAAGTCTTCCAATTGCTTCTTCCATAGTCATTTCACTTAGGTCGGAATATTGTTCTATAGATGCGACTATTTGCAGATACCTATCGGGTACAACATTTAGGGTGCGTTTGGTATACCAATATCGGAATGAGGGAATAGTTTCATTCCGATACAAGATGTTTGTTTTACTACTTCGAATCCGAAAATTTTCTATGATAGTCATATATATAGCATACTCCATACCCCACCCACTTGCCTCCTATGGAAACTATCATACCGAAGGGACCCAATTTATACTCAAAGTCATACCGATTGTGATTGATGGAAATATACCAAACGCACCCTTAGTAGTTTCCGTACTAAGGTTTCATCTTCTATGGTGTGTCCTAGACTAGCGGCTTTGTTTACGAGAGTTGTAAGTTTTGTAGCAAAGGTGTCAATTGTCTCGTCTTCCTTCATTTGTAACATCTCAAAATCGATTTGAGTGTTTGTAGTCTTGCTTGTTGAACTCTCTTGCCAACGTGTCTAGTTTTCGAGCATTCCAAATGTCCTTGGTTTTGTGCTTTATTATTTGAAGTAATTGTTCCTCGGGTAAGGCTTGATAAAGGAAAGCAATAGCGATTTTCTCTTTTGTCTTATTGGGTTGAGTCGATTCGATACTGGCTCTATTGTTTCCATAAACCACTCGCTTGAGAATGATTTGTATTCGAATTGCCCATAATGAGTAATTCATGGGCTTTAGGATTGGGCATTGAAATTGGGGTGTACTATTTGTAAAATTAGTACTAGGTTCCTTATTTCCACTTCCTTTCGTCATATCTTAAATGTATTGACAAAAAAAAATATCTCGAAAAAATCCTAACACGAGGTGTGTTGTAAAAATGTTTTATTTTTCCTTATTGGGTATAAAACTTTATAGGACTGGTTTTTAAATCCAAAACTATCCTCGGAGATTATATATTTAAAAAAAAAAGCGAATAACCTAAAGTTAATTTCACTTTAAATGTTATTCCTAATTATAATAATTAGTGTAATTACACTAGGTTATTATAATATCAATAAGATAAGTATACTTAAGGTATTATATAGCAACTTATCAAACATAAAAATAAACTTATACTATATAAGTAAAGTTTAAAAGTAAAGTGTGGATTTGTAAGAATTCAAACACAGGGGGTTAAAGTACGGTGCCACTTTGATGTTGGTTCGGTGCCCACAGGCGTTATTTAGTACGCCTCTTTTTTCTTTGTTATCTCTTTGAGAGATAAAATATGTCTCCTCTTTCTTTCGGGTGAGACCGTTGCCTTATACTTTACGGTGGTTGATCAATATTTTGGCTTTGGTTAACCTCCTTCTTCACGGGTATTCGGTGTTCTCGTTAATTCGAAAGCAGGTTAATCCTTGTTTTGGATTTGTTCGTCCGTGGAAAATTTGAATTAAGATGATTCAAAAAATGAAAAAGGGTATTGATTACGGATGCAACAGTGTGTTTGTTCCTTTTGTTGAATCAATCTATTTTCCTTTTTCGATGACTATCGTGTTTTAATCGATGGTAATGGGTTCTTGTTTCGAATCGATGTAAGGTTTTGTTTGATTTAAAGTCAAAACCTTTGTTCCCTTTGTTCTATTCTCGGTAAAAAATCCGAATGAAAAATTTGCAAGATGATTGAAAATTGCCTATTCTTAGTTGCCGTAATTAATTACGAGGCTGCTATGAATTATGGACGGTTTTCAGAATCACAAAAATGATTACTAGTTTGATTTGTGGTTCGGATATAGTTTTGCAAATTTTTTTTTACCGTTTCTGGGAATATTGTTTCTTCTTCGATTCAGGGTAAAATAAAACCCTTGGTATATGATGATTTGGCTCTGATACCAATTGTTGGCCCAAATTTACAGATCTTTAATCAACGATATACCAAAATATGAAATAATCTCTATTTTCTATAAATATGTCATGAATGTAATCGTTACATGTTCTACTCTATTTATACAAAGTGAAACGGTACATTGTTGAACCGTTGTGATGGTTCATGATATGGAAGTTATGTTTGTAACTGTCATATAACCGTTTTGTAACTGCTATTTGGTAGTTATTCTAGCGAGTTGACTTTTTATGTTGACTTTGACTTTCGTTGACCGGGTCGTTTGTTGGTATTGACTGGGTCGATTGGGTATCGTGATGGGTCGATTGGGATGGTTTGGGCATTAAAGACGAAGATGTTAATGGTCTTTACTATAAAGACACTTATGGATGGTTTGACACTTATCCATGATGAAGCTAACTTTTATGAGATGCTCTCTTGTGCAAGTAGGACGGGTTTAGTTGAGCTATATGTGGAGCATAGTGAGGATTGGTTACGGGCCAACAACAACTTGATTGATATGAATGTCACTAGAGGGATGAGCTATGTAAGTGCAACATGTGAGGTTGGTGGAGTTCATAATGAAACGCAACCAAATCAAAATATGGTCGTAGTAAATAGTGACAAAGATGAAGGCGATGAAGAAGACGGGGAAAATTCTACCGAAGAAGGTGATATTGAGGGAGATTATTTAGATGAAATTGATACAATAAATGAAACACTTGACCCAAATCAAGACACAGAGGTGGTCGAAAGGATGGAAGTAGCAACTATAAAATGTTGAACCAAATAACAAAATTACCTACTGCTGAAAATAGTGGAAAAAATTAATTCGTGATGATGAAGATGAAGATAGTGTAGGGAAACGGTTACACTTTTATTAATAAAATCTAAATTACAATAAATAAAATTAACGAAGAAATAAATAATGAGAAAATTAAATACAAATGTAATGTAGCGGATAAACGATAATTAAATAAAATAATAAAATAGTCAAAAGACTTACTTGATCACCTATAGAGATCAACAAAGAAGCACTAAAAGTCGAGGCACGTGTTTGACACGCTTCCCTTAAAACAAATTACGCGTCTGCTTCCCGTGTTACAACACCAAAATAGTAAGTTGTCTTGTCGGACTTAACTAAACCGCTCGGAATTTCATCTTAAGAGATGCGATTCCATATGTTGGAAATCAATAATAACTATTGATTTGATGTGTATCTTAACCTATGGAATTAGGGCATCTATTTATAAAAAATAGCCTCCTTCTAAGTTTACTCATCCCACCGATGTGGGATAGAAAACAATTCAAAATTCCTCTTTAAGCATGGTACCGAATGCTTAACTTTGAGACACGATATCTCATTCACATCAACTCTATTTTGGACACATAAAGGCTCATTGCGAAGCTCTCTTCGAGGAGAACGCGAACCTACAAACTATTACTTATATATATGACCCATACATATAGATAATTGTGTCCAAAGTTTGTTAAAAGTCACTTCTACCAACTAATTTTCCAACAATCCCCCACATGAATGGAGATCGGTCGTAATAAAAATAAATTACGATGAAATTCCAATAGTTGAATCTTGCAAAGGATAGGTAGGTGTAACCCTTTGAACCTTCCCTTGTGAGATGCACTTAGTCTCCTAGATCTGAGTAGACGCGATGTCCTTGAACTCAGCCTTTGTTTACGTAGACGACATTTCACTTCACACAAGACTCTCCCTGACATTGTCAAGTCCTCATAGTCGTGTTCGTTATGGTCATGAACACTAGCCTGGTTCTGCAAGAGTTCTTAGGATTTGCGCCCCCACAATTTCCTTCAAGCGACCCCACTCTCTCTCACATAGGTGATTTCATCTTGAATCATTAAAAATATATGTTTTGTGATTTCATCTTGAACCATTATGCTTTGTGATTTCATCCTGAATCATTAAAGCCATATGTTTAACCTCTCAACAAGTCACAATTGTTATAAGAATGGACTAGGAAGTTACAACATTTAGTAACTCCCCCACATTGACGTGACCTCCCCCATATTTCTATGATTAGGTTGTCCTATTGAACCCAGATCTTGGGATCTCCAGTCAACTGGGTTAGGTTTTCTTTCATAGCAACTTATTCCTTCAAGGGCTTTAGTCCCATTCCTTTTGACGACTTACTAACTAACTCTCTGCTTAAGCCTTTCGTAAGCGAATCCGCAATGTTACCCATTGACTTTACGTAGTCAATCGTGATAACTGTAGTTGATAGTAATTGTCGCACCAATCAACGCCTATGATGAATATGTCTCGACTTACCGCTTTTACATTGTGATATGAGCTCACAATTTCAATTGACTATCACACTTTATATAGATGGTCGTTACGGTTTACGCCGCCTTGGTATATCCTCTATGAATTAACGTAGATATCCGCATATTCTATAAATTTATCTCAAATGATAAATTCAAATTCCATCATAGATTTAGCTATAAAAGTCTATTGAAATACTTTCAAGATTTCCAAGACACAGCTTCCCACGTAGAGTCAACACATCCGCTCTAGTGGATCTAGATTCTTTTATGTAAGAATCCATATTTGCATTACTCTACCATTAGATAGCAGTTGGATATCTTCCAAACTGAAATATCGTAAGTATCATAGTACTTGTGTAATACTATTCAAATGGTCATCACTTGAATGATTGGTATATTTATGTAACATGATTATAACTTCTAAATCAGGTCTCACATACGTCATTAGACACATAAGATGCCCAATAATCTTTGAGTATTCAAAATGGGCAACACCTCTACCTCTATTTTAAATAGATTTAAAAGATGTCGTTGGAGTTCTAGCTAGGCGGAATCCCCACATTGAACCTCTCAAGAATATTGTCCTTATAATGTTTTGACTTCAAAACAAATCCATTTGGTTTCATATGATCTTAGTTCCAAAAACCATATCGAACAACCAATGTAGTCCATGTCAAATATTGACTCCAACATTTCATTAGTGGATTTGTTTACATTGTTATCACTTCCGGTGATAAGTATACCATCCATGTATAAACACACGATTACATATATACCAGTGATTTTTTCTTTCTTTCTTTTTTTTTCACATACATCCATTAATTTTGAATCCACGTTCTGACATGACGTGGTAAAAAATTTAGATGTCATTATTTGGGAGATTGCTTTAAGCCATATAATGACTTAACAAGCCTACAAACTTTGTTCTCTTGTCTAGGAGCCATGAAACCCTCAGGTTGGTTCATGTAAATTTCTTCTTCTAAATCTCCGTTTAGAAATGTCGTGTTCACATCCATTTGGTGAACATCCAAATTTCTTAAAGTATCATCCTAATTGAGGTTATTCACGTAACAGGCGAATATGTATCAAAGTAAGCTAGACCTTCTCGATGTCGAAATCCTTTTATTACCAATCTTGCTTTTTTACTTATCAATGGTTCCATGGACAACCTTTGTGGTTGTTAGGTAACCATTTGTAGCCTAGTGGTTTACCACCAGAAGGTAAAACCACGAGCTATAATGTATCCTTTTTGTAAAATAGAATCTATTTCACATTTTATGGCTTCTTTCCATTGAGGCCCTTCTGAGGAAGTAACCGCCTCTCAGTATGAATTAGGTTCGTTTTCAACCATAAAAGAAACAAAATTGGGTCCAAACGATTTCTCGGTTCTTGCCCTTTTGCTTCTTCTAGGTTCAACCTCTTCTTCCTCGGTTTGATCTTGTGTCTCATTTGGAGATCATTATCGCTCTTGTTGTCTCTTATCGAACAAAATTATCATCTTGATGTCTCTCATCATGAAGAACATCATCATTTAGTTGCCTCTCATCATGGACAAATCGTATCATCTAGTCTAGATGAACATCCATTTTCCTCGGATAAATAAGGAAACACAGCTTCAAATAATTAAAGTTTTCCTTGATTCCATTATCATATCTTTGTATATATTCATTTTTTGAATCATATCCAAATAAATGATAAGCACTATCAGAATGAGCATATCACAAAATATACAATCCATGCTTTAGGTCCAATATTTTGATCCTTGGGTGCGGGACGATAGACACCCCACATTCGTAAGTACTTATAGGATGGTTTTCTTCCCATCCATAGTTCATAGAACTATCTTCTTTCCTCATAGGGATCTTATCTAAAAGATAAGTAGCCAATAAAACCGCTTTCCCCCACATGCCACCATGACTTTAACAACATGGCATAACCATATCTTTAAGGCACAATTCTTTTCTATCAACAATTATGTTGTGGTGTATAAGAAGCAATAAATTTATGTCTTATTCCATGTTTAGAACATACATGAAACTGAGACATATATTCACCTTTAATATCACGTCGAACCGCCTTGTTTTCGATAATAAGTTGATTCTTAACTTATTTGTATAGATCAATCTTGTCTATATCCTTACTCTCAAGTAAGTAAAAGTCGCAATATTTTGTGCTACCATCAACAATTACGATGAAGTACCTAATTGCTACCTTAGTAGGCATCAATTCCAAATCACCTAAAACTATGTGAATCAAGGGTTCGGTTAATTTTCGGTCTGAAAAGACAATCTTGTCAATTTGGCTTCAACATAAGTTTTACTTTTGTAATCCGTGTTCGTTTATTTAATTAAACAACGTATTGAGTTAAATTTAACATGTCCAAGTTGGCCATGATATACATTCAAAGGATCAAATAAGCTAGATTCATACTCATTTTTAATAATAAAAAAAAAAGATTCAGCTTAAACATTTAATGAAGGGCATAACCCGTACCGACCAAAATTTTGTTCAATGTTAACTCAATTTTATTTGATTAAAATAAAAATAAAGCCAAATTTATTAAGCAACTATCCAGATACAAGATTCCTACGAATCTCTGGCACATACGACGTGTTGGTTCACTTAAGCTCTTTTCCACATGTGAATTTCAACATCACATTTCTTTTCCCTTGCTATTAGCGTTATAGAGTTGCCCATAGATTGCATCTCTCCATTTTACGCTACTTTGAAAGAGTTAACCAAACTCTTATCATCATACTCATGACATGATGCCCAAGTGTTAATCCACCATTTTCTAATGTCGGATCCCGTCTTGGCAACAATTTTCATTTCATTCAGGCCATTTAACCCATAGTTATGGCACATAAAATCTGAATGCTTTAAAGCATCTACCGTACACATAACTCGAGTATCGGTCTCCCTTTCATCAAGTTCGGGAGCAGATTTTTTAGATGTTACTCATGACAATCCGAACATTCTGTTAATATTCCGTTATTAGTGTAACACTAAATTTGGAATAATTAACAACTTGCTATATCACAAAGTCTTTCTTAACAAACACGATAACATCAAATTTTGTTTAAAACACTACTGTTTTGTAAGATCCATTATACAAAACCACTTTTAAACAAGTATTTCGATTAAACAATTAAACAATATCGCATATTACATAATGTTTTAAACAAAACAAATTTGTAATATGATTTTGTCAATCTTCTTTAACAATATCTTAATAGATCGCATCACATGGTATAATTCTACAATGAAACGCGACAAGGTTTCAAAATAGATTTACTCTTTCAAGGAAACTCAACAAGGTTTCTATAGATCTACTTTCAAATGCATAAAGTTTCAAGAACTATATTTAGTTTATAATTAAACTCAACTGGTTTAAATAAGCTAAACAAGTCAAAGAAACTTTTCCACAAAATATGATAACAACTTGTATATTATCGATTTTGTTTCAAACAAACTCATCTTGGTTTCAATAAACACGTTCTAGTAATCTAATAAAATAACAACTTGTATTTTATGAGATTTGTTTCAAAGAAACTCCACTTGGTTTCAATGAATCTAATTTCATCATGATTTTTAACCGTGTTAGTAATCGTGCACCAATTACATTCTGAAGATTCACTAGGGTCACAAATTATGTTACCATCGCTTAACTTGTGAATATTTAAACACAAAAACAGCTTAAAAAGCTGTTAAAATAATATGGTATCTAATAAACTCGACATGGTTTATGTAAACTTGTACCAAATATGATTCCGAGAACACAAGCTTGGTTTCGATATCGATTTAAACAATAACACATGCAATAAACAAACTAAATAAATCGGTTTGAAAAGAAACTCATCATGGTTTCAATATAAACCGATTCAATAAACTGCTTTTAAAAATCGTTTATAAATCTGTTATACCAAATCGTTAATTAAAATTATGTTTAGTTATAAAATTGATTTTCAAAGAAACTCAATCTTGGTTTCAAGAGAAAAAAGGTTTGTATAAAATCATTAATTATATAAATTAGATTTTAATAAAAGTGTTTTAATTCATACACATAACTGCTTTAAGACCGTAGGGAAACGGTTACACTTTTATTAATAAAATCTAAATTACAATAAATAAAATTAATCGTAAATAAATAATGTAAAATTAAATACAAATGTAATGTAAGGATAAACAATAATTAAATAAAATAATAAAATAGTCAACGACTTACTTGATCACCAATAGAGATCAACAAAGAAGCACTAAAAGTCGAGGCACGTGTTTGACACGCTTCCTTAAAACAGATTTGCCGTCTGCTTCCTGTGGTACAACAAATAAAACAAGAAGTCTTTATCGGACTTAACTAAACCGCCTAGAATTTCATCTTAAGATATCGATTCCATATGTTGGAAATCAATAATAACTATTGATTTGATGTATCTTAACCTATGGAATTAGGGCATCTATTTATACAAAATAGCCTCCTGAGTTTACTCATCCCACCGATGTGGGATAGAAAACAATTCAAAATTCCTCTTTAAGCATGGTACCGAATGTTAACTTTGAGACACGATATCTCATTCACATCAACTCTATTTTGGACACATAAAGGCTCATTGCGAAGCTCTCTTCGAGGAGAATGCGAACCTACAAACTATTACTAATATATATGACACATACATATAGATAATTGTGTCCAAAGTTGGTCAAAAGTTACTTTTACGAACTAATTTTCCAACAGATAGTGTTCATGATGGTGAGGAGAATTATCTTGATAATTCTGATGTTGAAAGTTTCAATGAAGAGATATTAGAAGACGACTACTGAAATGATGAGGACACATGTGAAATTTCCTAGGTACGATGAAAATTGTAAGACTGTAAGTTTTTTTCTTGGTCAATCGTTTATTGATCATATGCAATTTAAGAAAGCTTTGTTGAAATATGTGGTGCAAGAAAAAAGAGGCTATATCTTTGTGAAAAACGCTAGATACCGTGTTAGGAGTATAATGCAAAAATGTTCACCAGTAATTGGTTAGTGTATGCTGCAAATGTGAAACATAATGGTAAAAAATATTTTCTGGTGAAAACTTTGAAAGAGAAACATACATGTTCATGTTAGCATGTATGATAGCCCGTAGGGCTTATATATGTTTGTATTAGGCTCAAGCCCGGTTCTATACTATTATATGATTGTTGTTTATTATGTACTGATGATGATGCAATGAGAGATACGATTTACACTGCCTACATGGTATCAGTACGTCCATTGTAACTAGTCCATTGTAACCAAACCAAACCCTAATCACCCCCATCTCTGTCGTTCAAACAGTAAACTTAAAACCCTAAAACAATAAACCCTAAAACCCTAATACAAAGTGTTGGTGATTTTTGCTTGGTCACAGTTCCACACTAACTGTTTCTTTGTTCTCACTCGTGCTAGGTCACAACGTTTGTTTGTTGTGTTGGTGATTTGTGCGTGGTCACAAGTCCACATTTGTTCCTGTGTTTTACATATCTACAACAAACCCTAATCTACAACAAACCCTACCCATGTATCACCATGACCGATTCAAACAACCCACCGTCCTCTCTCTCGAAAAGTTGTCATCAGAACTCACCATCACCTTCTCACGAGGGTACTGGTCAAACTCGACTTGGAAAATCAGAACTATGGCTCATGGGAGTTCTTCTTTGAACATCTATGCTATAGTTATGATGTGAGCCGATGCATTTATGGTGTTACCATCAAAACAGGCTCAAGCACTTCGACACCCTACACAGCCGAGGAACTCAAAGTGGACAAAATTGTCCTTTCGTGGATTTTTTGACTCTTTCTGACATACTTCAAGCTAGGTTGGCGGTGGCACGACGATGAATTCTGCGAAAGAAGCATGAGACATTATTACTGATATTGTCAAGCATAACAAACGATCCCGTACCAACTCATTGAAGACGGAATTGCGATCTCTTAAACTTGGTGATCAACGCATGGAAACATACTTAGGAAAACTTTAATCTACCGCCACCATTCTCACTAGCCTTGACTCTCTCATTAACAATGGTGATCTCGTTCATTATGCTCTTGAAGGATTACCAGAGAAATATGATCAAGTGTGGGATATTAAGGCTCATCGGGACCCCTTTCCTGATTTCAAGACGGCTCGCTCGATGCTAATAACTGAGGAGATGCGGCTCAAGTCTCGGTCGCATGCCCTTCCTATGGATTCCACTTCTTCCTCCCCGTGGGTACTTATGACTCAAACATGTATGCCTCGTCGTCCCACTTCTCCTTAAGTCACGTCATTGAGGTCGTGTGTTTAACTTTGCGAAAGGGTCATGTCATTTTGGTTTTGATAGCAAATTCGTTCATGATAATGTGGTTAAGAGTAATGGTTCTGGTACTTCTACTTTGAAAGACAATACTAATGAAGATCTCCTTGTTAAGTTGTTGACTAAGTTGGGTATACATGCTAAGGCTACTGGTACTTCCTCATCTGCTAGCCCATCTCAGCCCGTAACGTATCATATGTCTGGCCCAACTAGCACATATCCTATCGGGTCCAAAGGGACCAACCAACCCTATCCCATCGGGTCCAAGAGGCCCGACGCGACTTCACCACTGACCATACGTATGTTAGCCCAACTGTCCCATCGGGCTTCTATTATCAGCCGGCCTATCCCTACTACACGGCCCAACCAATACCAGCCCAAAAGCAGCCCTTTACATCGACTACCGCTTCTACCAGCGGCTTGGCTTTGGCTTCCCCGGCTCAACCTGCAGATGCTTTGGGTCAGGCCACGACTTTACCTCATGCTTTCATTACCGGGATACTTCATGATCCCAACGAGTGCAATATGGATACAAGTGCGTAATCTCATTTGAATAGTTCAGTTACTAGTTTAAGTGAAATTTTTAATGAATGCATGTTTCCGTCTATCTCGGTTGGTGATAGTCATTCTATACCCGTCATCAATACGGGGAATAGTGTTTTGCCAACTCCTTTTCGTTCCCTTCATATGAATAATGTCCTTATTACTCCATATATCGTTAAAAAATTAATTGTTGTTTGTGATAATAATTGTACTATTAAAGTTGATGCTTTTGTTTTTTCTGTTAAGGATTTCATGATACGTCAGGTGCTTCTCCGATGTGATAGCACGGGAGATATTTATATCGGCTCTATCTCCTGGTCCTCAAATTTTTCTTGTTATTCAACATACGTGGCACCAACGTCTTGGACAACCAGGAAGTGAAGTGTTACGTCGTATTGTTTCTAATAATTTCATTTCATGTAATAAGGAGAAACCTCATGTGCTTTGTCATGTGTGTTAGCTTGGCAAACACGTGAGGCTTTCGTTTATGAATTTTGATATTGTGGTTACTTCTTTTTTTGATATTATTCACTCAGATTAGTGGACTTCACCCATTCCGAGTATGTCTGGATTTAAATATTATATCTTGTTTATGGATCATTATTCGGACTTTGTTTGGGTGTATCATTTTCTTAATAAAGTTGATGTTTTGTCTAAATTTTTATTGTTTCGTAACTATGTTCATACTCAGTTTAAATGTGAAATTTTATTTTTTTCAGTGTGATCATGATGGTGAATTCGATAACCGCAACATGCATAAACTCTTTCTTTCAAATGGAATTCAATTCGTTTTCTTACCCTAAGACATCCCAACAAATGTCCATTTCGATTTGTTATATTTCATATACACACCGAGAGATGTGAGTATCCAAACACCCCATGAGGTGCTAGTATGTACTCCGTGCTTGTTATGACTTTTATGGGCTTATATGTGTTGTGGACCGCTTTGAATGGATGTCTTCATGACCCTAACTTATAAATTAATTGGTTAAAGCACATTTGCTTGAGGACAAGCAAATACCAAGTGTAGGGATATTTGATAAGGTTTTAAAAGGTACCTTTTGAGGGGTCATTTAAGCCCTTATTCGATCACTTTTGTATCCGTTATTGCTTAATATCGCCTTTTCACTTTTAGGTCTCTCAAGGCAAAATGCTGGAATGATGCTTATTTGGACGAAAAGGCGCGAATATACTGTAAGAAAATGGCCAAAGTCGTAATCGAGACACTCAAAGTCCGCCGAACATAAGGCATGACGGCACATCAGATATCTCGCGACGCTGCCGGAAGGTATTTTGCGACGGCCGTAGAAAAAATTACATGTTTTCGGGACGACGACAGTTCTAAAGGAGAGGCCGCGTTACTCGGGACGGCCTAGATGCAAACAAGACGGCGTCAGAGTCAAGAAGGACGGGCGTCATACTATATAGGTGACGCCGAAGGTTTACGCGCCAAGACGAAACCCTAATGACGGCGATACACGACGGGCGCACTTAAACATAAGGCACGCCGCACAGTATGTAATCTTATATATAGAATCCGAATTTTTCGCTTTTGTGTGTAGTTTTGAGTAAAACCTAAACCGAACCAAGGCTTTTTGCAAGATTTTAGGTTCTAAACCCTATTATACATCAAGATAAGTATTTACTTCATTAATTTAATTATGTCTTTGATTATGTGTGTATGCTTGCATGTTCTCCATGTCCCATTAATTTATTTGTGTGTTTGCTTAGGAATATGAAACTTAATTATTGAATATTGATTGGTTGATACTTATCTTAGTTGACTAATGATCTAGAGTGCGCTAGATTATTCGTTGTGTACTTAATGCTTGGAATTTCTTCGTGAACTTTAGAATATAATTATCTAGGTAATTGTAGGATAAAGTATTCAAGGACAACCGTAGTAGGCGTCTATAAATCACTAGAGGATTTGTAAACAAGACCCTTGGTAATTTCAAAGAGTTAGGGAATATGCACGCCCTATAGCCTTAGAATCACAACGCAACTAGGAATAAGGACGGACAAATCAACCATCAATAGAGAGATAATTAAGGAGTAGTAAAACCTAAGTAAACACATTTTAAACTATCATACGAGTACACATCAATTAGACATAGACTATCACAACCTTAGTTTAGATAATTAGATAATAGTAGAGTAATCGTAGCAATACCAACCCCCAAACCAATACCCGAGATTCGCACCTTTTCCATTTCTAAAAAATATAAAAATACAAAAATAATCTTCCTCAACCTCAACCTTAGCGTAGTAACTTCTCACTAGCATTCCTATTCCCCAGAGAACGATATCAATACCCGTGGCTTACCCTAATTACTACACTACAACGATTAGGTTCACCGCCTAGGGTGTTATAAAACTTGTCAAGAAAAGGAAGTTTCCTTGACTTTAACGACGCGTAGAAGCTATCACCGCTTCTCGACATTGGCCGATTTATCGCCTTGATGTCATGAATGCTTTTTACACGGTGACTTGTTTGAAACTGCTTATATGCATCACCTCCGTGGTTTTGGATTCTTCACATCCCGATTATCCGTTTATTGCAAAGGGTCTCTTTATAGCTTAAATTAGGTTCCTAGGGCTTGGTTTCAGTGGTTTGCCACTTATATCACACGATTGGTTTTCATCATAGTCGATGTGACTATTCTTTATTTATTTACATAAAAGGAACTAATAATGCTTATTTATTATTATATGTTGATGATTTATACTCACCGTGATCTTCCGAGACCTTGTTGCAGAGGTTATTGGTTATTTACATCGTGAGTTTTCTATGATAGATTTCGGTTCACTTAGTTATTTTATGGGTATTTTTGTTACACGCGACTTCTCGGGATGTGCCTATCTCAAATACCGTATGCTATTGAGGTTTTGAGCCACCATATGTCTCTTTTAATCCTGCAAATACTTTGGACACCGAGTCTAAATGTGGTGCTAACGGTGATCCATTTTGATCCAACTTTATATCGCAATTTCATGAATTCTCTTCATTATCTTACTTTACATGTTCATATATTTATTTTATTGTGCAAACAGGTTTGCCTTATATGCATGATCCTCGGGAGCCTCATTATTCTCGCTTCTTAAGAGGATTTTGAAATATGTTCATGGTACTTTGATTATGGGATGCGCTTATTTTCATCATCCACCTTTATTTAATTGCTTATTCAGATGTCGATCAATGGTTGCCCCCACCGGAGATCTACTTTCGTGTTTTCTTAGTAACAACTTACTCTCTTGTTCCTCTCAGGCCAACCAACGCTCGTCTAGTGATGAGGTCGAGTATCGTGGTGTTGCGCTGGTCATTTAAACTTGTTGGTCATAGAATTTATTACGCGAGTTACATACACCTTTGTCGTCCGCTACACTTGTTTACCTGGATAATGTGAGTGCGAATTTGTCTTCTAATTCGGTTCAACATCGCAAGTAATGGGCATATTGAGATTGATATACATTTTGTTCGTGGATTTGTTTGTCACCGTTAGATTCGAGTCCTTCATGTTCCTCGGTACCAATATGTCGATATTTTTACTAATGGCTTGCCTCCGCATTATTTGAGGAGTTACGCCTAGTTTGAGCGTCCAGAGACTCACGCTCCAACTCGCTAAGGAGTGTTAGTTCGTATGATAGCCCTTAGGGCTTGTATATATTTGTATTAGGCTTAAGCCTGGTTCTAAACCATTCTATGATTGTTGTATATTATGTACTGATGATGATGCAATGAGATACTATTTATAATTCCCTATAACCTATAACATAAATGATTCTTGATGATAAATGATTTCATATACATTACATCATTTTCTTGGTCATATTCCTGAAATAAAACTGCTCTTAGTGGAAGTTATTATCCACACAGCTTTGTTTGACCATGTAATTCCATATTATGTTCTATTATGTGATAATTGCCGTTGACATTGACTCAATGTTGACAAATTTAGTATCATTTATACAATTTTAAGCTTTTATTTATAGTGTAATATACAACATGAGAAGAATAAGGTGTAAATAATATACTACTATTTAATTAAAGAACACATTGATAGTGTTATAGTAGGCTGTAAATTACACGATCATACTTACAAAATTGGTCTTTTTTAATAACTTATTTCCAATCTAGTTTGGGCAAAAGTTGTAGACAAGCTAGCCGAATAAATTTCATCGACAGTAAAACTTGCATTAACTTTAATTCAACATACATTTTTAGAGATACTCGGCTTGATTGTTTTAGGTTTGCGATATATCCAAATGCATGAATTCAGATTTTGTGTAAGTTGGCAAATGTGAACTAAAACAATTTTTCTAACAAAAATTTATGCATTGTAATAAGACCAATTCATGATCAACTTTCATGAGAAACCTTACTTCCTGTTGGAAAATCATAATCACTATTCCTAGTCTACATTAACTATCTACAAGTAAAAGTAAAAAACTACATATAATGTTAGATTTTCTTGAAAGAAGTTGAGTATTCGTCTTTAACATTAATTTACCTAAAGAGTTCCACTAAGATATACTTGAATTTCTGCTAAGCTACATACAAATGAGAACACAAGAACTAAAAAGATTAACAAGTTTTCAACATTTTACCAACCCAACAATGCCAAATTAGGCTGATTTCCATTTGTTAGTTTAATTTGTTGTTCGGTTAACCTCTATATAAACACATGTTTTCCAAATTTCACAATTACTAATCCAATCTAATTTCATAACTTTCAAGCCTATTCTTCCATTTGACAAAAAGCTCAAAGTGAAGTATATAAATGGCCTTGACGAACACGCAATTACTAATTCAAATAACGATGATTGCTGCAATATTGGCGTTGGATCAAGTAATCCGAACGTCTATCAGGTCCCAAAATTGGAATTTTGGGTTCAACTATACAAATGAGCTTTTAGACACCCAATCCCTTTCAGAATTCTAGAAGAGTCATTGTTGGTGGTTCTGATAATTGGCGCTTTGGCTTTAACTACACCGAATGGGCTCGCATTTAATGCCCCATTTTACTTCAACGACACTCTAGGTATGTGTCTCTATCATGCATGCACCATTTATTTTCAAGTCCCTTTCTTCATTGAAATGAATGAGATACTACTAAATTATAATTGTATCAAGCTAAACCTTGTCACACTTTACATGCGACATGCCATATTTACTTACATATTGATGTTAAATATGTTACAGTTTTAAATATGATCCGCCAAGTGATACCATCATACATCCACATAGCATTTATTTGCTACCAAATCTATGGAGCTTTTTGAGGTGTGATTTAAGATGGCAAAACGTAGCAAACACGCCTCAAGGTGCAGGAGAAGGGTTTGAATTGTGCTTAACAAATGGAAGCCATATTACTTTGCTTGTGGAGAAAGCAACGGTTTTCATTACCAATCTGAAATGAAATTTTTGTGATGCCATTGTTTCATATACAAACTCTCGGAAAAGTCAAGAGATTAATAATCTGTTTTTGTTTGTGTTTAATAACTACTTTATTTTCAAAGTCAGCATTAATACGCCAAATTCTGGTATTTAATATTTATGATGTTTATTAGAACTATTTGAATGAGTTCATAGATAAATGAATAAGCATATGATAGTCATTTCATGTTCTTTCACATTCTTTTGTCTGTGTATGCGGTTTTGTCTGTGTATGCGTCAATTGCTTCCGTGAAATATCAATCCCCATTAAACATATTCCTAAAGTGTTGCGAATATGTAAAGCATACACCAGACCACCAGTACACCACATGTGAGAAAATCTCAATCATGGCTATAATCAAAAACTTATAATATACTGTAGACTATTTTAAAATGTTTTCTTCTATGTAAACTATTTTACAAACTAACTTGAACGCATAATAATGATTTTAAAAGAGAAATGCTATATCCTTATAAACATATTCCTACTTAGAGTGCAAGGATAGTAACATTTGTTCCGGTAAAGATGCCCGTGTGTCAGCCGTTATGCCGACATTACCATACCCCATTTGTTAGCGTTGACTTGGGAGGAAACGTGTGTTTACAAAATTATTTTAAACTCCCAACCTTTAAACGGCTATATTGTATTTCAAATTAAAAAATAATAATAAAAAAAAAAAAAAAAAAGACCCCGGACAAACGGCTATATTAAATAAAATAAATAAACTTTTAAAAACCTAATAACTTCTATATAACCCTTTCCCATATATTTCTTATACACACTTCCATAACTCAAACATAACATTTTCTATACTCTTCCATTCTCCAAAACAAAATGTCGGAATTTCCTTACGAGAGTTTCTTGAACCTCCTTGTTACTAACCCGAACACGGGTTCTTCCTCATTAAACGCCAATGCGGTGTCTTCTTCAACCCTTTTCTAACCCACCGGCATGACTCCCGAGCAAGTATACCAACAACAACAACAACAATAATTTCTTTTGTGTTAACAACACAATGCAATGCTAAATGCCAATTTTCAAAATCTATAATTCGAGCAACAATCACAACCGCAAACCCAATCCTCACATACACAATTCAAACACAAGAAGAATGCGAACCACCCACGTTCCACAAAAGCTCGATAGTCGAGCTAAACGAAAGGCAAAAATCCAAAGATCCCGAACATCACGTTGGAAACCAAAAGAGGAAATATTACCGCATCGAAAGTTACATTGCTGCTTCCGAGGATGGAAATGTCGAATTTCACAAGCGGGGACACGCTTTGGTATCGGGTTATGCACGAGTTCAATAAGAAAAAAATCAACTCACACAACAAGGATATGTTTATACAAGTGGCATACGTTGAACGCGAATTGCCAAAAGTTCAACGCGGTCTTCAAACGTGCACAATGTTTGGCAAGAAGTGGGAAAATGATTGATAACATGAGATGGATAGAACGATGTACCGTGACGAGTACAAAGGAGCTCTGCTTACCCAAGAGGATGCGTGGGAAATTTTGAAACCTATGCAAAATGTGACGTACGGAATCGTTGATTTAACCGCAAGTCCCCGCAAGCCAACGAGGTGCTATTCGTCAAGATGCAAGACAACGTGGTCGGGAAAATCAAAATCCGAGACCACATTTAGTATCGAGGGAAGTAACTCATCAAGCCAATTCGTATAAACGGGAAGCGCCTAATAGGCGCATTGAGGTCGCTAAGGAGAAAGACCGTATGATTATGCGCTTTGGAAGATATGAAATTTCTCGATATTAACACGAAGGAGATGGATGAGGACATCGCAGATTAGATCGAAATGAAAAGGAGAAAATCAAAGAAAATATATTTGGAACACCGCCCGAGTAGATTTATTTTATTTCGTATTATATTTTTATTTCAGAACTTTTTATGTCGACTTTCTTTTATGTCGTAGTTTTTATAGTTTGTATTTTTTCACAATTTTTTTGTGTTGTAACTTTTTTTGTTCAGATTGTAATTTTTAAGTTTATTAATGTAATACTAGGTTATTTAATGAATGAAATATTAGTTTAGGAGTTAAATTTGTAATTTGTATTTTTTATATAAAAAAGTACGTCCAAAAAGGTGGTATTCTGTGGTTTTAATGACAATAAGTGTTTTTTCATAACGCTGAAACGTTAAAGTTCGATGTGATTAACCGATACGACCGCATTTTTTTATAACTCAATTTATTGTACCTAGGGCACTTAGAGCATGCTCAATACAAGGTTTTTAATGACTTTTTCAATAGCTTTTTAATATTTAAAAAAATAATTGAAAAAGTTGTTCTCCATTGGAGACAAAGACTTTTTTTGCCAATGACGTTAAGATCCTCAAGCTTTTACCTAATTTAATCATCTCTTTCACCTCTATTTTATACTCATTTTGTTCCAAAATTATTGTCCCCCACAAAAAAAATACATAAAACATAATTAAAAACTGCATTTAATATTGCTTTCATTTTGTAAAAGCCATTAAAAAAAATGCTTGACCTTTGACTATTAATTAATAATTTCATTTAACTTTCTAAATAATAACTTTGATTAAAGGTAGTAAGATAAACTTAAACTATTTCCGCTTCTATATTTAGGCAAGAACAATTATTTTAGGATAAATAAATAAAAAATGCGACAATAATACGGACGAGAGAGCACCACATTAATTCATTTTGTACCTTTAATGACTTTTTGAATTGGAGCAAAAGTTTTTAAATATTTATCTTTTAGAAAACCTATTATAAGAAGCTTGCATTAAGAATCCTCTTATCTTCCCACATCTTATTTGTCAAACTGTCAATTATGCATCACTGAATTGGATTGTTTAAAGGATTCACTTTCTCACTAACCCGTAGGTAAATTACAAATTTTGTCCTGTGGTTTGTCATTTTTTCAATCCTCGCCATCCCCAAATTTTAATTACAAAAACACTTTTGATGTTCACGCTTTGTTACAAACTATGCCATTTCACTAAAACTCGTTAGATTTTCGTTAGTGACCCTCACGCATGTCACGTGAAAGTATTTTAATCATTTTCATGTTCGCGCTACTAACCACTTGGGTTTGTCTTCCCAAGGAACCCTTATGCTCATGGATGGAATTTGCAAGAACGGTTT
Organism: Chrysanthemum lavandulifolium; assembly: GCA_022545495.1. Lineage (NCBI taxonomy): Eukaryota > Viridiplantae > Streptophyta > Magnoliopsida > Asterales > Asteraceae > Chrysanthemum > Chrysanthemum lavandulifolium. The sequence continues at coordinate 274,427,351 of CM040243.1, forward strand.
GTGTGATATTTTAACTACCACTCATTTTTATCAACCTCATTTACTACACCTCGATCAAAATACATGCACATACACTTAAGAACACAATCAACCAAGAACAAACATGGTGATCTGTGAATGAGGGAAACAAGCAAAAATCAGAACTTCTTGGACCCACACATACTCTGTTTATTGCAATCTAAGCATAATAATGTTTTTTTCAAAATTAGTTTTTTTTTTTTTTTTTTTTCAATCTAAGCATAATAATGTTTATTGCATAATTCCATAATTACAAACATATAAATGAGACATACATACAAGTAAACATACACGTAGAATGATCATTATCGTATACTTATTGATATATTCACACAAAACACGCGACACGACAAACACACGATAAATATAAACGTTAAGATAAATATATTATAAATTCACTTACAAAATGAATATGAATTTATAAATTTAATTTATTTATTTATTTAATTATATTATATTAATTAGATATTATTATATACTAAAACCGGTTCGGTTCGGTTCGGTTTTTGCGGTTTGGTTTTTGGTGAAAACCAAACCGAACCGCATTTTTCGCTTCAAAAAAGTAAAACGAACCATCGGTTTTTAGTTTCGGGGAAAACGGATAAAAACGGGGAAACGGATAAAAACGAAAAAACGGGGAAAACGGATAAAAACGAATGAAACGGATAAAACGGACAAAACGTAAAAACCAAGGCGATAACTATTATTAACGGAGGGACTAATTGGGAAAACTACATTTTAAAAAATAAGGACTAACGTGCAACACTTAACGGACTGCACTAACGGAAGGACTAACGGTAAAACACTTAACGGACATTTTGGACGAGGGACAAAATTGTAAGATTTGCAAAACCATGTGACGAAACGACCGAAAAAAAAAAAGGGACAAAATTATTATTTCACCAAACCACAAGGACGATTTATGTAATTAACTCTTATTTTAGGTTGGGTAGGAGTAGTGGTTGTTAATGTCATCGCTTTTTTAGTTTGTTTATGAGGGATTTAGGTAATCCATGTTTTGTGATGGCCTTGTTATGTTAATGAAGATTTTGTAATGCTTTTTGTTGTACTAGTTATTCATATATTCGCTATTTTTCTTGCAAATCGACAATGTCAAATATTTCATTGGTTTTTGCTTGATTTGGGTTAATGAGAAATGTTGTTGGTAAAAATGGTTGTATTTGAAGAACTTTGAATAATAATTCAATGAGCTCTAAATTGTTAATACAATCGGTTATACCGCTTTGTATCCAACTTTTACCATTTTTGACTTTTATAAGTCAACAAAATTGATCCTGGATGCCCCTTTATTAAGAACAATTCATTATGTGAAACCACAAATGCATACAATTGTCCATCTTTGACTTTTAAATGTCAACTTTTAGTCCAAAATATGGTTAACTGGTCCATACCATTTTGTATCTCCAAACCAAACCATTCTTGACAATTGTGCTAGGCCAATTGAGTGACCATGAACACTATATACGTGTGTCAAGACTTTGAAGGCCCTTGGTTAAAATTCACGCAAAGAGTAAGGACACATTAAAGTTACCAACCCTATTATTGATAAGGTTTTATTGTTTTCTTGTTATAAATAGAACACAATAGATAGAGAACTACTTGAGCACATTATCTTATCATGAATATGATGTCTATTCACTGTCTGAAAAATCCTCAATCCTTACCATGAACCTTTTTCTGAAAAATCTCTGCCCTATAAACCACATATGATGAAGTTGGAGCGGAATTCAAGTCATTGGAAGGTAGGGATGTGTAAGGATTGTGGAATTTTCAGGTGGTGGATCAATCATGGCATCTACATTAGGTTGGTGCAATAGGGTGGCATATGACAATGGCGGCCGAGAGTGTTCTTCCAAGGAAAGTTTGTATTTGCGGCAGGAAGAAACCCGGTTTGTATTTTTCCCATATTTGCGAATCAGTCACTTACTACTGCTTCTGTTTTAACTTAAATATAGCGCATGTATTGTTGCATGGCATAACTGAGAGCGTACACTGCCTCTTCATTTATACAGTCTACGATTATGATTAACTAATCATATAAGTGTAGTAAAACTTTGTAAATTCGTTGATGATTTCTAATGTGTTATTTTAAAGTTTTAACTCAATAAACTAAATTAATGCTGTTAAGTTCATATACTGCTAAGTTGCACACAATTTGTTTGCAATTGGAGAAATTAATAAACATACAACATTATGAAAGGAAAGGTAAACCAAACATTTTCTATAAACTTTCAAAGTGCATAAAGTGTTAATGTAACGAAGTCTCTAAAAAATTCAGAAATTATACTAGAAAAGTACTTTATAAAGTAACAAATAACAACAATGGTAAACAAAATTTGTTTACATTTACCCTTTTGGAGTGAGATTTCACCTATGTTGTACTTAAACATTTTTTTTAAAGTAATATACTTAGTGAAAAAATCTTTTACAAAAAAAAAATAATAAATTAAACCTACAAGTTATTTGATAATTGTGATAAACTTAAAGGTAAGGGATCTATATAATTTATCATTATAAGAATTATTAAGTATCAAAATTATATTTTTAATTTTTCATCTCCATATAAGCAACTAAAATATAACATTACCATTTATTATTATTATTATTATTATTATTATTATTATTATTATTATTATTATTATTATTATTATTATTATTATTATTATTATTTTTATTTTTATTATTTTTTAATAAAACAACACTTTTATTAAAAACTCATAGATTACAAAAATTAGAGGAGCCCTCAAACCAATCGAAATCCCATTAATTCCCAAAGAAATTTAAACCAATCCTATTAAAGATATGAATCACGTGACGCCTCCACGTCTCCCGTACATGTAGAATTGTCGAATACGTTAAGTAAAGTAATCTGCGTCTTCTCAAGTTCTCCAAAGAAGAAAAGGAGAAGGAGAGAACCCATATCCAATATTCCGACATTTAGCATCGTCGATTGACACGCCACGCAATGCAAGATCACCGGTCGCACGACCGGTATAAAATCAATCAACCCGGACGCGGCCAAAGGCGACGAACCCTGTAAGATCAACACATACGCCACGCCCACTATCCTAAGAGTAGAGTAATATGTCACCGGTCGCAAGGATCCGCTCCATCTCCAAAAAGCCCAATATCCACCTCCTTACGAAAGCGTAAACTCTCGACTGAGAAAGATATATCAACAAGAACATCACGCACAAGGTTATGCCGATGTTTAATGCCAACTATACCGCGCATCGAAACAAACGTGATCCCCAGTAAATATCTCCGTGAAAACCTTAGAGTGCAGTAACACGGCACTTCTATCAAAGAAAAGAGGAACACCCAAACGAGCACAACAAGACACAACGATAAGCCCAAGCTCATAGTTTGCTCCCATTAGCATTTCGAGCCACCCTAAGCTAATCCGCGCATGATCCTCCTTTAGAGAACTCCATAACGCCATATGTCGAGGGAAAGATGGAAAGTAGATTCAACAGCTTGGGAAACCCGACAAATAAATATCTCGCCATTTCTTCATAAGTTGGGGCAAAGGACCTCGCTAGGGTTACTCAAAAGGTCAATATCCATATTCATATTGAAAGTACATAGTGCAGCATCAAAAGAGGGACCAAGAAGAATAATACCGTAACCATGAAGCAATTTTAGTTTGTAGGCCAATTGATTGAAGTTCAGAAGTGAAGGCATAGTTCAAGACATCACCGCAGAATATAAACCAAGTCCCCAAAAGCAAAAGGTGGGTGGCGAGTCTCCACCGCCAACCGCCAAAACCAGCCTGTATAAAAGGACAATGCGCCTAGAAGAACTAAGTCAGATCAAAAGAAACTCCGAGCACACTCAAAGACCCGAGGAGAACATGTACGATAGAAAAATAGAGCTTAGAAATACCAAGACATGTACTGAGTAACAACAACTCGCATCGGTGAGGGTCATTAAGTTTGGCAACCGCCATAAGTTCAATAGTTTTAGCAACCCTTTCGTGACCAACTTACTACCAAACTCAAAATCCACACTCAACAGTCCACCCAATAATTTAACACCATGTGAGGGGCGAAATTAGGGGAAAACACCATCATACCGCTTCCTGGGTCCTCTTTGCAAAACTTCGCTTTATCAACATTGAGATGTAAGCCATTACAAGGTCCATCTCGCCATAATCAATTCTAAACCTTACCCACAACCAAGGTATCACCAATAATAGTGCCATCATCCAAATACCAAGCTTGAAAAGAAAGGTCAAAAGAATCTTTAATCTTAAATGCCAAGGGATGTAAACCAAGGCTAAAAGAAGAGGCCCAAGCGGATCACCTTGTTGCACACCTTGATGAGACCAAAGAGTATGCTCACCATAATATAATCTAGGCAGACTAGAGTAATGTAATTCCACCCACCGTGAAATAGCCGGAAATGCAACCAACCTCACGTAACATAACATTTTCGTCCACCATGTTGAAAGTTGCTTAAAATCAACCAACAACATGGACATACCAACATCACACCCACGGTCCTCAACCAAACGGTTCACAAGATGAAGAATATCCTCCTCCCTACACCCCAACACCAAGTTGTAAATCATCGAAATAACTGTCTCAAGAAGTGGCCAATCATAGAAGCACAACCTTGGAAACTAAACGCCCAAACAAATCCCAACAACAATAGGATGGATACCCCTCCGGCTTCGACTAAGGGTGCGAGAGAGCACCAATATATACTCACCCAACGCCCTGCATTGACCAAAGAAGGAGGTTCACCACTGGGTAATAGAAGCGATCAACTCGTCGAAATAGCCACAAATGCACCACTCAAACAATCCAAAAGGTGTTAAGCACGCAACCCATCTCGCCCACAAGAAGTACCACGAGGGAAACTATTGATCATGTCAAGAACGGTAGAGGGGATGTAAGGTGATTGATCAATAGGTATATCGTGCAAAGAGAGGAGCACCGATCAGTGGTGCTTAGCTTTTAAGTCTTCAAGAGTAGAAACATCATAAGGTGCAATACCGTAAGACGAAAGAACTCGACCGCAACAAAGATAATGACCATCACAAATCTTCCTCTTATATTGCTTGACATTACGGTCGCCCAAATCTAAGCTATCATCATCAATATTAGACCATGACGGAGGTGGTTCGCTAAAACCTCACGATAACCCGCAAAACTACCACCAGAAAGCCCCATGCACCGATAGCATTAAAAATATATTTTCTTGGCGTTGACGCTAGTGCCCGACCTACACTCTTGATTACCCTCGGCAAAAGGTTTTAATAAACAAAAGAGGTGACTAACAAACCAACCCAACAAGAAATATCATTAGGCGTGCATATCACCTTATCAAGAGCTCTTTCGTGGCACGGAGAACCCAAACGACATCTCAGAGGATAGATTTGACGCCCTCAACCCTTAGAGAATAAAGTATCAAGAAGAGGTAAATCAAAACCACCTAGCACGCCCAAAGCCAAATCCTCAACAAGGGCAATACAGAGAAGGAACCCGTGGTTCGTGGGAGATCATATAACACGAACCGAACAACACCATCACCACAATCGTGAGGAGACACAAAATCGACCCCTGTACCATGACGACACTTAGTCCGGAAAGTATGTGTTTGAAACAACCACCACACAACCACAAACCCATACGCTTTAAGAGTAACCTCCGTCTTCGAAAGTAGCCAACCGACAAAAGAGACCGCTTAGTGATAGCTGAGCCTCACCACTAAAGTGCCGATCGCGAAATGCGTGATCAAAGAGGTTCTAGTAAGACCATTTCCACCACCATCACGACATCCATTAAGACCAATAAAGGGCAATGAAATCTTACAAGCAGTACTGGAACAAAGCAAGACAACCACCTCCTTGTAACCAAACCACGAGTAAAGAAATGCCAAAAGGAGAACCAAAGATAATCAACAAAAGCAACCATGCACAACAAATGCTCCTAATCAAGAAAGAACCCCAACCGGCTACCAAACACTATGAAATTGCAAACCAAAAAGATCTAAAACAACCAAGCAATCGAACCAGATAAGGGAACAACTCGCCTAATACCAAGGACCAAAACCAAGCAACTATACAACCAACAGAGCGTATTCACCACCAAGAATCCAAGTCTCAGATATAAACCCTAAATTAAAAAGAGTACGTTTGGGAATGAACCCGTAATGGTTTGAGCAACCGAAGGAACCCACCAAATCGCTAGAGAAACCAATCCAACACACTACCATTTATCAAAATATGTGTTTCAAAAGAAACCCTAAAAAAACCGAAGAATGAAACGAAACCCTAAAGATAATGTACATTCTATCACAAGAAAATGATAAGATAATAATATTAAAGAAGTGGAAATGACGATCTCAGAAACCTCAAGAGATCAAGACGATCCGATTGAGGGGATGAATCGCCGTAAATCGCCCATAGAAAGGAGAGAAACGCTTTTAGAGGTGTTAACGATCCGAGGCGCAGTCGAGTTTCGTAATATTCGAGCTCGGCTCGATTAACCATTACCGCCTCGAGCTCGAATAATCTTTTAAAGTCTTGTTCAACTCGAGCTCGTATGATTAATTATTGTTTGAGTTCGAGCTCAATGCTCATTTACTTATATTAAAATTTTCTTCAACAACTCGATGCTCGCTTAAGCTCGTTTAGGAATATATTCAATGTTTATTAGTAACATGAAAATTGAATCGCCATTACTACATGTTTGAACTAAACTAAAATTACTCAACAAGACCGATGGAAGCATAAGGAAAAGTTAAAGCTTGGTTAAGTTTGAGGCCTTAGTCTAAAAAGGAAAGTCTACAGCTAAGTTAACTTTTAATGACAAGTGGAGGCTTTGCTTTATACATATTTTTCCTTTGTAAGTTTTACTTTTCAAGTGACGGGGATGAGTGCATAAGCCAAATGCTATTTATACCTACGACACAAACCTAAATTTATATTTAACGCAGAAATCACTTCAGTACAATCAGACAAGATTTCTCTCTAAATTTCTAACGATCGCTTTTTAAATCAACCAATCAAATCATTAGGTTTATTTGTAGGCATGATATAGCTCAATAATCATTTTTCTTTTTATATTCTAACTAGTTATCATACCCTTTGCACGCACGGGTAACGGGTTCAAACAAAAATTATTATGTATTATTAGTAATAATGAACATTGTATCTTTAAAAGTAATTGCATATAATTATTATATTTATAAGTTTTCAAGACGCATCGAAGTTTACACATAAATCAAATTTATTTTAACATTTTAATTCAATATATACACATATAGGAATTTTCCCATGAAAATTGTAATATAAGTACAACTAATATTTACGAATCCATTCATTATGCATTAATATCCATTAGAATTTGTAAAATATTTGTAAAATTTCTTAGGGTAACTCATGATTTAATTTTATTAAGTCGACAAAGACAACACGTCATATTTCAATTTCACTCATCGATATTACGTCAGTACACACGATGCAAGTTTAATAAAGACATAATAAGCGCTTGATAAAGTTAAAATATACTCCTTAAAATTTTAAAAATATTTTTCTACATATCCTTATATAAATAAATAAGAATTACATAAGTAATTGTTATAAGACAATCGCAGATATTTATTTTTATATTAAAGTAACCCGTGCTTACAATTTGCTAATTATATTCCCGCTTCGTAAATTTTGCAGTATTTAAAATGTAAACTTGTGCCAAATAGGTTAAACTTTAAAAACGAAATAAATGAGTCTTTATTAAACGATATAGTAAAAAATTGATACTTATAATCTATGCAAATTTATATATTGTTATTTTAAAACAAAGATATACATTGTATTTTTAAAATATAAAGTATAAAAGTATAAAAATAAGGGGTATTTGTTTACGATCTAAAGTTATTAAAAAACATGGAGCTTATAATATTACACTTAACTCTATATAATTTTTAAAAGTTCAACCACAAAGTTTTATTAATTACCTCTTTTTTAAGTTTTTGTTTTAACAAATTTGACACCTATATTTTTATGCTTTTTATCAACTAAACTTCTCAATCAAATTTATTAAAGTGACTAAAATCAATTTAATTTTGACTTTATTAACCAATCACATCACACGATTTTACTTACGCATGTAATCGAGCCTCTTTATCACAAATTGCTTTTCAATAAGAATGAATCAAAAAATCATCCGAAACGATATACCTTTATTATATAAAAATCCTATCGCTCGATAATTATTGTTTTAGAATTTTTTGATTTAAACGCCTTTTCTTATTTTTCTTCTTTATAAACATTGAAACAAAGGAAATTGCATAAAAAATCATACTTGCACTTATCATTACCGCATGTATTAGTTCAATTATCCGGTTGCTTGCATGAGTTGCTAAGTCGAGTCATATCCTTTTATAGTAGCAGTTTTGGGATGATTGGGATTCATGGGAAAAGTTAAAGTTTATGAAACATAGGAAAGAGAACGTTAAACTCAAATTCCCTTTGTTTGCATAATAATGTACTCCAAGTGTTTTGATCTTTTCAATTCGGGTCAAATTAGTGTTAGAATAATAAAAACTCAAGTGTAGGGATGCGTCTATAACCCTATCATTTTGATGTACTGTAGAGGATGGTAGAGTAAAAGTGTATGCAAAAAAAAAAAAAAAAAAAAAAATTCGAAAAAAAAAAAAAAAAAAAAAAAAAATAAAAAATTAAAAAAAAAAAAAAAAAAAAAAACATGCTGGTACCATCCTACATCTATCTTTTAAATTATGTTTGTTTATTTTCGTTGCTAGAGTTTTAGAGTGTCGAGTCTTGGCTTAGCAACGCCATTCTTCGTATACTTGCAACATAGAGATTTTTGACTATCCACCACTATATAGCCTATCCCACTAAACCCTTTTTCCTACCGAGTAAGCCTAACGTTACAACCCTTTAAAGACCTCTTTGATAGTCTTTCCTAGGTGCTTACGCCAGCGACGGAGGTTTGATCTATTCTCAAGCCTATGGTAATCTATGTACTAGGACGGTTAATGAGTGTTTATCTTCCATTTCGATTGTTATATTTCATATATACACCGAGAGATGTGAGTATCCAAACACCCCATGAGGTGCTAGTATGTAATTCGTGCTTGTTATGACTTTCTTGGGGCTTATATGTGTTGTGGACCGTTTTGAATGGATGTCTTCATGACCCCAACTTATAAATTAATTGGCTAAAGCACATTTGCTTGAGGACAAGCAAATACCAAGTGTAGGGATATTTGATAAGGTTTTAAAAGGTACCTTTTGAGGGGTCATTTAAGCCCTTATTCCGATCACTTTTGTATCCGTTATTGCTTAATATCGTTCCTTTTCAGTCTTAGGTCTGAAGGCAAAATCTGGAATGATGCTTATTTGACTACGAGGCGCGAATATAATGTAAGAAAATGGCCAAAGTCGTAATCGAGACACTCAAAGTCTTTGAAACATGGCATGACGATCCTTTGCGCCTCTGCGACGCCGTCGGGAGGTATTTTGCGGCTTCGTAGAGAAAAATTACATGTTTTCAAGGGGAGCGTCGGGTTCTAAGGTAGGCCGTCAGTTACTCGGGCGGCCTAGATGCGAACAAGACGGCGTCAGAGTCGGGAAGGGCCGGCGTCACGGTCATATAGGTGGCCGTCGAAAGGTTTACGTGGCAAGACGAAACCCAATCGACGGCGACAATGGACGGCGTCACTTAAACATAAGGTAGACGAACAGATGTAATCTTATATATAGAATCCGAATTTTTCGGTTTTTGTGTAGTCTTTTGGAGTAAAACCAAAAACCGAACAAGGCTTTCTTGTGCGGTATTTTAGGGTTCTAAACCCTATTATACATCAAGATAAGTATTTACTTCATTAATTTAATTATGTCTTTGATTATTTGTGTATGCTTGCATGTTCTCCATGTCCCACTAATTTATTTGTGTGTTTGCTTAGGAATATGAAACTTAATTATTGAATATTGATTGGTTGATACTTATCTTAGTTGACTAATGATCTAGAGTGCGCTAGATTATTCGTTGTGTACTTAATGCTTGGAATTTCTTTGTGAACTTTAGAATATAATTATCTAGGTAATTGTGGGATAAAGTATTCAAAGACAACAGTAGAGTGGCGTCTATAAATCACTAGAGGATTTGTAAACAAGACCCTTTGGTAATTTCAAAGAGTTAGGAAATAAGCACGTATATAGCCTTAGAATCACAACGCATGACTAGGAATAAGGACGTGACAAATCAACCATCAATAGGAGATAATTAAGGGTAGTAAAACCTAAGTAAACACATTTTAAACTATCATACGGTACACATCAATTAGACATAGACTATCACAACCTTAGTTTAGATAATTAGATAATAGTAGAGTAATCGGTAGCAATACCAACCCCAAATCCAATACCCGAGATTCGTTACCTTTTCCATTTCTAAAAAATATAAAAATACAAAAATAATCTTCCTCAACCTCAACCTTAGCGTAGTAACTTCTCACTAGCATTCCTATTCCCCAGAGAACGATATCAATACCGTGGCTTACCCTAATTACTACACTACAGCGATTAGGTTCCTTTTAGGGTGTTATAAAACTTGCTCGAAAGAAAGGTTTCCTTGACCCCGACGCGGCGTGGAAGTTATCGATCGCTTCCGACATTGGCCGATTTATCGACTTGATGTCATGAATGCTTTTTACGGTTGACTTGTTTGAAGCTGCTTATATGCATCGACCTCCGTGGTTTGAGGATTCTTCACATCACGATTATCCGTGGTTTATTGCGGTGGTCTCTTTATAGCTTAAATTAGGTTCCTAGGGCTTGGTTTGTGGTTTGCCACTTATATCACACGTATTGGTTTTCATCATAGTCGATGTGACTATTCTTTATTTATTTACATAAAAGGAACTAATAATGCTTATTTATTATTATATGTTGATGATTTATACTCACCGTGATCTTCCGAGACCTTGTTGCATGAGGTTATTGGTTATTTACATCGTGAGTTTTCTATGATAGATTTGGTTCACTTAGTTATTTTATGGGTATTTTTGTTACACGTGACTTCTCCGGGATGTGCCTATCTCAATGTGGTATGCTATTGAGGTTTTGAGCCACTCATATGTCTCTTTTAATCGGTCGGACTTACTGTGGAGACCGAGTCTAAAGCGTGGTGCTAACGGTGATCGATTTTGGATCCAACTTTATATCGCATCTTTGCGAATTCTCTTCATTATCTTACTTTTACATGTTCATATATTTATTTTATTGTAAAGCGGGTTTGCCTTATATGCATGATCCTCGGGAGCCTCATTATTCTCGCTTCTTAAGAGGATTTTGAAATATGTTCATGGTACTTTGGATTATGGGATGCGATTATTTTCATCATCCACTTTCAGTTAATTGCTTATTCGGATCTTGATTGGGTGGTTGCCCCAGCTCGGAGATCTACAGTTCTGTGTTTTCTTAGTAACAACTTACTCTCTTGTTCCTCTGCGTCCAACCAACGCTTTCTCGTTCTAGTGATGAGGTCGAGTATCGTGGTGTTGCCATTCTTTATTCTTTGAAACTTGTTGGGCGTAGAATTTATTACGTGAGTTACATACACCTTTGTCGTCCGCTACACTTGTTTCTTGTGATAATGTGATGCGGTGAATTTGTCTTCTAATTCGGTTCAACATCGAATGTACGAAGCATATTGAGATTGATATACATTTTGTTCGTGGATTTGTTTGTTCTTTGGTTAGATTCGGGTCCTTCATGTTCCCTGCGTACCAATATCTTGATATTTTTACTAATGGCTTGCCTACGCATTATTTGAGGAGTTACGCTCTAGTTTGAGCGTCCAGACCCCACGCTCCAATGCGCAAGGAGTGTTAGCTTTATATGATAGCCCTTAGGGCTTGTATATATTTGTATTAGGCTTAAGCCTGGTTCTAAACCATTCTATGATTGTTGTATATTATGTACTGATGATGATGCAATGAGAGATACTATTTACACTCCTATAACCTATAACATAAAATGACTCTTGATGATAAATGATTTCATATACATTACATCATTTTCTTGGTCATATTCCTGAAATAAAACTGCTCTTAGTGGAAGTTATTATCCACACAGCTTTGTTTGACCATGTAATTCCATATTATGTTCTATTATGTGATAATTGCCGTTGACATTGACTCAATGTTGACAAATTTAGTATCATTTATACAATTTTAAGCTTTTATTTATAGTGTAATATACAACATGAGAAGAATAAGGTGTAAATAATATACTACTATTTAATTAAAGAACACATTGATAGTGTTATAGTAGGCTGTAAATTACACGATCATACTTACAAAATTGGTCTTTTTTTAATAACTTATTTCCAATCTAGTTTGGGCAAAAGTTGTAGACAAGCTAGCCGAATAAATTTCATCGACAGTAAAACTTGCATTAACTTTAATTCAACATACATTTTTAGAGATACTCGGCTTGATTGTTTTAGGCTTGCGATATATCCAAATGCATGAATTCAGATTTTGTGTAAGTTGGCAAAATGTGAACTAAAACAATTTTTCTAACAAAAATTTATGCATTGTAATAAGACCAATTCATGATCAACTTTCATGAGAAACCTTACTTCCTGTTGGAAAATCATAATCACTATTCCTAGTCTACATTAACTATCTAGTAAGTAAAGTAAAAAACTACATATAATGTTAGATTTTCTTGAAAGAAGTTGAGTATTCGTCTTTAACATTAATTTACCTAAAGAGTTCCACTAAGATATACTTGAATTTCTGCTAAGCTACATACAAATGAGAACACAAGAACTAAAAAAGATTAACAAGTTTTCAACATTTTACCAACCCAACAATGCCAAATTAGGCTGATTTCCATTTGTTAGTTTAATTTGTTGTTCGGTTAACCTCTATATAAACACATGTTTTCCAAATTTCACATTACCAATCCAATCTAATTTCATAACTTTCAAGCCTATTTCTTCCATTTGACAAAAGCTCAAAGTGAAGTATATAAAATGGCCTTAGCGAACACGCAATTACTAATTCAAATAACGATGATTGCTGCAATATTGGCGTTGGATCAAGTAATCCGAGCGTCCAACAGGGTCCCAAATTGGAATTTTGGGTTCAACTATCTAAATGAGCCTTTTAGACACCGAATCCTTTCAGAATTCTAGAAGAGTCATTGTTGGTGGTTCTGATAATTGGCGTTTTGGCTTTAACTACACCGAATGGGCTCGTACGAATGCCCCATTTTACTTCAACGACACTCTAGGTATGTGTCTCTATCATGCATGCACCATTTATTTTCGAAGTCCCTTTTCTTCATTGAAATGAATGAGATACTACTAAATTATAATTGTATCAAGCGAAACCTTGTCACACTTTACATGCGACATGCCATATTTACTTACATATTGATGTTAAATATGTTACAGTTTTTAAATATGATCCGCCAAGTGATACCATCATACATCCACATAGCATTTATTTGCTACCAAATCTATGGAGCTTTTGAGGTGTGATTTAAGATGGGCAAACGTGTAGCAAACACGTCTCAAGGTGCAGGAGAAGGGTTTGAATTGTGCTTAACAAATGGAAGCCATATTACTTTGCTTGTGGAGAAAGCAACGGTTTTCATTGCCAATCTGAAATGAAATTTTTGTGATGCCATTGTTTGGTTGGCAATAAACTCTCGGAAAAGTCGAAGAGATTAATAATCTGTTTTGTTTGTGTTTAATAACTACTTTATTTTCAAAGTCAGCATTAATACGCCAAATTCTGGTATTTAATATTTATGATGTTTATTAGAACTATTTGAATGAGTTCATAGATAAATGAATAAGCATATGATAGTCATTTCATGTTCTTTCACATTCTTTTGTCTGTGTGCGGTTTTGTCTGTGTATGCGTCAATTGCTTCCGTGAAATATCAATCCCCATTAAACATATTCCTAAAGTGTTGCGAATATGTAAAGCATACACCAGACCACCAGTACACCACATGTGAGAAAATCTCAATCATGGCTATAATCAAAAACTTATAATATACTGTAGACTATTTTAAAATGTTTTTCTTCTATGTAAACTATTTTTTACAAACTAACTTGAACGCATAATAATGATTTTAAAAGAGAAATGCTATATCCTTATAAACATATTCCTACTTAGAGTGCAAGGATAGTAACATTTGTTCCGTGTTATGCCCGTGTGTCAGCCGTTATGCGACATTACCATACCCCATTTGTTAGCGTTGACTTGGGAGGAAGCGTGCAGCGACAAATTATATTAAACTCCCAACCTTTAAACGGCTATATTGTATTTCAAATTAAAAAAAATAATAATAAAAAAAAAAAAAAAAAAGACCCCGGACAAACGGCTATATTAAATAAAATAAATAAACTTTTAAAAACCTAATAACTTCTATATAACCCCTTTCCATTATATTTCTTATACACACTTCCATAACTCAAACATAACATTTTCTATACTCTTCCATTCTCCAAAACAAAATGTCGGAATTTCCTTACGAGAGTTTCTTGAACCTCCTCGGTGTTACTAACCCGAACACGGGTTCTTCCTCATTCAACGCGAATCACGGTGTCTTCTTCAACCCTTTTCTAACCCACCTGCATGACTCCCCAGCAACTATACCAACAACAACAACAACAACAATTTCTTTTGTGTTAACAACACAATGCAATGCTAAATGCCAATTTTCAAAATCTATAATTCGAGCAACAATCACAACCGCAAACCCAATCCTCGCATACACAATTGAAACACAAGAAGAATGTGAACCACCCACGTCTCACAAAAGCTCGATAGTCGAGCTAAGCGAAAAGCAAAAATCCAAAGATCCTGAACATCACGTTGGAAACCAAAAGAGGAAATACTACACCGATCGGAAGTTACATTGCTGTTTTGGAGGATGGAAATGTCGAATTTCACAAGCGGGGACACGTTTTGGTATCGGGTTATGCGCGAGTTCAATAAGAAAAAATTCAACTACACAACAAGGATATGTTTACAAGCAAGTGGCATACGTTGAACGCGAGTTGCCAAAAGTTCAACGCGGTCTTCAAGCGTGCACAATGTTTGGCAAGAAGTGGGAAAATGATTGGATAACATGAGATGGGATAGAACGATGTACCGTGATGAGCATAAAGGAGCCTCGTTTACCCAAGAGGATGCGTGGGAAATTTTGAAAACCTATGCAAAATGTGGATACGGAATCGTTGATTTAACTGCAAGTCCGGGCAAGCCAGCGAGGTGCTATTAAGTCAAGATACAAGACAACGGTGGGAAAATCAAAATCCGAGACCATTTAGTATCGAGGAAGTAACTCATCAAGCCAATTCGTGCTAAGCGGAGGCGGCCTAATAGGCGTCTTGAGGTCGCTAAGGAGAAAGACCGTATGATTGTGCGTTTGGAAGATATGAAATTTCTCGATATTAACACGAAGGAGATGGATGAGGACACTGCAGACAGATCGAAATGGAGCGGAGAAAATCAAGAAAAATATATTTGGAACACCGCTCAAGTAGATTTATTTTATTTCCGTATTATATTTTATTTCATTAACTTTTATATGTCGACTTTCTTTTATGTCGTAGTTTTTTATAGTTTGTATTTTTTCACAATTTTTTTGTGTTGTAACTTTTTTTGTTAGTATTGTAATTTTTAAGTTTATTAATGTAATACTAGGTTATTTAATGAATGAAATATTAGTTTAGGAGTTAAATTTGTAATTTGTATTTTTTATATAAAAAGTACGTCCCAAAGGTGGTATTCGTGTGGTTTTAATGACAATAAGTGTTTTTTGTTAATGTTGAAATGTTAAAGGCGATGTGATGTGGCCGATACGACCGCATTTTTTATAACTCAATTTATTGTACCTAGGGCACTTAGAGCATGCTCAATACAAGGTTTTAATGACTTTTCAATAGCTTTTAATATTTAAAAATAATTGAAAAGTTGTTCTCAATGGAGACAAAGACTTTTTTGCCAATGACGTTAAGATCCTCAAGCTTTTACCTAATTTAATCATCTCTTTCACCTCTATTTTATACTCATTTTGTTCAAAATTATTGTCCCCGACAAAAAAATCAATAAAACATAATTAAAAAACGCATTTAATATTGCTTTCATTTTGTAAAAGCCATTAAAAAGCAGTTTTGACCTTTGACTATTAATTAATAATTTCATTTAACTTTCTAAATAATAACTTTGATTAAAGGTAGTAAGATAAACTTAAACTATTTCCGCTTCTATATTTAGGCAAGAACAATTATTTTAGGATAAATAAATAAAAAAATGTGGACAATAATATTGGGACGGAGAGAGTACCACATTAATTCATTTTGTACCTTTAATGACTTTTTGAATTGGAGCAAAAAGTTTTTAAAATATTTATCTTTTTAGAAAAAACCTATTATAAGAAGCTTGCATTAAGAATCCTCTTATCTTCCCACATCTTATTTGTCAAACTGTCAATTATGCATCACTGAATTGGATTGTTTAAAGGATTCACTTTCTCACTAACCCGTAAAGGTAAATTACAAATTTTGTCCCTGTGGTTTGTCATTTTTTTCAATCCCCGCCATCCCCAAATTTTAATTACAAAAACACTTTTGATGTTCACGCTTTGTTACAAACTATGCATTTTCACTAAAACTCGTTAGATTTTTCAGAGACCCTCACGCGTTTCACGTGACCTCATTTTAATCATTTTCATGTTCCCGCTACTAACCACTTGGGTTTGTCTTCCCAAGGAACCCTTATGCTCATGGATGGAATTTGCAAGAACGGTTTGTGTGATATTTTAACTTCCACTCATTTTTATCAACCTCATTTACCACACTCGATCAAAATACATGCACATACACTTAAGAACACAATCAACCAAGAACAAACATGGTGATCTGTGAATGAGGAAACAAGCAAAAATCAGAACTTCTTGGACCCACACATACTCTGTTTATTGCAATCTAAGCATAATAATGTTTTTTTCAAAATTAGTTTTTTTTTTTTTTTTTTTCAATCTAAGCATAATAATGTTTATTGCATAATTCCATAATTACAAACATATAAATGAGACATACATACAAGTAAACATGCATTAGAATGATCATTATCATTACTACTTGATATATTAGCACAGCATGTCGACACGACAAAGCCACGGTATAAATATAAGCGTTAAGATAAATATATTATAAATTCACTTACAAAATGAATATGAATTTATAAATTTAATTTATTTATTTATTTAATTATATTATATTAATTAGATATTATTATATACTAAAACCGGTTCGGTTCGGTTGGTTTTTATGGTTTTAGTTTTTAGGTGAAAAGCAAACCGAACCGCGTTTTCGGTTTTACGAAAAGTAAAAGCGAACCATCGGTTTTTAGTTTCGAGGAAAACGGATAAAACGGAAAGCGGATAAAACGAAAAAAGCGGGAAAGCGGATAAAAGCGAATGAAAGCGGATAAAAGCGGACAAAAGCGTAAAAACGGGCGATAACTTCTTATTTTAGGGGGACTAATTGGGAAAACTACATTTTAAAAAATAAGGACTAACGGTGCAACACTTAACGGACTGCACTAACGGGACTAACGGTAAAACACTTAACGGACATTTTGGACGAGGGACAAAATTGTAAGATTTGCAAAACCATGTGACGAAACGACCAAAAAGTATAGGGACAAAATCGTTATTTCACCAAACCACAAGGACGATTTATGTAATTAACTCTTATTTTAGGTTGGGTAGGAGTAGTGGTTGTTAATGTCATCGCTTTTAGTTTGTTTATGAGGGATTAGGTAATCCATGTTTTGTGATGGCCTTGTTATGTTAATGAAGATTTTGTAATGCTTTTGTTGTACTAGTTATTCATATATTCGCCATTTTTCTTGCAAATCGACAATGTCAAATATTTCATTGGTTTTTGCTTGATTTGGGTTAATGAGAAATGTTGTTGGTAAAAATGGTTGTATTTGAAGAACTTTGAATAATAATTCAATGAGCTCTAAATTGTTAATACAATCGGTTATACCGCTTTGTATCCAACTTTTACCATTTTGACTTTTATAAGTCAACAAAATTGATCCCGGATGCCCCTTTATTAAGAACAATTCATTATGTGAAACCACAAATGCATACAATTGTCCATCTTTGACTTTTAAATGTCAACTTTTAGTCCAAAATATGGTTAACTGGTCCATACCATTTTGTATCTCCAAATCTAACCATTCTTGACAATTGTGCTAGGCCAATTGAGTGACCATGAACACTATATACGTGTGTCAAGACTTTGAAGGCCCTTGGTTAAAATTCACGCAAAGAGTAAGGACACATTAAAGTTACCAACCCTATTATTGATAAGGTTTTATTGTTTTCTTGTTAAATAGAACACAATAGATAGAGAACTACTTGAGCACATTATCTTATCATGAATATGATGTCTATTCACTGTCTGAAAAATCCTCAATCCTTACCATGAACCTTTTTCTGAAAAATCTCTGCCCTATAAACCACATATGATGAAGTTGGTGCGGAATTCAAGTCATTGGAAGGTAGGGA
Source organism: Chrysanthemum lavandulifolium (assembly GCA_022545495.1). Classification (NCBI taxonomy): domain Eukaryota; kingdom Viridiplantae; phylum Streptophyta; class Magnoliopsida; order Asterales; family Asteraceae; genus Chrysanthemum; species Chrysanthemum lavandulifolium. The sequence goes on from CM040243.1 coordinate 274,445,982, forward strand.
TGTAAGGATTGTGGAATTTTCAGGTGGTGGATCAATCATGGCATCTACATTAGGTTGGTGCAATAGGGTGGCATATGACAAGGGTGGCCGAGAGTGTTCTTCCAAGGAAAGTTTGTATTTGCGGCAGGAAGAAACTCGGTTTGTATTTTTCCCATATTTGCGAATCAGTCACTTACTACTGCTTCTGTTTTAACTTAAATATAGCGCATGTATTGTTGCATGGCATAACCGAGCGTACACTGCCTCTTCATTTATACAGTCTACGATTATGATTTAATCATATAAGTGTAGTAAAACTTTGTAAATTCGTTGATGATTTCTAATGTGTTATTTTAAAGTTTTAACTCAATAAACTAAATTAATGCTGTTAAGTCATATACTGCTAAGTTGCACACAATTTGTTTGCAATTGGAGAAATTAATAAACATACAACATTATGAAAGGAAAGGTAAACCAAACATTTTCTATAAACTTTCAAAGTGCATAAAGTGTTAATGTAACGAAGTCTCTAAAAATTCAGAAATTATACTAGAAAAGTACTTTATAAAGTAACAAATAACAATAGTGGTAAACAAAATTTGCCTACATTTACCCTTTTGGAGTGAGATTTCACCTATGTTGTACTTAAACATTTTTTAAAGTAATATACTTAGTGAAAAAATCTTTAAAAAAAAAATAATAAATTAAACTACAAGTTATTTGATAATTGTGATAAACTTAAAGGTAAGGGATCTATATAATTTATCATTATAAGAATTATTAAGTATCAAAATTATATTTTAATTTTTCATCTCCATATAAGCAACTAAATATAACATTACCATTTATTATTATTATTATTATTATTATTATTATTATTATTATTATTATTATTATTATTATTATTATTATTATTATTATTATTATTATTTTTATTATTTTTTAATAAAACAACACTTTTATTAAAAACTCATGGATTACAAAAATTAGAGGAGCCCTCAAACCAACTGAGCCCTCACACCCCAAGAATGGCAAACCAATCCTATTAAAGATATGAATCACGACGGGCCCAATGCCTCGAATACAGTAGAATTGTCGAATACGCTAAGTAAAGTAATCGCATTTTCAAGTTCTCCAAAGAAGAAAAGGAGAAGCGGAGAACCCATATCCAATATCCGACATTTAGCATCGTGATTGACACGCCACGCAATGCAAGATCACCGGTCGCATCACCGGTATAAAATCAATCAACCCGGATTAGGCCAAAGGCGACGAACCTGTAAGATCAACACATACGCCACGCCCACTATCCCAAGAGTAGAGTAATATGTCACCGGGCGCAAGGATCCGCTCCATCTCCAAAAAGCCCAATATCCACCTCTCACGAGTAAACTCTCGACCGGAGCATATCAACAAGAACATCACGCACAAGGTTACGCCGATGTTTAATGCCAACTATACCACAAGACGAAACAACAGTGATCCCCGTGAATATCTCCGTGAAAACCTTAGAGCAGTGTAACACTGCACTGAACAAAGAAAGAGAACACCCAAACGATAGCACAAGACACAACGATAACGCGCTCATAGTTTGCCCTGCCGGATATCGAGCCACCCTAAGCTAATCCAAGTATGATCCTCCTTTAGAACTCCATAACGCCATATGTCGAGGGAAAGATGGAAAGTAGATTCAACAGCTTGGGAAACCCGACAAATATATATCTCGCCATTTCTTCATAAGTTGGGGCAAAGGACCTCGCTAGGTTACTCAAAAGGTCAATATCCATATTCATATTGAAAGTACATAGAGCATCATCAAAAGAGGGACCAAGAAGAATAATACCGTAACCATGAAGCAATTTTAGTTTGTAGGCCAATTGATTGAAGTTCAGGTGGAAGGCATAGTTCAAGACATCACCGCAGAATATAAACCAAGTCCCCAAAAGCAAAAGGTGGGTGGCGAGTCTCCACGCCAACCGCCAAAACCAGCCCGTAAGTTGATAACGCAAAGAAGAACTATGTCGATCAAAAGAAACCCCGAGCACACCTAAAGACCCGAGGAGAACATGTACGATAGAAAAATAGGCTTAGAAATACCAAGACATGTAATGAGTAACAACAACTCGCATCATTGAGGGTCATTAAGTTTGGCAACCTCCATAAGTTCAATAGTTTTAGCAACCCTTTCAGACCAACTTACTACCAAACTCAAAATCCACACCAACAGTCCACCCAATAATTTAACACCATGAGGCGGAAATATTAGGGGAAAACACCATCATACCCTCGGGTCCCCTGTGCAAAACTTCGCTTTATCAACATTGAGATGTAAGCCACGACAAGGTCCATCCGCCATAATCAATTCTAAACCTTACCCACAACCAAGGTATCACCAATAATAGTGCCATCATCCAAATACCAAGCTTGAAAAGAAAGGTCAAAAGAATCTTTAATCTTAAATGCCAAGGATGTAAAACTAGGCGAAAAGAAGAGGCCCAAGGGATCACCTTGTTGCACACCTTGATGAGACCAAAGAGTATGCTCACCATAATATAATCTAGCAGACTAGAGTAATGTAATTCCACCCACCGTGAAATAGCCGAAATGCAACCAACCTCACGTAACATAATAGTCGGGTCCACCATGTTGAAAGTTGCTTAAAATCAACCAACAACATGGACATACCAACATCACACCCACGGTCCTCAACCAAACGGTTCACAAGATGAAGAATATCCTCCCGACACCCCAACACCAAGTTGTAAATCATCGAAATAACTGTCTCAAGAGTGGCCAATCATAGAAGCAAAACCTTGGAAACTAAACGCCCAAACAAATCCCAACAACAATAGGATGGATACCCTCCCGGCTTGACTAAGGGTGTGAGAGAGCACCATAATATACTCACCCAACGCCGGCATTGACCAAAGAAGGAGGTTCACCACTGGGAAGGCGATCAACTCGCCGAAATAGCCACAAATGCACCACTCAAACAATCCAAAAGGTGTTGGGCACGCAACCCATCTCGCCCACAGTACCACGAGGGAAACTATTGATCATGTCAAGAACGGTAGAGGGGATGCAAGGTGATTGATCAATAGGTATATCGTGCAAAGAGAGGAGGACCGAAAGGGTGCTTAGCTTTTAAGTCTTCAGAGTAGAAACATCATAAGGTGTACCGTAAGATTAAAGAACTCGAATCAACAAAGATAATGACCATCACAAATCTTCCTCTATATTGCTTGACATTACGGTCGCCCAAATCTAAGCTATCATCATCAATATTAGACCATGACGGAGGTGGTTCGCTAAAACCTCACGATAACCCGCAAACTACCACCAGAAAGCCCCATGCACGGATAGCATTAAAATATACCTTCTTGGCGTTGACGCAGTGCCCACCTACACTCTGATTACCCTCGGCAAAAGGTTTTAAGAAGAGGAGGACTAACAAACCAACCCAACAAGAAATATCATTAGGCGTGTATATCACCTTATCAAGAGCTCTTCGTGGCACGGAGAACCCAAACCATATCTGGGAGGATAGATTTGACAGCCTCAACCCCTAGAGAATAAAGTATCAAGAAGAGGTAAATCAAAACCACCTAGCACGCCCAAAGCCAAACCTCAACAAGGGCAATACAGAGAAGGAACCTGGTCGTGGGAGATCATATAACACGAACCGAACAACACCATCACCACAATCGTGAGGAGACACAAAATCGCACTCGCACTATGACGACACTTAGTCCGGAAAGTATGTGTTTGAAACAACCACCACACAACCACAAACCCATACGCTTAAGAGTAACCTCCGCTTCGAAAGTAGCCAACCGACAAAAGAGATCATTGTGATAGCAGCCTCACCACTAAAGTGCCGATCAGAAATGCGTGATCAAAGAGGTTCTAAGCACCATTTCCACCACCATCACGACATCCATTAAGACCAATAGGGGCAATGAAATCTTACAGCAGTATGGAACAAAGCAAGACAACCACCCTTTGTAACCAAACCACGAGTAAAGAAATGCCAAAAGGAGAACCAAAGATAATCAACAAAAGCAACCATGCACAACAAATGCTCCCAATCAAGAAAGAACCCCAACCGGCTACCAAACACTATGAAATTGCAAACCAAAAAGATCTAAAACAACCAAGCAATCGAACCAGATAAGGGAACAACTCGCCAATACCAAGGACCAAAACCAAGCAACCATACAACCAACAGAGCGTGAGCCCCACCAAGAATCCAAGTCTCAGATAAAACCCTAAATTCAAAAGAGAAATTTGGGAATGAACCAGAATGGTTTGAGCAAACGAAGGAACCCACCAAACCGCTAGAGAAACCAATCCAACAAAACACCATTTAACAAAATACGTGTTTCAAAAGAAACCCTAAAAAAACCGAAGAATGAAACGAAACCCTAAAGATAATGTACATTCTATCACAAGAAAATGATAAGATAATAATATTAAAGAAGTGGAAATGACGATCCAGAAACCTCAAGAGATCAAGACGATCCGATTGAGGGGATGAATCGCCAAATCGCCCATAGAAAGGAGAGAAACGCTTTTAGAGGTGTTAACGATCCGAGGCGCAGTCGAGTTTCGTAATATTCGAGCTCGGCTTACATCTATTACCGCCTCGAGCTCGAATAATCTTTAAAAGTCTTGTTCAACTCGAGCTCGTATGATTAATTATTGTTGAGTTCGAGCTCAATGCTCATTTACTTATATTAAAATTTTCTTCAACAACTCGATGCTCGCTTAAGCTCGTTTAGGAATATATTCAATGTTTATTAGTAACATGAAAATTGAATCAAGCTTACTACATGTTTGAACTAAACTAAAATTACTCAACAAGACCGATGGAAGCATAAGGAAAAGTTAAAGCTTGTTAAGTTTGAGGCCTTAGTCTAAAAAGGAAAGTCTACAGCTAAGTTAACTTTTAATGACAAGTGGAGGCTTTGCTTTATATATTTTTTCCTTTGTAAGTTTTACTTTTCAAGTGACGGGGATGGTGCATAAGCCAAATGCTATTTATACCTACGACACAAACCTAAATTTATATTTAACGTAAATCACTTCAGACAATGTATTAGTTCTTTCTCTAAATTTCTAACGATCGCTTTTTAAATCAACCAATCAAATCATTAGGTTTATTTAGGCACATTATAGGTCAACAATCATTTTTCTTTTTATATTCTAACTAGTTATCATACCCTGCACGCACGGGTAACGGGTTTTGACAAAAATTATTATGTATTACTAGTAATATCAACATTGTATCTTTAAAAGTAATTGCATATAATTATTATATTTATAAGTTTTCAAGACGCATCAAGTTTATACATAAATCAAATTTATTTTAACATTTTAATTCAATATATACACATATAGGAATTTTCCCATGAAAATTGTAATATACTAATATTTATGAACGAAGTTTTTCATTATGCATTAATATCCATTAGAATTTGTAAAATATTTGTAAAAATTCTTAGGGTAACTCATGATTTAATTTTATTTAGTCGACAAAGATGTGACGTCATATTTCATTTCACTCACGATATTATGTTGTACACGACGCAAGTTTAATAAAGACATAATGAGCGCTTGAAAGTTAAAATATACTCCTTAAAATTTTAAAATATTTTTCTACATATCCTTATATAAATAAATAAGATTATAAGTAATTGTTATAAGACAACTGCAGATATTTATTTTATATTAAAGTAACCCGTGCTTATAATTTGCTAATTATATTCCCGCTTCGTAAATTTTGCCGTATTTAAAATGTAAACTTGTGCCAAATAGGTTAAACTTTAAAAATGAAATAAATGAGTCTTTATTAAACGATATAGTAAAAAATTGATACTTATAATCTTTGCAAATTTATATGTTGTTATTTTAAAACAAAGATATACATTGTATTTTAATCATACGAGTACACATCAATTAGACATAGACTATCACAACCTTAGTTTAGATAATTAGATAATAGTAGAGTAATCGGTAGCAATACCAACCCCCAAACCAATACCGAGATTCGTACTTTTCCATTTCTAAAAAATATAAAAATACAAAAATAATCTTCCTCAACCTCAACCTTAGCGTAGTAACTTCTCACTAGCATTCCTATTCCCCAGAGAACGATATCAATACCCGTGGCTTACCCTAATTACTACACTACAACGATTAGGTTCACTTGCCTAGGGTGTTATAAAACTTGCTCAAGAAAGGAAGTTTCCTTGACCCCGAGCGACGCGTGTGGCGTTATCGGTCGCTTCGACATTGGCCGATTTATCGCCTGATGTCATGAATGCTTTTTACACGGTGACTTGTTTGAAACTGCTTATATGCATCGACCTCCGTGGTTTGATTCTTCACATCCCGATTATCCGTGTTTATTGCAAGTGGTCTCTTTATAGCTTAAATTAGGTTCCTAGGGCTTGGTTTGGTGGTTTGCCACTTATCACACGTATTGGTTTTCATCATAGTCGATGTGACTATTCTTTATTTATTTACATAAAAGGAACTAATAATGCTTATTTATTATTATATGTTGATGATTTATACTCACTGCATCTTCTGAGACCTTGTTGCAGTAGGTTATTGGTTATTTACATCAGGAGTTTTCTATGATAGATTTCGGTTCACTTAGTTATTTTATGGGTATTTTTGTTACACGTGACTTCTCTGGGATGTGCCTATCTCAGCGCCGGTATGCTATTGAGGTTTTTGAGCCAGCTCATATGTCTCTTTTTAATCCCAGTCAGACTCTTGTGGACACTGAGTCTAAACTGTGTGCTAACGGTGATCCAGTTTTGGATCCAACTTTATATCGCAGTCTTGCGAATTCTCTTCATTATCTTACTTTTACATGTTCATATATTTATTTTATTGTGCAGCAGGTTTGCCTTATATGCATGATCCTCGGGAGCCTCATTATTCTGCTCTTAAGAGGATTTTGAAATATGTTCATGGTACTTTGGATTATGGGATGCGATTATTTTCATCATCCACTTTCATTTAATTGCTTATTCGAGATCTTGATTGGTGGTTGCCCCCACTCGGAGATCTACTTACAGTTCTTGTGTTTTCTTAGTAACAACTTACTCTCTTGTTCCTCTAAGCGTCAACCAACGCTTTCTCGTTCTAGTGATGAGGCTGAGTATCGTGGTGTTGCCATTGCTGTTGCTGAAACTTGTTGGCTGCGTAATTTATTACGTGAGTTACATACACCTTTGTCGTCCGCTACACTTGTTTACTGTGATAATGTGAGTGCGGTGAATTTGTCTTCTAATTCGGTTCAACATCAGTGTACGAAGCATATTGAGATTGATATACATTTTGTTCGTGATTTGTTTGTTGCTGGTTAGATTCAGGTCCTTCATGTTCCCTCGCGGTACCAATATGCTGATATTTTTACTAATGGCTTGCCTTCTGCATTATTTGAGGAGTTACGCTCTAGTTTGAGCGTCCGTAGACCTCACGCTCAACTGCGAAGGAGTGTTAGCTCGTATGATAGCCCTTAGGGCTTGTATATATTGTATTAGGCTTAAGCCTGGTTCTAAACCATTCTATGATTGTTGTATATTATGTACTGATGATGATGCAATGAGAGATACTATTTACCTCCTATAACCTATAACATAAAATGACTCTTGATGATAAATGATTTCATATACATTACATCATTTTCTTGGTCATATTCCTGAAATAAAACTGCTCTTAGTGGAAGTTATTATCCACACAGCTTTGTTTGACCATGTAATTCCATATTATGTTCTATTATGTGATAATTGCCGTTGACATTGACTCAATGTTGACAAATTTAGTATCATTTATACAATTTTAAGCTTTTATTTATAGTGTAATATACAACATGAGAAGAATAAGGTGTAAATAATATACTACTATTTAATTAAAGAACACATTGATAGTGTTATAGGGCTGTAAATTACACGATCATACTTACAAAATTGGTCTTTTTTTAATAACTTATTTCCAATCTAGTTTGGGCAAAAGTTGTAGACAAGCTAGCCGAATAAATTTCATCGACAGTAAAACTTGCATTAACTTTAATTCAACATACATTTTTAGAGATACTCGGCTTGATTGTTTTAGGCTTGCGATATATCCAAATGCATGAATTCAGATTTTGTGTAAGTTGGCAAAATGTGAACTAAAACAATTTTTCTAACAAAAATTTATGCATTGTAATAAGACCAATTCATGATCAACTTTCATGAGAAACCTTACTTCCTGTTGGAAAATCATAATCACTATTCCTAGTCTACATTAACTATCTACAAGTAAAAGGAAAAAAAACTACATATAATGTTAGATTTTCTTGAAAGAAGTTGAGTATTCGTCTTTAACATTAATTTACCTAAAGAGTTCCACTAAGATATACTTGAATTTCTGCTAAGCTACATACAAATGAGAACACAAGAACTAAAAAAAGATTAACAAGTTTTCAACATTTTACCAACCCAACAATGCCAAATTAGGCTGATTTCCATTTGTTAGTTTAATTTGTTGTTCGGTTAACCTCTATATAAACACATGTTTTCCAAATTTCACAATTACCAATCCAATCTAATTTCATAACTTTCAAGCCTATTTCTTCCATTTGACAAAAGCTCAAAGTGAAGTATATTAAATGCCCTTGACGAACACGCAATTACTAATTCAAATAATGATGATTGCTGCAATATTGGCGGTTGGATCAAGTAACCCGAACGTCCAACAGGGTCCCCAAAATTGGAATTTTGGGTTCAACTATACAAATGAGCCTTTTAGACACCGAATCCTTTCAGAATTCTAGAAGAGTCATTGTTGGTGGTTCTGATAATTGGCGTTTTGGCTTTAACTACACCGAATGGGCTCGCATTTAATGCCCCATTTTACTTCAACGACACTCTAGGTATGTGTCTCTATCATGCATGCACCATTTATTTTCAAGTCCCTTTCTTCATTGAAATGAATGAGATACTACTAAATTATAATTGTATCAAGCGAAACCTTGTCACACTTTACATGCGACATGCCATATTTACTTACATATTGATGTTAAATATGTTACAGTTTTTAAATATGATCCGCCAAGTGATACCATCATACATCCACATAGCATTTATTTGCTACCAAATCTATGGAGCTTTTTGAGGTGTGATTTAAGATGGGCAAAACGTGTAGCAAACACGTCTCAAGGTGCAGGAGAAGGGTTTGAATTGTGCTTAACAAATGGAAGCCATATTACTTTGCTTGTGGAGAAAGCAACGGTTTTCATTGCCAATCTGAAATGAAATTTTTGTGATGCCATTGTTTCATTGGCAATAAACTCTCCGAAAAGTCAAGAGATTAATAATCTGTTTTTGTTTGTGTTTAATAACTACTTTATTTTCAAAGTCAGCATTAATACGCCAAATTCTGGTATTTAATATTTATGATGTTTATTAGAACTATTTGAATGAGTTCATAGATAAATGAATAAGCATATGATAGTCATTTCATGTTCTTTCACATTCTTTTGTCTGTGTATGCGGTTTTGTCTGTGTATGCGTCAATTGCTTCCGTGAAATATCAATCCCCATTAAACATATTCCTAAAGTGTTGCGAATATGTAAAGCATACACCAGACCACCAGTACACCACATGTGAGAAAATCTCAATCATGGCTATAATCAAAAACTTATAATATACTGTAGACTATTTTAAAATGTTTTTCTTCTATGTAAACTATTTTTACAAACTAACTTGAACGCATAATAATGATTTTAAAAGAGAAATGCTATATCCTTATAAACATATTCCTACTTAGAGTGCAAGGATAGTAACATTTGTTCCGGTGTTATGCCCGCGTGTCAGCCGTTATGCCGACATTACCATACCCCATTTGTTAGCGTTGACTTGGGAGGAAACGTGCAAGCGACAAAATTATTTTAAACTCCCAACCTTTAAACGGCTATATTGTATTTCAAATTAAAAAAAATAATAATAAAAAAAAAAAAAAAAAAGACCCCGGACAAACGGCTATATTAAATAAAATAAATAAACTTTTTAAAAACCTAATAACTTCTATATAACCCCTTTCCCATATATTTCTTATACACACTTCCATAACTCAAACATAACATTTTCTATACTCTTCCATTCTCCAAAACAAAATGTCGGAATTTCCTTACGAGAGTTTCTTGAACCTCCTCGGTGTTACTAACCCGAACACGGGTTCTTCCTCATTAAACGCGAATGCGGTGTCTTCTTCAACCCCTTTTCCTAACCCACTCGGCATGACTCCCGAGCAACTATACCAACAACAACAACAACAACAATTTCTTTTGTGTTAACAACACAATGCAATGCTAAATGCCAATTTTCAAAATCTATAATTCGAGCAACAATCACAACCGCAAACCCAATCCTCACATACACAATTCGAAACACAAGAAGAATGTGAACCACCTACGTCTCCACAAAAGCTCGATAGTCGAGCTAAACGAAAGGCAAAAAATCCAAAGATCCTGAACATCACGTTGGAAACCAAAAGAGGAAATACTACCTGCATCGAGTTACATTGCCGTTTCCGAGGATGGAAATGTCGGAATTTCACAAGCGGGGGACACGTTTTGGTATCGGGTTATGCACGAGTTCAATAAGAAAAAAATTCAACTACACAACAAGGATATGTTTACAAGCAAGTGGCATACGTTGAACGCGAATTGCCAAAAGTTCAACGCGGTCTTCAAACGTGCACAATGTTTGGCAAGAAGTGGGGAAAATGATTGGATAACATGAGATGGGATAGAACGATGTACCGTGACGAGCATAAAGGAGCCTCGTTTACCCAAGAGGATGCGTGGGAAATTTTGAAAACCTATGCAAAATGTGACGCGCCGGAACTGGTTGATTTAACCGGCGAAGTCCCCGGGCAAGCCAACGAGGTGCTATTCGGTCAAGATGCAAGACAACGTGTCGGGGAAAAATCAAAATCCGAGACCACGACGAGTATCGAGGGAAGTAACTCATCAAGCCAATTCGTGCTAAACGGGAAGCGGCCTAATAGGCGTACGAGGTCGCTAAGGAGAAAGACCGTATGATTATGCGTTTGGAAGATATGAAATTTCTCGATATTAACACGAAGGAGATGGATGAGGACATCGCAGATTAGATCGAAATGGAAAAGGTAAAATCAAAGAAAATATATTTGGAACACCGCCCGAGTAGATTTATTTTATTTCGTATTATATTTTTATTTCGTAACTTTTTTATGTCGTACTTTCTTTTATGTCGTAGTTTTTTATAGTTTGTATTTTTTTCACAATTTTTTTTGTGTTGTAACTTTTTTTTGTTCGTATTGTAATTTTTAAGTTTATTAATGTAATACTAGGTTATTTAATGAATGAAATATTAGTTTAGGAGTTAAATTTGTAATTTGTATTTTTTTTATATAAAAAAGTACGTCCCAAAAGGTGGTATTCAGGTGGTTTTATGACAATAAGTGTTTTTTTTGTTAATGTTGAAATGTTAAAGCTGATGTGACACTGACATGACTGCATTTTTTTTATAACTCAATTTATTGTACCTAGGGCACTTAGAGCATGCTCAATACAAGGTTTTTAATGACTTTTTCAATAGCTTTTTAATATTTAAAAATAATTGAAAAGTTGTTCTCATTGGAGACAAAGACTTTTTTTGCCAATGACGTTAAGATCCTCAAGCTTTTACCTAATTTAATCATCTCTTTCACCTCTATTTTATACTCATTTTGTTCCAAAATTATTGTCCCCGACAAAAAAAATACATAAATTAAAAAAACTGCATTTAATATTGCTTTCATTTTGTAAAAGCCATTAAAAAACAGTTTTGACCTTTGACTATTAATTAATAATTTCATTTAACTTTCTAAATAATAACTTTGATTAAAGGTAGTAAGATAAACTTAAACTATTTCCGCTTCTATATTTAGGCAAGAACAATTATTTTAGGATAAATAAATAAAAAAATGTGGACAATAATATTGGGACGGAGAGAGTACCACATTAATTCATTTTGTACCTTTAATGACTTTTTGAATTGGAGCAAAAAGTTTTTAAAATATTTATCTTTTTAGAAAAAACCTATTATAAGAAGCTTGCATTAAGAATCCTCTTATCTTCCCACATCTTATTTGTCAAACTGTCAATTATGCATCACTGAATTGGATTGTTTAAAGGATTCACTTTCTCACTAACCCGTAAAGGTAAATTACAAATTTTGTCCCGTGGTTTGTCATTTTTTCAATCCCGCCATCCCCAAATTTTAATTACAAAACACTTTTGATGTTCACGCTTTGTTACAAACTATGCCATTTTCACTAAAACTCGTTAGATTTTTTCGTTAGTGACCTCACGCATGCTTTCACGTGAAAGTATTTTAATCATTTTCATGTTCCCGCTACTAACCACTTGGGTTTGTCTTCCCAAGGAACCCTTATGCTCATGGATGGAATTTGCAAGAACGGTTTGTGTGATATTTTAACTACCACTCATTTTATCAACCTCATTTACTACACCTCGATCAAAATACATGCACATACACTTAAGAACACAATCAACCAAGAACAAACATGGTGATCTGTGAATGAGGGAAACAAGCAAAATCAGAACTTCTTGGACCCACACATACTCTGTTTATTGCAATCTAAGCATAATAATGTTTTTTTCAAAATTAGTTTTTTTTTTTTTTTTTTTTCAATCTAAGCATAATAATGTTTATTGCATAATTCCATAATTACAAACATATAAATGAGACATACACATACAAGTAAACATACACGTAGAATGATCATTATCGTATACTTATTGATATATTCACACAAAACATGCGACACGACAAACACACGTATAAATATAAACGTTAAGATAAATATATTATAAATTCACTTACAAAATGAATATGAATTTATAAATTTAATTTATTTATTTATTTAATTATATTATATTAATTAGATATTATTATATACTAAAACCGGTTCGGTTCGGTTCGGTTTTTGCGGTTTGGTTTTTAGGTGAAAACCGAAACCGAACCGCATTTTTCGGTTTCTGAAAAAGTAAAAAACGAACCATCGGTTTTTAGTTTCGGGAAAACGGATAAAAACGGGGAAACGGATAAAAACGAAAAAACGGGGAAAGCGGATAAAACGAATGAAACGGATAAAACGGACAAAAACGTAAAAACCGGGCGATAACTATTATTAACGGAGGACTAATTGGGAAAAACTACATTTTAAAAATAAGGACTAACGGTGCAAAACACTTAACGGACTGCACTAACGAAGGACTAACGGTGCAAAACACTTAACGGACATTTTGGACGAGGGACAAAATTGTAAGATTTGCAAACCACGAGGACGAAACGACCGAAAAAAAAAGTATAGGGACAAAATTAGTTATTTTGACCAAACCACAAGGACGATTTATGTAATTAACTCTTATTTTTAGGTTGGGTAGGAGTAGTGGTTGTTAATGTCATCGTTTTTTTAGTTTGTTTATGAGGGATTTAGGTAATCCATGTTTTGTGATGGCCTTGTTATGTTAATGAAGATTTTGTAATGCTTTTGTTGTACTAGTTATTCATATATTCGTCATTTTTCTTGCAAATCGACAATGTCAAATATTTCATTGGTTTTTGCTTGATTTGGGTTAATGAGAAAATGTTGTTGGTAAAAAATGGTTGTATTTGAAGAACTTTGAATAATAATTCAATGAGCTCTAAAATTGTTAATACAATCGGTTATACCGCTTTGTATCCAACTTTTACCATTTTTGACTTTTATAAGTCAACAAAATTGATCCCGGATGCCCCTTTATTAAGAACAATTCATTATGTGAAACCACAAATGCATACAATTGTCCATCTTTGACTTTTAAATGTCAACTTTTAGTCCAAAAATATGGTTAACTGGTCCATACCATTTTGTATCTCCAAATCTAACCATTCTTGACAATTGTGCTAGGCCAATTGAGTGACCATGCGAACACTATATACGTGTGTCAAGACTTTGAAGGGCCCTTGGTTAAAATTCACGCAAAGAGTAAGGGACACATTAAAGTTACCAACCTCATTATTGATAAGGTTTTATTGTTTTCTTGTTATAAATAGAACACAATAGATAGAGAACTACTTGAGCACATTATCTTATCATGAATATGATGTCTATTCACTGTCTGAAAAATCCCTCAATCCTTACCATGAACCTTTTTCTGAAAAATCTCTGCCCTATAAACCACATATGATGAAGTTGGTGCGGAATTCAAGTCATTGGAAGGTAGGGATGTGTAAGGATTGTGGAATTTTTCAGGTGGTGGATCAATCATGGCATCTACATTAGGTTGGTGCAATAGGGTGGCATATGACAAGGGTGGCGCCGAGAGTGTTCTTCCAAGGAAAGTTTGGTATTTGCGGCAGGAAGAAACTCGGTTTGTATTTTTCCCATATTTGCGAATCAGTCACTTACTACTGCTTCTGTTTTAACTTAAATATAGCGCATGTATTGTTGCATGGCATAACCGAGAGCGTACACTGCCTCTTCATTTATACAGTCTACGATTATGATTAACTAATCATATAAGTGTAGTAAAACTTTGTAAATTCGTTGATGATTTCTAATGTGTTATTTTAAAGTTTTAACTCAATAAACTAAATTAATGCTGTTAAGTTCATATACTGCTAAGTTGCACACAATTTGTTTGCAATTGGAGAAATTAATAAACATACAACATTATGAAAGGAAAGGTAAACCAAACATTTTCTATAAACTTTCAAAGTGCATAAAGTGTTAATGTAACGAAGTCTCTAAAAAAATTCAGAAATTATACTAGAAAAGTACTTTATAAAGTAACAAATAACAATAGTGGTAAACAAAATTTAAGCCTACATTTACCCTTTTTGGAGTGAGATTTCACCTATGTTGTACTTAAACATTTTTTTTAAAGTAATATACTTAGTGAAAAATCTTTACAAAAAAAAAATAATAAATTAAACCTACAAGTTATTTGATAATTGTGATAAACTTAAAGGTAAGGGATCTATATAATTTATCATTATAAGAATTATTAAGTATCAAAATTATATTTTAATTTTTCATCTCCATATAAGCAACTAAAATATAACATTACCATTTATTATTATTATTATTATTATTATTATTATTATTATTATTATTATTATTATTATTATTATTATTATTATTATTATTATTTTTATTATTATTTTTTAATAAAACAACACTTTTATTAAAACTCATAGGATTACAAAATTAGTAGGAGCCTCGAAACCAATCGAGCCCTCACACCTCTAAAGAATGGCAAAACCAATCCTATTAAAGATATGAATCTGCCGCACGCTCCCAATGTCCCGAGTCATGAGAATTGTCGAATACGCTTAAGTAAAGTAATCGCGTCTTTCTCAAGTTCTCCAAAAGAAGAAAAGGAGAAGGAGAAACCCATATCCAATATCCGCACATTTAGCATCGTGCTTGACACGCTTACGCAATGCAAGATCACCGGTCGCACGCCCGGTATAAAATCAATCAACCCGGATTGCGCCAAAGGCGACGAACCCGTAAGATCAACACATACGCCACGTCCACTATCCCAAGAGTAGAGTAATATGTCACCGGTCGCAAGGATCCGCTCCATCTCCAAAAGCCCAATATCCACCTCCTTACGAGCGTAAATCTCGACCGAGCATATATCAACAAGAACATCACGCACAAGGTTATGCCGATGTTTAATGCCAACTATACCAAGCATCGAAACAACGTGATCCCGTAAATATCTCCGGGAAAACCTTAGAGCAGTGTAACACGGTGCACGAACAAGAAAGAGAACACCCAAACGATAGCACAAGACACAACGATAAGCCCCGGCGTTCATAGTTTGCCCCACCCGATATCGGAGCCACCCTAAGCTAATCCAAGTATGATCCTCCTTAGAGAACTCCATAACGCCATATGTCGAGGGAAAGATGGAAAGTAGATTCAACAGTTTGGGAAACCCGACCAAATATATATCGCCAATTTCTTCATAAGTTTGGGGCGGCGACCTCGCTAGGTTACTCAAAAGGTCAATATCCATATTCATATTGAAAGTACATAGAGCATCATCAAAAGAGGGACCAGAGAGAACAATACCGTAACCATGAAGCGGCTTAGTTTGTAGGCCACCGATTGAAGTCTGAAGCAAGAAGGCATAGTTCAAGACATCACCGCAATATAAACCAAGTCCCCAAAAGCAAAAGGTAAGGTGGCGAGTCTCCACCGCCACCGCCAAAACCAGCCCGTAAAGGATAATGCGCTCTAAAGAAGAACAGTGTCGCATCAAAAGAAACCCGAGCACACTCAAAGACCCGAGGAGAACATGTACGATAGAAAAATAGAGCTTAGAAATACCAAGACATGTACAGAGTAACAACAACTCGCATTGAGGGTCATTAAGTTTGCAACCGCCTCCATAAGTTCAATAGTTTTAGCAACCCTTTCAGACCAACTTACTACCAAACTCAAAATCCACACTAACAGTCCACCCAATAATTTAACACCATGTGAGGGGCGAGAAATATTGGGGAAAACACCATCATACCGCTTCCGGGGTCCTCTTGTGGCGTAAAACTTCGCTTTATCAACATTGAGATGTAAGCCACGACAAGGTCCATCTGCCATAATCAATTCTAAAACCTTACCCACAACCAAGGTATCACCAATAATAGTGCCATCATCCAAATACCAAGCTTGAAAAGAAAGGTCAAAAGAATCTTTAATCTTAAATGCCAAGGGATGTAAAACTAAGGCGAAAAGAAGAGGCCCAAGCGGATCACCTTGTTGCACACCTTGATGAGACCAAAGAGTATGCTCACCATAATATAATCTAGCAGGACTAGAGTAACAGAATTCCACCCACTGTGAAATAGCCGGGAAATGCAACCGAACCTCACGTAACATAACAGCCCGGTCCACCATGTTGAAAGCGTTTTAAAATCAACCAACAACATGGACATACCAACATCACACCCACGGTCCTCAACCAAACGGTTCACAAGATGAAGAATATCCTCCTCCCCGACACCCCAACACCAAGTTGTAAATCATCGAAATAATCATTCAAGAGTGGCCAATCATAGAAGCACAAACCTTGGAAACTAAACGCCCAAACAAATCCCAACAACAATAGGATGGATACCCTCCCGGCTCGACTAAGGGTGTGAGAGGAGCACTAGCAATATACTCACCCAACGCCGGGCATTGACCAAAGAAGAAGGAGGTTCACCACTGGGTAATAGAAGCGATCAACTCGTCGAAATAGCCACAAACCGCACCACTCAAACAATCCAAAGGTGTTGGGCACGCAACCCATCTCGCCCAAGAAGTACCACGAGGGAAACTATTGATCATGTCAAGAACGGTGGGGGATGCGGTGGGTGATGCCGATCAATAGGTATATCGTGCAAAAGAGGAGCAGATCGAAAGGGTGCTTAGCTTTTAAGTCTTCAAGTAGAAACATCATAAGGTGCAATACCGTAAGATTTAAAGAACTCGACCGCAACAAAGATAATGACCATCACAAATCTTCCTCTTATATTGCTTGACATTACGGTCGCCCAAATCTAAGCTATCATCATCAATATTAGACCATGACGGAGGTGGTTCGCTAAAACCTCACGCATAACCCGCAAACTACCACCAGAAAGCCCCATGCACGGATAGCATTAAAATATACTCTTCTTGGCGTTGACGCTTAGTGCCCGACCTACACTCTTGATTACCCTCGGCAAAAGGTTTTAAGTAAACAAAGAGGTGGGACTAACAAACCAACCCAACAAGAAATATCATTAGGCGTGCATATCACCTTATCAAGAGCTCTTTTCGTGGCACGAGAGAACCCAAACGACATTTGGGAGGGATAGATTTGACAGTCCTCAACCCCTTAGAGAATAAAGTATCAAGAAGAGGTAAATCAAAACCACCTAGCACGTCCAAAGCCAAATCCTCAACAAGGGCAACATGAGAAGGAACCTGTGGTTTGGTGAGATCATATAACACGAACCGAACAACACCATCACCACAATCAGGAGGAGACACAAAATCAGACCCCGTACCATGACGACACTTAGTCCGGAAAGTATGTGTTTTGAAACAACCACCACACAACCACAAACCCATACGCTTAAGAGTAACCTCCGCCCTTTCGAAAGTAGCCAACCGACAAAAGAGATCGCTTAGTGATAGCTTGAGCCTCACCACTAAAGTGCCGATCATGGAAATGCGTGATCAAAGAGGTTCTAGTAAGACCATTTCCACCACCATCACGACATCCATTAAGACCAATAAAGGGCAATGAAATCTTACAACAGTATGGGAACAAAGCAAGACAACCACCTCTTGTAACCAAACCACGAGTAAAGAAATGCCAAAAGGAGAACCAAAGATAATCAACAAAAGCAACCATGCACAACAAATGCTCCCAATCAAGAAAGAACCCCAACCGAAGCTACCAAACACTATGAAATTGCAAACCAAACAAGACTCCAAAACAACCAAGCAATCGAACCAGATAAGGGAACAACCGCTCAATACCAAGGACCAAAACCAAGCAACCATACAACCAACAGAGCGTAGCCCCACCAGCAATCCAAGTCTCGGTATAAAACCCTAAATTCGAAAAAGAGCAGCGTTTGGGGAATGAACCTGTAATGGTTTGAGCAAACGGAAGGAACCCACCAAACTGCTAGAGAAACCAATCCAACACACAGCCACGAACAAAATACAGGTTTCAAAAAGAAACCCTAAAAAAAACCGAAAGAATGAAACGGAAAACCCTAAAGATAATGTACACATTCTATCACAAGAAAATGATAAGATAATAATATTAAAGAAGTGGAAATGACGATCTGTAAACCTCAAGAGATCAAGACGATCTGATTGGAGGGGATGAATCGCCAGAAATCGCCCATAGAAAGGAGAGAAACGTTTTTTAGAGGTGTTAACGATCTGAGGCGAGTCGAGTTTCAGAATATTCGAGCTCGGCTCGATTAACTATTACTCGGCTCGAGCTCGAATAATCTTTAAAAGTCTTGTTCGAACTCGAGCTCGTATGATTAATTATTGTTTGAGTTCGAGCTCAATGCTCATTTACTTATATTAAAATTTTCTTCAACAACTCGATGCTCGCTTAAGCTCGTTTAGGAATATATTCAATGTTTATTAGTAACATGAAAATTGAATCAAGCCATTTACATGTTTGAACTAAACTAAAATTACTCAACAAGACCGATGGAAGCATAAGGAAAAGTTAAAGCTTGGTTAAGTTTGAGGCCTTAGTCTAAAAAGGAAAGTCTACAGCTAAGTTAACTTTTAATGACAAGTGGAGGCTTTGCTTTTATACATATTTTTTCCTTTGTAAGTTTTACTTTTCAAGTGACGGGGGATGAGTGCATAAGCCAAATGCTATTTATACCTACGACACAAACCTAAATTTATATTTAACGCGTAAATCACTTGTACAATTGTATTAAGTACTTTCTCTCTCTAAATTTCTAACGATCAGTTTTTTAAATCAACCAATCAAATCATTAGGTTTATTTGTAGGCATGATTAATAGGTCTAACAATCATTTTTCTTTTTTATATTCTAACTAGTTATCATACCCTTGCACGCACGGGTGCACGGGGTTTTGACAAAAAAAATTATTATGTATTACTAGTAATACTGAACATTGTATCTTTAAAAGTAATTGCATATAATTACATACTTATAAGTTTCGTGCACGCACGAAGTTTACACATAAATCAAATTTATTTTAACATTTTAATTCAATATATACACATATAGGAATTTTCCCATGAAAATTGTAATATAAGTACAACTAATATTTATGAACGAGTTTTTCATTATGCATTAATATCCATTAGAATTTGGTAAAATATTTGTAAAAATTTCTCTTAGGGTAACTCATGATTTAATTTTATTTAGCTGACAAAGATGTTGATGTTGTTATTTCAATTTCACTACTGATATTATGTTGTACACATGATGCAAGTTTAATAGCACATAATGAGCGTTGATAAAGTTAAAATATACTCCTTAAAATTTTAAAAATATTTTTCTACATATCCTTATATAAATAAATAAGAATTACATAAGTAATTGTTATAAGTACAATCGCGTATATTTATTTTTATATTAAAGTAACCCGTGCTTACAATTTGCTAATTATATTCCCGCTTTCAGAAATTTTGCCGTATTTAAAATGTAAACTTGTGCCAAATAGGTTAAACTTTTAAAAATGAAATAAATGAGTCTTTATTAAACGTATATAGTAAAAAATTGATACTTATAATCTTATGCAAATTTATATGTTGTTATTTTAAAACAGCATATACATTGTATTTTTTAAAATATAAAGTATAAAAGGTATAAAGTATAAGGGGTATTTGTTTATGATCTAAAGTTATTAAAAAACATGGAGGCTTATAATATTACACTTAACTCTATATAATTTTTTAAAAGTTCAACCACAAAGTTTTATTAATTACCTCCTCTTTTTTTAAGTTTTTGTTTTAACAAATTTGACACCTATATTTTTATGTGTTTTTTTTATCAACTAAACTTCTCAATCAAATTTATTAAAGTTTGACTAAAATCAATTTAATTTTGACTTTTATTAACCAATCACATCACACGATTTTACTTACGTGGCGAAATCGAGCTCTCTTATTGGCCAAATTGTTTTTTCAATAAGAATGAATTGAAAAAATCACTCCGAAATGATATAATTCCTTTATTATATAAAAAATTCCTATCGTTCGATAATTATTGTTTTAGAAATTTTTTTTGATTTAAACGTCTTTTCTTATTTTTCTTCTTTTATAAACATTGAAAACAAAAGGGAAAATTGCATAAAAAGTCATCATACTTGGCACTTATTGTCATTGTGTGTGAACTATTTTTCTATCATTGTGACACAAACCTTTTAGATCGTACTATGTGTGTACCGGTGACCGCTTAACCCGTTGGAGTGGTCAAGTTAACGACCGTTAATTTTTTTATTGCACCGTTAGTCATTTTCGCCCGTTTTTACACGTTTTGTCCGTTTTTACACGTTTTCGTCCGTTTTTACACGTTTTTGTTCGTTTTTCCACGGTTTCGTCCATTTCTACACGTTTTTACAAGTTTTCGTCCGTTTTTACACGTTTTCGTCCGTTTTTACACAGTTTCGTCCGTATCTACACGTTTTTACACGTTTTCGTTCGTTTTTACATGTTTTCGTCCGCTTTTACACGTTCATCCGCTTTTACACGTGTTCTCCGTTTTACGTTTTCGTCCGTTTTACACGTTGTCCGCTTACACGTTTTGTTTGTTTTTCCACGGTTTCGTCCGCTTCTACGTTTTCGTCCGCTTTTACATCGCCGTCCGCTTTTATCGCTTTGCACTTTTCGTCCGTTTTACGCTTTTGTTCGTTTCCAAAGTTTCTTCCGCTTTACGCGTTCGTCCGTTTTACGCCGTCCGCTTTACGTTTTCGTCCGCTTTACACGCTTTGTTCATTTTTCCTCGGTTTCGCCCGCTTTACACGTTTTGCGCGTTTTACGTTGCCCGCTTTACGTTTTCGTCCGCTTTACACGGCCGTCCGCTTTACGCCGTCCGCTTTACACCTTTCGCCGTTTTTACCGTTTTCGTCCGGTTTTGCACGCTTTACATCGCCAGATCTACACGTTGCTCGTTTCTACATTTTTGTTCGCTTCTGCGTGAAAAACATGCAAAACGAACAAAACGTAAAAAAGATTTAAACCGTGAAAACGAACAAAACGTGTAAAACGAAATAAAACGTAAAACGGACGAAACGTAAAAACGGGCGAAATGAACGAAACGTAAAACGGACGAAACTATGCAAAACATGTAAAACATGCAAAACTAAAAAACGTAAAACGGACGAAAACGTAAAACGTAGAAACGGACGAAACCGTGGAAAACGAACAAAACGTAAAACGGACGAAAACGTAAAACGGACGAAACGTAAAACGGACGAACACGTAAAACGAGACAAACCGTAAAACGGACAAAACGTGTTAAAACGAACAAAACGTGTAGAAACGGACGAAACGTAAAACGGACGAAAACGTAAAACGGACGAAAACGTAAGAACGGGCGAACACGTAAAACGGACGAAAACGTAAAACGGACGAAACGTAGAAACGGACGAAACCATGGAAAACGAACAAAACGTAAAACGGATGAAAACGTAAAAACGGTAAAACGGACGAAAACGTAGAAACGGACGAAACCGTGAAAAGGGACGAAACGTAAAACGGGCCAAATGACTAACGGTGCAATAATATAATAACGGTCGTTAAAATCGATTTAAATGGACTAACGGTGCAATAAAAAATTAACGGTCGTTAACTTGACCGGCTCCAACAGTTAAACAGGTCACCGTACACACACAATAAAGCGCGATTTAAAAGGTTGGTGTCACAATGATTAAAACAATAGTTCACTACACACAACGATAATAAAGCCAAGATGATTACTTTTTACGAATTTTCCCAAAACAAAGTACCATTCTACATTCATATTTTTATTATTCTACAACCAATCAAAAGTGAAATGAATGTATGGAACTGATATTACGTTGAGATTCTTTTCATCTTTTTATCTATATTTAATTGTAAAACATTTATAAACTCCTTAAACGAAATAATACATTTTGTATGTTCAAAAAAAAGAAATAATACATTTTGAAACTTATCCAATAGCGTGTAGTTATGTAATACTTCTTATATAAAATAAGTATTATGCAGTAAATTAATAAAAATCTATTTTAACTAATAAATCAAGGTTTTGTACCAGCACTTTAAAGCATTGCATTAAATTTTATTATTAAAACACTTTTCTTTTGTGGCACCATTGTACAACACCTTCAAGCTTCGACTTTTCTAAAACACATTAAATGAGATTGAAATGGTATTTTTGGATACTGATTCCTCCCGAACTACCTTCTTTTATTTCTCCGTCACACTTATCAACCGCCGCGAACGGTCAACCGTAACAGATGATAAAAGGCGACGACCGGGAGAAAATGCAAGTTTACCAAGGATTAAAATATCCTTGGATCGCTTATGTCCCGGTGAGCGTGATATCCCGAATACAATGACTTGTGAATTGTTGAAAATAATATTAGTATAGGAAAACAGAATCGATTGACTAACACCGAATGTTAATAGTAATAGCTCGTCACGACTAGTTCAATTAAGAAACGCATAATCGAAACCTAAAACATAAAAGATATACAAACGTACGTTTAACCTAAATTAAACGTAAACGTATAAAAACTAAACGATTATAACTATAGTAGGGATTTGCATATCTTAGCGACTTAAATGCAAATTAAAAGAGATTAAAAAGTTAAAATATATTAAATAAACGCTATCACTATTTTTAAAGTGATGAACGTTTAAAACCTAAAACGTACGTTTAAATAAAATTACGTAAACGTACAAAATAAAAAGTGAATTCTATCCAATATAAATCTCACAAATGTGAAAATCATATTTTTGGAATCCTAAAAGGATAAGAAAATTATTAGAAAATTAAAATAAATTTTTACACATTTAAATTAATTAATATAAATTAAAAATGAATTAAATGTATTTAAAAATGAATTAAATAATAAGAAAATCTAAGATTAACTTAAATAAATGAAATAAAGAATCTGAAAAATCTAAAATATTATAAAATGAATTTTAAAACTGAAAATGTATTTTTTACACAATTATTCTATTTATTATTAATTATTTACTAATATTAATTACTAAAAACTATTATTGATTTATTAAAAATACTAAATGATTAAAGAAAATCAAACTTTTACAAAATTCTAATATAAATCTAGGAATCTAAGAAAATATAAAATGGTAGCTTATGTGCAAAAATAAGCTAATGGGCAAAAGCTCCAAATAGAAGCTATTACTTTAGCTTGAAAAGTTGATCTTTTTGGCTTTTCTGTTTTCTGGATCTAAATACATACTGATAATATACATGTTAATTGAAAAGAGAACTTTACAAACTTGAAAACAAGCAAAATCAGAGCTTATGAGTCCAACAGTAAGCTTTTGGCTTAACTATTGGAGCTCAAGCTACAAATAAGCTTGGAAAAAGCTGTACTAAGCAAAAGAAAGGAAAAGGAAAATGTGCACACATGTGTTTTGACCAAATATGAACAAGGAAACACAGAAATTAAGCACAAAAGTGCAAGCCCATGGTTTAGACAGTTGAGCTTTTGGCGTACTCAACTTGATGGAGTTGAGGCTTCTAAAGCTCAGAATGAGCTTCACACGTAAAAAGGAAGTAAAAAGTATGTTTTACAATTAATATGGACAAGTATGAACAATGATGTGCACTGGAATTCACCTATAAGCTTGTAATAAGCTCATAAGCTCTAACAGTTCACACAGAACCACACAGTCATGCATACCTTTTGAATGCCAAATTAAGCTAAGATTATAAGCTGAAAATGGCAAAATAGGAATTGGAGTAGCAAGCTGAACTGATGAAGATTCCAAAAAGCTAGAGATAAATCTGTGAGGATCACAGATGAGCTTTGAGGAGCTTATTAAAATCCTACTAATTGACCGAGTATGCTTATATACTCGCCATGGACAACCAAAGCTCATTGCGTACCGCTATTAATAGGTCGCAATATAGAATTTAAAATTGGAACTTAGAGTCAAGTAGATTAGCTTCAAAGAAACCAAGATTACAAGCTAAATCCATAAATTAAGCTTTTGTGATCCGATTAGGAACCAGAGGTAATGGTGTAAATGGACTGCATAAGCAGTCCATTGTTGTGAATGGGCAAACTACAAGTTCCTATATACTTATAAAATAAGCTTATAAATGCTCAACAAGCACTAAACTAGAAATTATGGCAGCTTGGCTTTGTGAAAATCCAAAGCTCACATTATCCAGCTTAGTGAGGAGCTTTCTAAGAGCTTTTAAAAAACAACTCAAGTTCACTGTTTGCTTCAGTGAACTGAGTTTGGTGGGACAAAAAGGTTGGGTAAATTAAGGTGTCTAAATAAGCTACAAACTTAAAAGTAAGAATACACATAACAAGTAAACCATAAGGGCTACACAAACAAGAAATGCATTGTTATGGTCAAATCCACAAGCTTCTGCAAGCTCATGAATTTGACAGCATAAGCTGTGGTGCAGGGCAAAACAGTTATGAAAATTTGACTTTAATATTACACTAAAGGTTGACTAATATGAACTTAGGATTAAATTTATGGACTGAATAAGATGTAATGAACTGTAATAAGATTATCTAGAGCTATGTTTACAAGTTTTAAGCTAATTCTAAGAATCTCACAATCTAATTCTATAACAGTTAACTGTGTAAGAGAATTAAAAAGAGATTTGACTTTTAACAAACAAGAACTTAATATTATGACTGAACTGAGCTATTTGATACTAAGGAAACATGAAACCATGAAAAACAACAACAGAAAGACACTGGAAGTCTTGTTTATCAGCAAATCCAAACATACCTTTGATTATCACTTTTCACATGAACTTCAAAGTTTTGAATGATTCGAGCATAAACCGATTCCATACATTATATTATCACATATTAAGACTAATTGAGCAATAAATCTTCAAGAACTCAAGCAAGAACACAGACTTGTCAAATTTATAATCCAACTGAGTAATTTCCAATTTTAAGCACAAGTGAATCTCAATGAACAAACTACTAAAATTATGCTATAATAACATCAAACAATAACACAAAAACAGGAAAACATGAAAAATAACAAAACAGTGAATGGGTAAAAATGGTAAAAATAGAACTCACACATGATCAAGGCTAAGATTGAGTACCAAGGTCCAAAAACTACTCCTAGCTTACTGTCAATAAGCTAGAAACCAGAAAACCATCCAGCTTAATTCCTATACCCCAGAACTGCTTATTGGACCATGAGATGATTTCCATTGACTTTCTTGATTTTTTTTTGGTATTTTCTGAATTTAAAAGGGCTAGCTTGTTTAATGAATCTAAAAGCTTGATGAGCTTTTGTCAGAAGCTTATGAGAGCTATAGAACTCATACAACAACTATATAACTTGAAATTAAAACGACTTGAAATTTAAAGGAAATTAAGCAAACTTGGAACTTTAAAAGTGACTTGAATTTAAACTGAATATTAAGTTTCATTACACTATTTTAAGAAACATAACAACATTAAAACAAGAAGGACATTTAATTTAAAGAAAGCTTGTAAAATTACACTACGTGAACTAAGGTAAAAACCAAAGTTGGTCTTTTCTTTGCCTCTCCTCTTGTATTTATAATCATTAGAGTTCCTTGTCGACCTCTGAGTGTTTCCCACTTCAATCCAACCGTTGATTTAATCCAGATTATCATATTTTCCATTTGTCCATTTTGGCGCCAAAGTCTTTGAGGCGGTTCTGAGGTTGCTTGTAAGGTTTTTACAGATAATTAAGGGTTCTTGGACAGTTGTGGATGTGGAGGGATAAAGTTAGAAGAGTGGGTAGCAAGTTGGGATGAAAACAGGGGAGATGGGTGAAAGGTGGGTGAAAAAGAGGTGGGGAAGCATTTATTGTGGGTTGTTAGCTACTGTGAGGTGGAAAGGAGTAGTATGTGAGCTGGGGTATGCAAGTGGAGGGGGGAGGTGGCACAAAAACCACCCTGGTTTTGGGATTACAGGGGTGAGGGAGGAGCTTGAACAGTGGCGCGGTTTAACTGTTTTTAAAATCTGGGCCGGGTCAAGGATTGGGTTGGATTTGGGCTTAGTAATAATAAAGGGTCCGGATTTGGTTTATGTTTTGTAAAAGCCCAAGGACCAAAGTTGTAGTTTCGAATTTTTGGAGGACTAAACTGCAACATTTCAAAAGTTATCACAAGGACTTATAATGTCAAATTAGATAAACCAAAGGACCATTATTGATTTTATTACAATTTAAAACACCCGGGACCATTTATGTAATTTTTCAAAGTTTAGGGGTTAAATTGTAATTTCAAAGTTATCAAAATAGTTCCAAATTGTAAGTTCATGCATAGTACAAGGGTAATTTGTGAAATTTCCAAGTTTTGAATACCAGGGACCTATTTTGCCAATTTTGTAACTCGAGGTAAAATTGCCGCTTGTGTAAACTTTCATCCAGGATCATTTGTAAATATTTTTGACTTCCCAAGGACTTAAGTTGACTTTTATTTCATTTTGAAACTTGTGGACTAGTTTTGACAATTTGTGTAACTCTGTGGACCGAAACGACAATTGTTGTGAATTTGATCATTTTTCACTTGTTTTCAATCTTTTGTACTGAATCACATAAAACACATTTAAATGATATTTATAACATTTTGTGAGTCATTTGTGTGTTTTTGGTTGTTTTTGTGGGTTTATATAATACAAATATATGTGTATTTAGACACATATCACATACTCATAATTGTATTTGTTAATTATAGAGCGTTTTTTTATTGATTGAAGGTACGCTCCTTCTTCTTAATTACGCTTAAAGATCATAAGAATCCCATTCAAAATCGTATCAATTTCATATCACAATTAAATGAAAACGCGCTCCAAATTTTAAAAAGAGGAGCGTCCTGTAGATTCATATAAATTTAATGAATCTCCATGTCATTTCTTTCAGTTTTCAATTTTTCAATTGTTTTGCTTTATTGCTTCTCCTGTTTGTTGTGATTTGAGAATAGATAATTAATTAATATTTTTTTTATTTGTTAATGGTTAATGCAGGTGAAGAATAGCTAAAACATGGACCAAACACCAGCATCTTTCCAGATCAAGAAACATTGGTTACATCAAGAAAAAAATCTCGGTTACATGGCTGTGCCGGTGATTTGTATAGTGTTTGGTAAGTATACATTTAGTTTTAATTTTAGGGTTTTGATTTATGTGTTGTAAATTGCAATAACTTCTGCGATTAAGTAATTGATGAGTTAATTTTAGGGTCTTTTGATTTATGTTTATTTGGGTGTTTTTTTCATTTTGTCTTTTCTTTACAAAGCATCGCGATACCCTGATAGATAATGATTTTGACAGTTTCTACACAACAACAGGTAACGTTTTGTAAACTATAGTTTTATTGATTTGGGTTTTAGTATGTTAATCGGACAGTATATTTTATTTGGGTTTTAGTATGTTAATTGATTTGCGATTAGGTAGTTCTTTCATTCTTATTTCAAAATAAGTCTCTGAATCATGTATGTTAATAAGTGAAACTGATGTTTATTATTTATGTGAGCAGGTGAAGATGGAGCTTAAATGCCATAACAAATGGATACCATGTATTGCTTTCTAATGTGTTTAACATCCGGTGTCTTCATTGTCGATTCTCAAGTAAGAGAAATTAGATGATCTTTTGTGTTTGATTTGTTAATATTTTCTCAACATATGGTTTTGTTTTCTCCCGATTTAGTAAACTAAATTTAGCTATACTTAATGAAGCGGAATTGATGGTATTTCAATGAGACACAATTGATGGTATTTCGATCATTCCCGATTGATACTTTTGTAGTTTTGTTTTTGAATGTGCAGGGTGACTTGTGAGTTGAACAATAGAAATTTAGCTCCAAGCATATGTTTGCTATGATTAATCAATTTATGTTAGGAAGCCAAGGGTTTTGTATATTAGAGAGATTGAATTTACCACATTGTGTTTAGTTATCGCATGCGCGCACACACACACATGATTGATAGCGTATGTATTTTGTGTGACTTTCGAATTTGGTTACTATCGATAGAATATGAAAAGAGGCTCGCCCCTCTTCGACGCATATGTCTTTGAGCAGTGTTAGCCGTGCATTTGGATTGATATGATTTTGTATACCAGAGTATGTTTTAATGACTTTTGATGTCAGATTTTTGAGATTTATTGACATGTTAAATGGAATTGTTACAGGTGATGGCCTTCTGTCAATTATTTGACAATTTTCGAATTGCGGTTGTTGTAGGTGGAATAAACATTAGGTAATCGATGTGAATTGGTATTTGATTCAGATTCTATGATTTATTATTTGAGGTATGTTGAAGATGTTGTGGTCAGCCTTATGAGTACTGTTGTACTAACAAGAGGCAAAATTCTCATGTTACCAACTCATATTCGATCAGCCTTCTATGTTATTTTTGTTAATTGGATATTTAGATTCTTACTAAGTAGGTTTATATGTGATCCCTGTGCAAGATTTTACTTCTCCCTTTTATACGTTTTTTATAAAATAACATCTTGCTCAAAATGTTCAGGCATATCAACAATAGTATTTCGTATACTTTGACACGAATCTAAGGATGTAGAAAACGGACTTGTAACGAGTAAATTACACGCGATAAACCAAGTTGCCGTAACTTTATTCTATTAAGCAACATTAATATATTTTCTATTAAACATATACTACGGCAACTAGGGGCCATGTTGAGGGTCGTTTTTAACATTGATAGGATACTCTTTATAAAAAGATGTCTTCTAGTAAAATCAAGTTCGCCAACCATATTTTCCAAAATATCCAACCGTTCGTCAAGCGGAGTTGTAATGAATAAAATATAGTCGCTCAAAGTTTACCGAAACCACTCTTAAACACACAAGTACCATACTTAACCTATATTTTCCTTATGTTCGAGACCTCTAGGATGGAAATGTATGTACTAAAACTTTGAGATAATGGTACAGCTTTCCAAAACCGTTGAGTTCGTTTCCTAACGCTCGACGTGCACCATTTTACGACTAGCTTTTAGAGGCCGTTTTGTCACTTTCATGGAAATTTCAACGACATTATTTTACTACGAAAAGTTATATTCTCTTAATAAATCACTAAAAGTCTATCGTAGGATATCGCTTCAATGTAAATACATGTGAAGTAATTTAAAATGGTCAAGACGTTAAAAGATTATATTTTCGACGAAGTATTGTTTTCAAAAATACATAAGTGGTATAAATATCATCCGAATTGCGTGCATAACATTACATCATGACTTATTGCATATCATATCATTCATAATAGGTCGGTTCGAGATTCACGCTATATTTCGTGTAACCACTTTTGTCATCGCATCTATTCATCAAGTGAGTAATCACATCCCTTTTACCATTTTAATATATTTTGGGGCGAAATGCATGAACCATACTTGAACTAAATTGATTCCTACTTTTGTGAACTCTTTTGGCTAGAACTTATGAACTTGAATCAAATCCTTGAACTTAATTATGAAATAATGCCTTACTTGAATTTATTGAACCGTACATGTTATGACCTTGACCTAAAGTCTCCTATGTTCGAGCATCACTATAAAGTCTCCTATGTCCGAGCATCACTATAAAGTCTCCTATGTTCGAGTATATCTTTGGGAAGAGGCACCCAGATATCTTTGGGAAGAGGCACCCAAGATATCTTTGGGAAGAGGCACCCAACATAACTTTGGGTAGTGGCACCCAACAATTGGGTTTCATCAAGAGCATCCTGAATTATTATATTCGCGGTTCTATATTGTGAACTATTATGACCGCTTATACTTGACTACTTCATACGCTATATTTTGTGCAATGGGTTGTGAATACACAGTTGCAAGTTTTGTATGGGCGAACTTGAACCGAGTGGATTTACAATGCCTTTGCTTTGTGGACTATTTTCGTTGACCGAAAGCTTTGAATATTTCTTACGAGTTTTCTTATTTTGCTAAACATGTTTACTCACCAACTATTTTCATAGTTGACCCGCTTTTCTCTCATGCATTTCGGTGATCGTTAGTAAGCTTTTTTTCTACCAGTCTTGCATAATGAAGTTTTCACTTGTCAATATAAATCATTATGTTTAAAACATAATATTTTGAATTTAAACTTTGTAATATATTTGCCGATGTCGGCTAAACTAGTATTGTAATGGTGTATTATTTCTTTTTAATCTTAACGTTGGTATGTTCTATTATCTTGTGCTTATGTTCCTTTCCGTTACACCTCGTGTTTCCGCCTCCGGCGAGGGTGTGACACCAAGGGATGTAAAACTAAGGCGAAAAGAAGAGGCCCAAGCGGATCACCTTGTTGCACACCTTGATGAGACCAAAGAGTATGCTCACCATAATATAATCTAGCAGGACTAGAGTAACAGAATTCCACCCACTGTGAAATAGCCGGGAAATGCAACCGAACCTCACGTAACATAACAGCCCGGTCCACCATGTTGAAAGCGTTTTTAAAATCAACCAACAACATGGACATACCAACATCACACCCACGGTCCTCAACCAAACGGTTCACAGCATGAAGAATAGCCTCCCCTCCCCCCGACACCCCAACACCAAGTTGTAAATCATCGAAATAACTGTCTGAAGAGTGGCCAATCATAGAAGCACAAACCTTGGAAACTAAACGCCTCCAAACAGTCCCAACAACAATAGGACGGATACCCCCTCCTGGTTTGACTAAGGGTGTGAGAGGAGCACTAGCAATATACTCACCCAACGCCCTCGGGCATTGACCAGCAAGAAGGAGGTTCACCACTTGGGTAATAGAAGCGATCAACTCATCAGAAATAGCCACAGCTACACCACTCAAACAATCCAAAAGGTGTTGGGCACGCAACCCATCTCGCCCACAAGAAGTACCAAGAGGAAACTCTTGATCATGTCAAGAACGGTAGGGGATGCGGTAGGTGATCTTGATCAATAGGTATATCGTGCAAAAGAGGAGCGATGAAAGGGTGCTTAGCTTTTAAGTCTTCAAGAGTAGAAACATCATAAGGTGCAATACCAGAAGACGAAAGAACTCTGACCGCAGCAGTATAATGACCATCACAAATCTTCCTCTTACATTGCTTGGCATTACGGTCGCCCAAATCCAAGCTATCATCATCAATATTAGACCATGACGGAGGTGGTTCGGCTAAAACCTCACGCATAACCTGCAAACTACCACCAGGAGAGCCCCATGCACGAATAGCATTAAAAATAGGGGTAATTATGAGAATACATGTTTTGCTCAAGGTGTCAACACTTTCTAAGAAAAAAGTTTGGGTATTTCCAAAATAGACCTTGAGACTTGCGACTTTTCTACTTTTCATCTAAGCTTGACAAGTGTCCTTCGTAATTTGTGTACCAATTATTGTTTCTGACTTTTACAATATGATAGTCAAATGATCGAATCTCAATGACTTTTTAAGAATCTTGCAATTTTTTTTGTCATTTAGTAAAAAGTCAAACTTACTAAAATATTTTTTATACTTTTAGCTCCTTCCCAATCTTTGAAATGACTTAAGCGAAATAATATTAGCGACTTTTTTTACTTTATACTTTTGTACCTTTTAGTACATTTTTTACACTTTTCAAAATTATAATTTTAACTAAATTGTCTATTATACCCTTGTCTCTTCCATTTATAAATAATACTAAGTAAGAATCTTGCCAGAAACTAAAAGCCCCATTTTACTTATTTAAAAATGACATGATCACTTTCAAAACACACATTCAAACACCTCCTAGTGATGACAAGCCAGTCCCGCTGCCATTATTTGCATTAATTCGATGTTTGTACATTTTAATGTCCTGAACCTTTTTTTTTTTCTTGAATGTTTGTCATATATTTGAACTCGATAACTTGTTTTTCTTTGCATGCCTTACCAACTTAAATATCTTACTAGTTTGTTGGGGAGAGCATGCATGATGACAGTGGGATGGTGTTTGCTTATTACAAAGTAGTGAATATATACTGGCGTAAACTTTACAACTCTCATACAATACACTCACAACGAAATGCACGACTTATTTTCAAAAATCACAGCGTAACACTCCACATCTCTCACAGCTCTCACATACACTATCAAAAAGGCTGGAGAACTTGTATCTACTCTGAAGTCATAAACAAACTATAAACACATATATGAAGCTTAAAATAATACTAATTCAACTTTTGCAGAAACCCCCTGCAAAGCATGCAATCACACGATCACAAAGAATGATGACTCAAATTGTACAAGCACAGATATGGCAGAATCTTGAAGAATGCTTTAGAATTTCCAACCCTAAGATGTAAACAATCTCTGATTTTCCCGATGAATATCTCAAGATCGATCGCAAGTATTATGATCACTATGAGAAGCACGATCCCTAAGATCACCAAAAGCAAGCAAATCTGCATGGGCCAAATGTTAATGTATAAGCATCCGAGAATACGTTGATCACAAACATTATGTATTCAAAGTATAATGAAACATGTACCACTTTGCTGACTTAAATCATAAGAAAACCTCCGAAGAAGAGCTACAGATTTAAAAAGATTGAAAGAAAAATTACCATGGAAGTGTTTGCTTTTTTCGTCTTTGATGCTTTAAGAAGATGTCTTTGATCATCTCGATATACTCTCTTCGTATATAGCCATCACAATGGGTTCGGGCATCAACCCACCCGGATTCTGACCCGTATATAGCCATCAAAGCTTCTTGCTCCTCGTCTAACTTGCTCTGATCATGAGTGGAAGATGATTTAGTAACACGTAGCAGTGGTTACCAAAATATACTAGCAGTGGTTTAGTAACACTAGCAAAGGTTACCAAAATATACTAGCGATGGGTTTAGTTCCTAAAACAAAAACAAATTAGTTCCGACTCTATTTTGAACTCGGTTAACATGTTTACAACTTGCATGGCAACGTCATAAACTAGATATAGAATTTATACATCAGTGTTTCAATAAATAAAAGAGGTGTAGATAGATCAAATCAGGTGTCAACAAGGTCGCACAAGACTAACTAAAGTAGATATGAATTACAAAAGGTGTCAACAACATACCCAATCTCGCAAGGAGAGTTATAAAAGAGGTAGAATGTAAACAGATGTTACCTCACCACCGAGAGTAGGAAGAATGCTTTCAGAAAGACCTCCGGCACATGAGCCTTCTCCCAAATCACATTCGTTATATGTACACAGTAAGGTTACCCTCAAAATATGCACCTTGTAAAATTTAAACTTGAAATATCATCTTATGAAGACATCAGACGAGGGACACCCCGACCACATGAGTATAGGAATTGTTATGTGACAGTGATAATCCTAGTCCCTATAAGAATTTTGAGTCCAAAATTTGCAAGACATATATTACTAATTTTCTCAATGCTAACATCATCAGGTAATATAGAGCACAAAAAACTTTCCCAAAGTGATCAATAATAGATAACACTTTCCATCACAAATCTCAGTCCAAAAATCCTACCCCCTCGCCTCCCCCATTGACAACCACTCTGCCTCTAATTACTTTTATGTTTTTCTAATGAATGATGTAAATCATATCAAGTACTCCATGGGTCGTCTTCGGTCCTCACTTCTGATGGCTCAACAACTTCAGTCTCGGCAGCTTCAGATGTTGTCTCTTCGGTTGATTCAGCAGTTTCACTTTCCTCGACTCTTCCCCATCTTTCCTCGACTCTTCCCCATCTTCCTCCAAGAGCGACTGCCATCATTTCATAAATCTTGCCTCCCAACTCAGCTAGACTATCGGGCTACAATTTCACATAACAAAGTTGAATGTCAATAGACGCCGCATACAATAATAGAAAATGAAGGTATTCTTTATGAAGAAGGAAATGCTTACAGTGAAACCACTTGAGATTAAAGATGTTTTGTATAAAAGATCCACAGCTCTTCTTGCTTCAGTGCGTTTTTACATGCAGCCTGCAAAGTTCACATGTACCCATATGTCATATACTCGAACGTAAGATTACATATCTTACCCTCACTAGATCCAATCACTTTATTGTCTTTCGTCCACATACTTCAGACAGTTTATATATGAACTAGTAGTCCATAGTCGCAAAGTTTGTACTTGCAATAACTTGCCCAGCGCCCATTAAAAGATCTAGTATTTGATTTTATATTTTTAACCCAAAAAGAGAATCTAATACTTATTTAGTGAGCGTTGAAGAAAACTGGACTATAATCTAAGTAACCAATAACCCTTTAACGAAAGCAAGGTATCTCATATAGAAAACGAAAAATTGGCAATTTGACTTCAAAAATTCAATTTTGTTGGGACAAAATAGCCAAAATTAATTAGTCTCAGAGTGCCTATGTGTGAATAGGCATTCTTAGTTTAACAGTATACTGAACTTAAATAACAGGCTGTAAACCCCCAAAATGTGAAGATAAAGATAGTTAGATAACCAATATTAAATTAACAAGGGTATTTGACTTACATTTAAGTCCTTGATGATTGGATGGTCAGGATTGACTTCATTATTCTTCGTCCCTCATGAACTCCAAAGTCAAGTATCACCAAGAGTTTGTGCTCTCATTAACCTGAAGATAAACACACATTGTCAAGCATAATACTTGAGGTGAAGATAAAACATCCATAAAATGTTTCAAGTGCTAGTTACCGTTCCATATTAGCAGACCATCCAAACTTGCCAGACACAAGAACACATGGGGAAGAGCTCAAACGGTTTGAGATTTGTACTTTAGCAACTTTGTCACCAAGTTGTTGCTTCATCCAGTCACAAAGAAGGACATACTCTTGCTGATTTTCCCTCTCTTTAGCCTCATCCGTGTCACCTGCAATGTAAAAAGTTATTTGCCTTACTCGACCCTTTAAACAATATAAATGTTAGGTAACAATTCAAAAGAAACAGGCCCCTGTAAAATGGGTAATTTTTCATATTAGTTCAGACTCGACAAGGTAAAAATGGGTAATTTTTCATATTTATCCAAACTTCCGGAAAAAAATAAGGCAGATGATTACTAATATATTTTCAAAGTAGTCTATTTTTTATAATAAAACCTATAGAATGTTTAATGCTTAAAAAAATACACTTTGAAGACTTTCAAACCATTTGACACGTTTCTTGTTAACTTTTAAGCCATTATGTTTTACATGGTTGGCGCGTTAAAGATAAAACATATACATGGTCACCCCACCACAAGTTCCTGCTCAACTTACCAAGTTCGAGATCTTCCTTGCTCACATCTACGGCTTTTCTGAGGAAACAAGAACTCCATCCAAATAACATTTTAAATGACTGCCTCCTGAGAAAGCTCTGCCAACACTATGAGTTATGCACAGAAAATGCCATTTCTTACCAACAAGACTGAGAGGGAATGAAACACACTGACGTTTCTAATAAACAGCCTGCAAAAGATAAAGAAAAAACAAACAATAAAAGTCTGCTAAAACTTTGTAACGAAAAGCAATATATCAATTGTGCAAAGCTGGTATTGATACAAAATAAATGCTCAACGTAAATAAAATTATCATATTTATTGACAGTGATTTAGTAACACGTAGCAGTGGTTACCAAAATATACTAGCAGTGGTTTAGTAACACTAGCAGTGGTATGAAATATACTAGCAGTGGTTTAGTAACACTAGCAGTGGTTACCAAAATATACTAGCAGTGGTTTAGTAACACGTAGCAGTGGTTACCAAAATATACTAGCAGTGGTTTAGTAACACTAGCAGTGGAATGAAATAAAGTAGCACCTATCCGAGAAAGCCATACTCAAATCCTAGATAATCTTTAATGAATTCCTTAACCTTGACCGAATCCTGGCCTGGTATCACAATGAGCCTTTCGTTTTAGCCAAGCTGAGATGTGATAAGACCGTATACTGTCCATGCTACTGGTGAACCCCAGTAATACTACCTCCACCATATTGGTATTTGCTGCAAATTTAAATGCATTTTTATTAGATTTTCTATAGCTAAATTCATTTATATGTAATTATAGATTAGTATTTTAGTACCGTTCTAGGGATCATGAAGCCAGAGAACAAGTTCCAAAAGTTGAGGAAGAACGACATAGTAATGGCTGCTATATGATAATTTGGTGTGAGGGCTACAAGCATCATCCCGTATAATACAAAGTAGACAAAGCACATGAACATGTAGAAGTAGAACCAGAAGAACTTGTCAGCATGCCATTCGAATCCAATCATTGAGTAAATCAGAAGAATTTAGATAAATGTTTGGATGCCTGTATAGAACACCTCAATGGCCACCTGAGCAAATGCATAAGGGATTGCTGAATACATCCCTGCTGCTTTCTCGCGATAGAAAACTGTTCGTTCTACAGACACAACAGTCTGCACAGCGGAAGTGCTTGTTCCACCAAGAAACATAACGGAAGCATACATGGCTCCCATTAAATTCAATATATCTTGTTGTTGGTCCCTGTCAAAACATAGAATGTTTCAGTATAACAAGCCCAAAGATGAAAACTTTGTATTAGATTTCTTACGTTTTTTGGCCTTTGTCCCAGAAAATCATTCCAAAGAGAAGGCCGATGACTATCGTCATGAAGAATCGAACAGCATTGTACTGTGGATGCCTCCAGTAAGACCAGTGTTGTTTCCACAAGCAAGCTAAGCATTGTGTCCAAAAGGATTGAGAGTACTTTGTAGGGAAGTGAAGATCGTGGGACCCTTGTGCCGGTGTGCTAAGCTCTTTAATGAGCTCCTGGTTCCTCCGGTACAGATCAGAGTTGGCATAAATTTCTGCGAAGTCAACACTAAGTTGTGCTTCTATTGCTGAAGAACTAATGTCGAGCATCCATGTGGCTGGATTTTGACCTTCTTTTATTTTATTAACCCCTGGAATAGACTGAGAAAATTGTCCATTTTTAGCTTTTCGGCTTTGTTTGGATTAGAGAAAGAAATAAGGATGTAACTCACTTCAAAATATTCTATTAGGTGGTGAGAATGGTGTCCAAGAGGTCCAACATAAGTGACCTTCCCGCCTCTTTTCATCAACAATAGCTGCAACAAAGTAAGGAATAGTTTAGAAAAATATTGACTAAAGATAAGATTAGCTGAGTAGTTAATGTAAATTAACTTACCTCGTCAAAAGATTCAAAAATGTCGATACTCGGTTGGTGAATTGTGCAGACAACTGTTCGACCTGTATCAACCGTGTTTCTAACTGTGCGCATGACAACAGCCACAGCTCTTGCATCAAGTCCTGATGTGGGCTCGTCCATGAAGATAATTGAGGGATTGGCAACCAGCTCTACTGCTATTGTAAGTCTGTTACGCTGTTCAGTCGAGAGACCATTTATTCCTGGAAGGCCGACTCGTGCATTCCTTAACGGGTTCAGCTCAACCAAATCCATGACTTCCTCCACAAACATCTGCATCACAAAACGGAATTGTATTTTTCGTATGTTACAACTGAGTAGACATGGCAAAATGGGCGGGTTGGGTAATGGGTCAAAAGGGTGTCGGATCAAACTGGTGGGTTATCTAAAACTTTTTTCTTTTATCTACTTTGAATAAGTAGTTCATACGTTAATTATTATTACAGCAACAACGTTATTCTAATAATATTAATAATCTTTGAATAAAACAATTAACAAATTTTTTTTGAACGGCTAATACAATTTACAATGTTATGTATGCTGCAATTCCATCAATGCTTCTGTATCGTTCATATGGGAACATTTCAAAAACCATGAACATCATACTCATGATCATTGCTGGCCTATTTGTAAATGGTCCATATGCGCTTATTACAACAGCAGTCTCTGCAGATCTGGGTACACACAGTTCCTTGCGCTTTCATTTCTTGATGAATTTGCAGAAGTTCAATTTCATTTTTGCACAAAATATCAAAATTAAGTTCCTAATCTTGGTATAACCGAGACTTACTGCAGGCGATCAAATGCTAATGACAATGGCTGAAATGGAAGCACCATTCCCTTCTTATTGCTGTTTCGTACTTCCATTTCTGTGCCTGTTTGTAAGTGCTTCTGATTCTGCTCACCTTCTGTCGAAACAACAGTTTTTGAATCTCCTGGAGCTGGATTTGGATTCGAAACAGGATCAGATGAAAAAATTTACCGTGATTACAATGATTTTAGGAATATTAAAATGCATAATCTTACGGTTCAAGTATGTCAGAGCTAAGACAAAGAACAGGTTAAAAAGAAGCGAAAACCCAAAGAGCGCAACAACACAAACCCAAAACATATACTCAGTAGTGAACATCCCCCTTGACTTGAGAAGAACCTTCCCTACTGTCGGTTCATTGATTCGTGTATCAGGGTTTGGCTGCAAAACAAAGAAAAAATATTTTGTTGAGATATAAACTAAAAAACATATGGAAATCATGAGTAATGAGTATCGGTTGAGCTTACAGTGCTCCATCTATCATCAAGAAACTCATTGATGGCAATTGCATTTTGTCCGTACATCATGGGGGAGATGTAATATCCCCATATCATCCATGGATGAATGTCGTCTGCACGAAACGAAATATGTTAGAAAAAGGATCAATCAAGCTAACGAGGGTGAGTATACGCATTACAAACCTTTTGCCACTATAAATCCACCAAGTACAAAGACTAGCAGCAACGAAAAAGTGCCAAAAGCATTCACTACGACTTGTGTTCTTCCAAGCGCATAAATGAAACGAAAAAGAGACAAAGCCATTTGATGTAAGCTGATATAAGCCAAAAGCTGTTTGAAAAACCTGATAAGATCATAATATACAGAAACATGTTAGGCTGATTCAAGATTTTAATTATTAGCAGAAAGTTTGAAGTACTTTCCTGCTAGCCGAAGGAGCAAAGCCAATAGTGTAATATGTTAGACAAATCCATATTAGTGACTCCATGATCGATATAGGAATCTTCATGATCCATATAGGGAAGAACAAAGTAATAATCGCATGTAGGATAGAACAACGAATCCTTTTGTTTGAAAACACAGGCAGCCTCATAGTCGTGAGTCCAAGCTCAGCAGCCCCGTTAAACATCACAGTTATGAGACTAAATAACAATGCACCGAAATATTTCCCACCATCTTCAATTTGACCAACTTTCATTTCAGTTCTGAAGAACACTGTGAAAGTAATAATCGACATTATTGTGATCTGAGTGGTCTTAAATATGTACAAGAAAGCGTTTCGTTTCATCAAAAGCAGTTCTCTTGCTAAGTTTTCTTTTAGGAGCTCTTTGTTTGATATGCCATACTTTTTTGTCACTAAAGCAGCGGGATGCACTTTGGTCTTATCATAAGGAACTGCAAGATCAGCATAAAGCCTCTCACCAACTTGAAACTGGCTGAAAATATGAACAAATTCAGGCACCGAGACGTAACAGTAAGGTTCATCTTTTTTGGACCAGTACTGTTCTTGGTCTTTCTTTGATGTAACTTCTTGCAAAAAGTCAGCAACTCCTTTTCTTTCGGGACATTTGAACCATGCACTCTCGAAGAAACTGAGGATGTCTTCACGTGGGCCTTGGTAGACGATTTGGCCCTCGGAGAGTAGTATAATATCATCAAATAATTCGAATGTTTCAGGTGCAGGCTGAAGAAGGGAGATGATCATTGTTACATCTATAATATGAACAACCTGTTTCATAAATTTGACTATCTGATACGTAGTTGAACTGTCCAAACCAGTTGAGATTTCATCCATGAAGAAAACTTTTGCTGGCCCAACCAGCATTTCTCCTGAAGTTACATTATCTTGTATGTTGTCCTATGTTTTACCATATGATCGATGAATGTTTTCCCAAGTACACCACAACTTTGAATAAGGTGTTTTAAAAAGATACAACTCATGCTTCAAAATGAAAGTTAGATCACAAAAGCTTGATAAACTCACATATTTTTTGCGAGCACTATCAGCCCGAAGTGGCCCCCCTCTAGGCTGTTTTTTCAGTCGTTCCCCACAGCCAAAAAGTGGCCCGTGTTACAATCACCTTGCAAGGACTGATAAAGATGGGCATCTTATATGTTTCAGGTCGTTGCCACATGAGGAGGCTCGTCTATAAATTACAGTTCTCCCTTGCAACCTTAAAATTTACAAATAGTTGGTCACTGAAACTATACAAAATTGAGTGACCGTAAATAATAAGCATAAAAACAGAATACACACCTGCACCCTCTCATTAAAAACAATCGGAACCAAAGCCTTTGTTCCTTCAAAATCTTTATTACCTTAACACAATCGCCTTCTTTCCAAATTTGTATTGGACTGCTAGCAGAACCCAAAAGTTTCCCAGCCTCATCAAAAAGACATGCGACATCCAGTAAGTTATAAAGACTACAATACATAACAAAGTTACAGTATTCTTTCATTTGATCCATAATTAAATACTCCCAAAATAAAATGCCTAGCTTCCGATTATGTTGTACCAAAAGAAATGCAATATTCATTCGTTGCTAAATTTTCAATCTGACTTTTCATTTTTGCCAGTTAGCAACTAATACTTTGATATACGAACTTCAATTTTGGAAAGCATAGTGGAAACCATCACGTTATAGTTGAGACTAAGGAAACAACAACTTACTTCCTATGCCCCTATATATATACAAAGATTGGTAGGACCTAGAATTGGATACGTATCACTTCTCCGTATCCATGTTATCAAAACTCTAGCAAGTACTTCATCTGCAATATCTCATATCCAACTGAAGACTTTGAGCTCTATGACCAAATTACAGTTCTTTCACCGTCATTCACGCATTCATATGTGAAGATATCTCACAGTCTATTCACCCTTCTTAAGCAATTCAAAGCACCTCAACCACTCCTAAATCTCTACAGACAATACAAATCCTACTCAACCAAAGCACGCTACGTCATTTTACACATTATGATTACACCTACACTACGTTACCAAAAGCTTTTACAGAATCCGAAAGGTATACGATTATATTCTAAGCGCTACCCGCTCCAAATAGTACTCGCTATAAAAACAGTGCTACATAAATACAAACTGATATATCAAAACTACGCCTTAAACTTATGCTCATCATTCAAATAATCCTCAGCAAACGACCTCCTAAAGTTTACCCAATAAATGATAGCTCAAAATGTTAGTGATAGTCTTTGAAATCATATATATTATATATTAATGAAATTCAATTAGTGTACAAAAAAGTTCTGTTATGTCTATCAGACATTCAGACCCAACCCGTATTAGAAGTTTACCCATTTTGACCCATTAGGCCATTACCCTACCATCCAACTCGTTACGCAACCTGTTCAAAAAGGGCAATCTTCAATTTCTGTTTTTCTTCTTTTTAGCTTGTTAGTGTGATTAAGTTTTATAATGTCGATTAGCATATAAGCATTTAAGGATTGATAAGAAAAGGACTGATAAATAGTTCAATAAATGCTATCGATAAAGGTATAAAATAGCACATAAGTCTCTAACTGTGAGTGTCAAGGCGAGGACTTACTTTGTTCTTGGAATAATGACCAGTAGATTCCTTTTTATCATTGATGGAGAGCCCCATGTATTGTCTCATTTTCTTTAATTTTTCTTCTGATTCTTTCAGCTTACTCAGTGCTTCAAGCTTCCTTTCTTCTGCTAATCTAACCTTTTTTCTTGCTTGTTCCAATTCTACCCTTCCATCCCTTTTCACCTTTCTTATATTCTCCAATGTACCCAATAAGCGAGGGCATGTGCCAGTTGTCATTTCAACCTTACAGCTTTTGACATACTCCATCATTGGCTGACATATTCCTATGTGCATTCCAGTCCAAGATGAGTCTGTAATCAGATCATGATAATACAGACACTTGTAACAAAGAGTACAAGTTCAAATCGATGTATACTTGATCACACTCCACCATAAAACCCCGAAGTCAAAATACATTCAAACTGAAACAGTTTTTATTCCAAAGACTTCCATATCAATTCTACTAATCCTTACCGACTCAATAAACTTTGATTAGATCTCACAAAATGAATTACAGAACTTATCATATGATGACACATGCACGCTCTCCTATCAATTTTCTAAATATAAGTAATCCAAACACGATTGCAAAATTCTACTAATACTGATTGCAGCACCACAATAAACATAGGTTTACTCTCACAAAACGATTTATGCAACTCGTCCTAAAAGACATCGATTTACTAAATATTTGCAAACAATTATCGGAAATACAATTGCAAATTCCTACTAATACTTACTGCAGCACCTTAACGAACATAGATCAACTCTCAGAAACTGAAGTACATAACTTATGATATGAAAACACATACACACACTACTACCAGATATTCATATACATTTACACGCAAAAACAATCACAAAATTCTGCGAATCGTGACTGAAACACTTCAATAAACTTAGGTTAACTCTCACGAAACGAATTACATAATTCATCATACGAAGACAACACACACTAACAATCGTGCGAAACACAGTCACATAATTCTACTAATCCTAATAGAAGCACCTCAATAAACTTGGGTCAACTTTCACGAAACTAAACTATATAACTCATCGTACCAAAATAAACACTACTATCAAATACTAAAATGGCAGAATTCTACTCATATTCCTTGCAAAACTTAATTAAACTTAGGCAGTTAGGCTAATTCTCACGCAATGAACTATAACGCATATACCAAATCACACACGCAGGAGCTAATATCAAACACTTAAACTGCAGAATTCTACTAATTATGGTTGCTTAACCTCAACAAAATTATCTTATCTTTGACGAAACGAAACTTATAGCTGATCAAACCGAAACACACAATATCAAATACTCAAACACAAACTTATCCTTAAATGCATTTGGCTACATCACAAAGAAGACTTACTTTACATATATTTCGTAAAAGCTCAAGGTTAGTGGCATAAAGATGGACGAACAGACACTGACCAAACCACTGCTAGTATATTTTGGTAACCACTGCTACTTTATTTTATTCCACTGATAGTGTTACTAAACCACTGCTAGTATATTTAGGTAACCACTGCTACTTTATTTTATTCCACTGCTAGTGTTACTAAACCACTGCTAGTATATTTAGGTAACCACTGCTACTTTATTTTATTCCACTGCTAGTGTTACTAAACCACTGCTAGTATATTTAGGTAACCACTGCTACGTTTCTCGAAACCACTGCTAGTTTCTTGTCGTTACCACTGCTAGCTTGTTTTGATTCTACTGCTTGTGTTTTGATTCTTGCAAGTTGAATAAGTTTTCCTATCAATAACTTCGAGAAATTAAACTTCTAATCAATATGGGACTCGCACTATTGCATACTAAGTCCACACAACAATTGGTGATAATCGAAGCTCATTTACACAACAATCGGTGTAAATGAAACCCTAATTATTATATGTATATTAAAATTAGAGAAATAATACCTTCGGCGACGGTGAATTGACCGGAGATGGTGAGATAACCAGAGATGAGAGATGAAGGTGTTGATAGCCGGAGGTGAAGGTGTTGATACCGGAGGTGAAGGTGTTGATAAACAGCATCATCAACCATGTTTCTTATATCTGTCAAGTGAAGTTATACAGGTATGATTTTACCCTTAAAAGTTTCAACTTTCTTTTAATGCTGAATGGCAATTGATGGAGATCATGCTGCAGGTATTTGGGTCTGATCCTTCTTGTGCAGACTACTTAAAAGTGTTGATCGAATCTCTATTTAGCAATAAAGAATGTAAAAATAATCAAGGGTACAATAGTCATTGTAATTTAAAAAATATTTAAAAGTTATGTAAAAAAAAATATAAAAGTACAAAAGTACAAAGTTAAAAAGGCTCAAAGTAATTGACTTAAGTCATTTCGGCGTTGGGAAGACGCTAAAGAATAAAATAATACTTTCCAAAGTTTGACTTTTTCCTCGAAAATATCAAAAAAATCGCTCGAATCTTAAAAAGTCATTTGGATATAAGTCGATTATAAATCATAGAGTGCGAAAAGGTAATTCCAATGATTGGGTTCGAAAAGTGTCGGGACACTTGGCACTCTTAGATTGGAAGGAAAAAGTCAAGTCTCAAAGTCTATTTTGAAATACCCCAACTTTTTTCCTAAAAAGTGTTGACACCTTGAGCAAAACATGCATTCTCATAATTACCCCTTAAAAATATACTCTTCTTGGCGTTGACGCTTAGTGCCCGACCTACACTCTTGATTACTCCTCGGGCAAAAGGTTTTAAGTAAACAAAGAGGCAGGACTAACAAACCAACTCA
Source organism: Chrysanthemum lavandulifolium (assembly GCA_022545495.1). NCBI lineage: Eukaryota > Viridiplantae > Streptophyta > Magnoliopsida > Asterales > Asteraceae > Chrysanthemum > Chrysanthemum lavandulifolium. Next base: position 274,490,976 of record CM040243.1, read on the forward strand.
ACAAGAAATATCATTAGGCGTGCATATCGCCTTATCAAGAGCTCTTTTCAAGGCACGAGAGAACTCCAAACGACATTTGGGAGGGATAGATTTGACAGTCCTCAACCCCTTAGAGAATAAAGTATCAAGAAGAGGTAAATCAAAACCACCTAGCACGTCCAAAGCCAAATCCTCAACAAGGGCAACATGAGAAGGAACCTGTGGTTTGGTGAGATCATATAACACGAACCAAACAACACCATCACCACAATCGGGAGGAGACACAAAATCGGACCCGCACCATGACGACACTTAGTCCGGAAAGTATGCGTTTTGAAACAACCACCACACAACCACAAACCCATACGCTAAGAGTAACCTCCGCTTTTGAAAGTAGCCAACCGACAAAAGAGATCGCTTAGTGATAGCTTGAGCCTCACCACTAAAGTGCCGATCGCGGAAATGCGTGATCAAAGAGGTTCTAGTAAGACCATTTCCACCACCATCACGACATCCATTAAGACCAATAAAGGGGCAATGAAATCTTACAGCAGGCATGGGAACAAAGCAAGACAACCACCTCTTGTAACCAAACCACGAGTAAAGAAATGCCAAAAAGGAGAACCAAAGATAATCAACAAAAGCAACCATGCACAACAAATGCTCCCAATCAGCAAAGAACCCCAACCGAAGCTACCAAACACTATGAAATTGCAAACCAAACAGTACCCAAAACAACCAAGCAATCGAACCAGGATAAGGGGAACAACCTGCTCAATACCAAGGACCGAAAACCAAGCAACCATACAACCAACAGAGCGTAGCCCCACCAGCAATCCAAGTCTCGGTATAAAACCCTAAATTCGAAAAAGAGCAGCGTTTGGGGAATGAACCTGTAATGGTTTGGAGCAAACGGAAGGAACCCACCAAACTGCTGGAGAAACCAATCCAACACACAGCCACGAACAAAATACAGGTTTCAAAAAGAAACCCTAAAAAAAACCGAAAGAATGAAACGGAAAACCCTAAAGATAATGTACACAACCTATCACAAGAAAATGATAAGATAATAATATTAAAGAAGTGGAAATGACGATCTGTAAACCTCAAGAGATCAAGACGATCTGATTGGAGGGGATGAATCGCCAGAAATCGCCCATAGAAAGGAGAGAAACGTTTTTTAGAGGTGTTAACGATCCGAGCCGAGTCGAGTTTCAGAATATTCGAGCTCGGCTCGATTAACTATTACTCGGCTCGAGCTCGAATAATTTTTAAAAGTCTTGTTCGAACTCGAGCTCGTATGATTAATTATTGTTCGAGCTCGAGCTCAATGCTCATTTACTTATATTAAAATTTTCTTCAACAACTCGATGCTCGCTTAAGCTCGTTTAGGAATATATTCAATGTTTATTAGTAACATGAAAATTGAATCAAGCCATTTACATGTTTGAACTAAACTAAAATTACTCAACAAGACCGATGGAAGCATAAGGAAAAGTTAAAGCTTGGTTAAGTTTGAGGCCTTAGTCTAAAAGGAAAGTCTACAGCTAAGTTAACTTTTAATGACAAGTGGAGGCTTTGCTTTTATACATATTTTTTCCTTTGTAAGTTTTACTTTTCAAGTGACGGGGATGAGTGCATAAGCCAAATGCTATTTATACCTCGACACAAACTTAAATTTATATTTAACGTAAATCACTTAGACAATCAGACAAGTATTTTCTCTCTAAATTTCTAACGATCAGTTTTTAAATCAACCAATCAAATCATTAAGTTCATTTGTAGGTATGATTAATAGGTCTAACAATCATTTTTCTTTTTTATATTCTAACTAGTTATAATACCCGTGCACGCACGAGTGCACGGGGTTTTGACAAAAAAAATTATTATGTATTACTAGTAATACTGAACATTGTATCTTTAAAAGTAATTGCATATAATTATATACTTATAAGTTTCGTGCACGCACGAAGTTTACACATAAATCAAATTTATTTTAATATTTTAATTCAATATATACATATATATGAATTTTCCCATGAAAATTGTGATATAAGTACAACTAATATTTATGAACGAGTTTTTCATTATGCATTAATATCCATTAGAATTTGGTAAAATATTTGTAAAAATTTCTCTTAGGGTAACTCATGATTTAATTTTATTTAGCTGACAAAGATGTTGATGTTGTTATTTCAATTTCACTACTGATATTATGTTGTACACATGATGCAAGTTTAATAGACATAATGAGCGTTGATAAAGTTAAAATATACTCCTTAAAATTTTAAAATATTTTTCTATACTAATTGGTACCACAAGGCGTTGCAAGTGGTACCTTCAATTTTATTTATTTGCGAAAAAATGTTATGCAAAAAATAAGTTTGTCAAAACAATAAGCATTATGTGCAACATAGAGATAAAAATAAAAATATTATTGCAAAATGAGATATGACATTTGCATAATTAACTTACTGATTGAATATGCGTTCAATTGTTACATCCATGCAACAACTTTCATTTTATCCTAAACAAGGATCATTCAACCTTCAACAATATCGGTATCACTTTATATAGGGAATTGATATGTACACATAGAATTTTACTTTGCACACATAAAATTACATGAAGTATTGTTTGTTTTATTCATTAATTGTATGTGTGCAAAGTAAAATTCAATGTGTACATATCATTACCCCTTTATATATCCTATCTTGGACACAATATTTTTTATTGTATTTTTAGTTTTATTTTTTCGTTCTACACAGATATGTTTAAAAGATAAATGGAGCTGCACAACTTAAAAGTATATAACATTATGATATCATTTTAAATAGTAAAAACACCCATTTGTATATCGATGTTAGATTGTGAGCCATCACCGTCTATGCGTTTTCTCATTTTGTTCCCAATTTCCACTATCTTCATCTATGGACCTCATGTCACACTACAAAACAAAAAAACAAACAAAATAATATGTTGTTTCAATTCATACAAATAAATTACAAAATGCCTTTTACTCTTGTACTTTTAAACTTTATTAATATTCAACTCTATTAACCAAGTCGAAAAGATGAAGTATATTGGCATTAGGTCGCCACCATAATTTCTCTTTAAGTTATGAACACAATTTGTAAAGTCAAGTTTATTTATCCAAAATTATAGAAGGAAAAAAAGATAAATATGAATAATTGTTTAAAGTTCTATTCTATATTTAAAGGATTTAGTCCACACAATATATATGTGCTCTTCACAAAGCACAAAAGCATCCTTCTCATTTTAATGTTAGACATTTGTGCACATAAACATATACATTTCATAAAAAACCATACAACCACACACGTACACCTGCATAAACACATACCATCGGTATGGAGAAAAATATCGAACCGTCATTGATATGAGATCGATTTGAGATGATCACTCTCGTAATAAATACCTAAACTAACAATTAAGAATTACTCTTAAACTAATTTTATTCATTTCTTTTCTTCACTTATTCTTTTCCATGTATCTGTAGTACACTTTAAATAGGAAACGAACTACATAATGCATGTGCTAAACTTAAGGAAATAAAGAAAACATGAGAACATAGCTACTGATAACTAAACATCCATGGAAAAAACTTCTAATGGTGACTTCTAAATTGCTGCATGGTACTTCTAGACTTCTAGTCTAACATGCAACAGTTAATTAACAAAATAATGGTCTTTGGTCTCTTGCACGTATAAGTCGTCCACTCCACCAAATGTCACCGGTAAAGTGCTACATCAAACGCCACCAATCATGTGATCCCCAGCTCCAACGAACAACATTCCATTTCCAGTATAGCAAGTTTTATGGCCTCATGCGTTTTTTTTTGTTTTTCCCAAAACGCTTTCAACCTGAAACGTCAAACATAATAGTATCATTAGTATTTGAGAAAACAGAAACGTTTTTATGTTGAGTATATTGTTGTTGAATTGATCAAGGAAAGCATTGTTACCCTTGAAATCCAACGACCAAGTGTTACATATACAGATAAACATGGCATCATATGAGTCACCTCACTGTTTCGCGCTCAACTTCGATGGTCACCCTAGGTGTTGAGGCGGGTGAAAGAGATAGGGACAGTAGCAAGTTCCCGGCATTGCTGGTGGTCGGCTCACATTGTATAACCCATGTTTAGCTTATAACAGATGAATTTGTACATGTTTATTTGTTTGTGTACCAAAAGGTTTTGGTGTGTTGCCATTATATAGTGTTACAAGAAAGGGGTCATATTGATATTGTGGGTGGCTAATGTTAAGGAAACTAATTTCAAGGAAGCTAATATTTGGGAGGGAAGCTAAGGCCATCCACTATGATAAACCTTTCTAAAGGTGTATAGTTGTTTAATACCATTAATTTATAAACCTTTTTGTTTTATAAACCTAATTCCACTATGTAAAAAATCTCTTAAAGCTTTATAAACATCTCACATAACACAAGCATTAAATTATGAAAAGGTTCAATATCTTAGACCTATTCATGCCACATAAGTTTAAAATGCATGCTCACTATGGTTTACAAGTTTTTAGACCTCTTCATCTTTTTATAAACCTATTGATAAACCACCATAGTGGATGCCCTAGTGTTATGGAAAGATATGACATAGGTTTTAGACGTTTTGTTTTTCATATTAAATTAGACGTATGGGTTTTTCATATTTAATCACCTTGTAGTAAAAGCATACACGTTTTCATTTTTTATATTTAATCATATTGAATGAGTAAGATTTATGAAGGTTTTAATTTTTTTATATTTAATCACATTATGAGAAATAAATGACTAAATTATGGGAAATAAATGACTAATGACTTGTTAATTTCTTATTAAAGAAATGTTTTTGGTCTTAAAATTTTTAAGACTTCTTTATTTAGAAAGTCTTAAACTCTTTATAAAGTAGTATAGATATCCTTATATAAATAAATAAGAATTACATGAGTAATTGTTATAAGTACAATCGCATATATTTATTTTTATATTAAAGTAACCCGTGCTTACAATTTGCTAATTATATTCCCGTTTTCAGTAATTTTGCCGTATTTAAAATGTAAACTTGTGCCAAATAGGTTAAACTTTTAAAAATGAAATAAATGAGTCTTTATTAAACATATATAGTAAAAAATTGATACTTATAATCTTATGCAAATTTATATGTTGTTATTTTAAAACAGCATATACATTGTATTTTTTAAAATATAAAGTATAAAGGGTATAAATTATAAGGGGTATTTGTTTATGATATAAAGTTATTAAAAAACATTGAGGCTTATAATATTACACTTAACTCTATATAATTTTTTAAAAGTTCAACCACAAAGTTTTATTAATTACCTCCTCTTTTTTTAAGTTTTTGTTTTAACAAATTTGACACCTATATTTTTATGTGTTTTTTTTATCAACTAAATTTCTCAATCAAATTTATTAAAGTTTGACTAAAATCAATTTAATTTTGACTTTTATTAATCAATCACATCACACGATTTTACTTACGTGGTGAAATCGAGCTCTCTTATTGGCCAAATTGTTTTTTCAATAAGAATGAATTGAAAAAATCACTCCGAAATGATATAATTCCTTTATTATATAAAAATTTCCTCTCGTTCGATAATTATTGTTTTAGAAATTTTTTTTGATTTAAACGCCTTTTCTTATTTTTCTTCTTTATAAACATTGAAAACAAAAGGAAAATTGCATAAAAGTCAACATACTTGCTTATTATCATTATCGTTGTAGTGAACTATTTTTCTATCATCGTGACACAAACCTTTTAGATCGTGCTATTGTGTGTCTGGGTGGCGTGTTTAACCCGCTGAAGTGGTCAAGTTAACGACCGTTAATTTTTTTATTGCACCGTTAGTCCTTTTCGTCTATTTTAACGACCGTTATTATATTATTGCACCGTTAGTCATTTTCGCCGCTTTTACACGCCATTCGCTTTTCCACGGTTTCGTCCATTTCTACACGTTTTCTACATTTTCGTCCGCTTTACACGCCGTCCGCTTTACAGCCGTTCGCTTTCTACGCTTTTACGCCGCTCGCTCGTTTTGCGTTTTCGTCCGCTTTACGGTTCGTCCGCTTTACGTGTTCTCCGTTTTACGTTTTCCGTCCGTTTTACGTTTTCGTCCGCTTTACGTTTTATTTGTTTTCCACGGTTTCGTCCGTTTCTGCGTTTCGTCCGTTTTACATCGTCATCCGCTTTTACGTTTTTGCCGTTTTCGCCGTCCGTTTTTGTTCGTTTCCACGCTTTCTTCCGTTTTACGCGTTAAATCGTTTTGCGTTTTCGTCCGTTTTACGCTTTGTTCATTTTCCTCGGTTTCGTCCGCTTTCACGCGTTTTGCGCGTTTTACACGCCGTCCGCTTTACGGTTTAATACTGTTTTACACGCCGTCCGCTTACACCTTTTCGCCCATTTTTACGTTTTCGTCCGGTTTGCACGCTTTTACGCCAGATCGTATCTACGTTTTTGTTCATTTCTACATCGTTTTGTTCGCTTCTGCACGGGAAAACATGCAAAACGAACAAAAACGTAAAAAAGACAAAACCGTGAAAAACGAAAAAAAACGTAAAACGAAATAAACGTGTAAACGGACGAAACGTAAAAACAGCGAAATGAACGAAAACGTAAAACGGACGAAACTGCAAAAACATGTAAAACATGCAAAACAAAAAAAAAGTGTAAGACGGACGAAAACGTAGAAACGGACGAAACCGTGGAAAACGAACAAAACGTAAAACGGACGAAAACGTAAAACGGACGAAAACGTAAAACGGACGAACACGTAAAAAGACGGCTGTAAAACGGACAAAACGTGTAAAACGAACAAAACGTAGAAACGGACGAAACATGTAAAACGGACGAAAACATGTAAAACGGACGAAAACGTGTAAAAACGGGCGAACACGTGTAAAAACGGACGAAACTGTGTAAAAACGGACGAAAACGTGTAAAAACGGACGAAAACGTGTAGAAACGGACGAAACCGTGGAAAAACGAACAAAAACGTGTAAAAACGGATGAAAACGTGTAAAAAACGTGTAAAAACGGACGAAAACGTGTAGAAACGGACGAAACCGTGAAAAAGGGACGAAAACGTGTAAAAACGGGCCAAAATGACTAACGGTGCAATAATATAATAACGGTCGTTTAAATCAGACGAAAAGGACTAACGGTGCAATAAAAAAATTAACGGTCGTTAACTTGACCGGCTCCAACAGGTTAAACAGGTCACCGGTACACACAATAGCACGATTTAAAAAGTTGGTGTCACAATGATAAAAACAATAGTTCGCTACACACAATGACAATAAAGACCAAGTATGATGACTTTTTATGCAATTTTCCCAAAACAAAAGTACCATTCTACATTCATATTTTTATTATTCTACAACCAATCAAAAGTGAAATGAATGTATGGAACTGATATTACGTTGAGATTCTTTTTCATCTTTTTTATCTATATTTAATTGTAAAACATTTATAAACTCCTTAAACGAAATAATACATTTTGTATGTTCAAAAAAAAGAAATAATACATTTTGAAACTTATCCAATAGCGTGTAGTTATGTAATACTTCTTATATAAAATAAGTATTATGCAGTAAATAAATAAAAATCTATTTTAACTAATAAATCAAGGTTTTATACCAGCACTTTAAGGCATTGCATTAAATTTTATTATTAAAACACCTTTCTTTTGTGGCACCATTGTACAACACCTTCAAGCTTCGACTTTTCTAAAACACATTAAATGAGATTGAAATGGTATTTATGGATACTCATAATTGTATTTGTTAATTATAGAGCGTTTTTTGATTGATTGAAGGTACGCTCCTTCTTCTTAATTACGCTTAAAGATCATAAGAATCCCATTCAAAAGCGTATCAATTTCATATCACAATTAAATGAAAACGCGCTCCAAATTTTAAAAAGAGGAGCGTCCTGTAGATTCATATAAATTTAATGAATCTCCATGTCATTTCTTTCAATTTTCAATTTTTCAATTGTTTTGCTTTATTGCTTCTCCTGTATGTTGTGATTTGAGAATAGATAATTAACTAATATTTTTTTTATTTGTTAATGGTTAATGCAGGTGAAGAATAGCCAAAACATGGACCAAACACCAACATCTTTCAAGATAAGAAACATTGGTTACATCAAGAAAAAAATCTCGGTTACATGGCTGTGCCGGTGATTTGTATAGTGTTTGGTAAGTATACATTTAGTTTTAATTTTAGGGTTTTGATTTATGTGTTGTAAATTGCAATAACTTCTGCGATTAAGTAATTGATGAGTTAATTTTAGGGTCTTTTGATTTATGTTTATTTGGGTTTTTTTCATTTTGTCTTTTCTTTACAGGCTACTGCGATACCCAGATAGATAATGATTTTGACAGTTTCTACACAACAACAGGTAACGTTTTGTAAACTATAGTTTTATTGATTTGGGTTTTAGTATGTTAATAGGACAGTATATTTTATTTGGGTTTTAGTATGTTAATTGATTTGTGATTAGGTAGTTCTTTCATTCTTATTTCAAAATAAGTCTCTGAATCATGTATGTTAATAAGTGAAACTGATGTTTATTATTTATGTGAGCAGGTGAAGATGGAGCTTAAATGCCATAACAAATGGATACCATGTATTGCTTTCTCTAATGTGTTTAACATCCCGGTGTCTTCTGTTGCTGATTCTCAAGTAAGAGAAATTAGATGATCTTTTTGTGTTTGATTTGTTAATATTTTCTCAACATATGGTTTTTGTTTTCTCCCTGATTTAGTAAACTAAATTTAGCTATACTTAATGAAGCGGAATTGATGGTATTTCAGTCGAGACACAATTGATGGTATTTCGATCATTCCTGATTGATACTTTTGTAGTTTCGTTTTTGAATGTGCAGGGTGACTTGTGAGTTGAACAATAGAAATTTAGCTCCAAGCATATGTTTGCTATGATTAATCAATTTATGTTAGGAAGCCAAGGGTTTTGTATATTAGAGAGATTGAATTTACCACATTGTGTTTAGTTATCGCATGCGCGCACACACACATGATTGATAGCGTATGTATGTTTGTGTGACTTTCGAATTTGGTTACTATTGATAGAATATGAAAAGAGGCTCGCCCCTCTTCGACGCATATGTCTTTGAGCAGTGTTAGCCGTGCATTTGGATTGATATGATTTTGTATACCAGAGTATGTTTTAATGACTTTTGATGTCAGATTTTTGAGATTTATTGACGTGTTAAATGGAATTGTTACAGGTGATGGCCTTCTGTCAATTATTTGACAATTTTCGAATTGCGGTTGTTGTAGGTGGAATAAACATTTATGACCAGGTAATCGATGTGAATTGGTATTTGATTCAGATTCTATGATTTATTATTTGAGGTATGTTGAAGATGTTGTGGTCAGCCTTATGAGTACTGTTGTACTAACAAGAGGCAAAATTCTCATGTTACCAACTCATATTCGATCAGCCTTCTATGTTATTTTTGTTAATTGGATATTTAGATTCTTACTAAGTAGGTTTATATGTGATCCCTGTGCAAGATTTTACTTCTCCCTTTTATACGTTTTTTATAAAATAACATCTTGCTCAAAATGTTCAGGCATATCAACAATAGTATTTGAGGTAATAACCTGCTATACATTTTTTTGGATATAGAAATATGGCTCTTACTATTAGGGATAGAAAATTTGTATTAATTTACCCACATACGAGTCAAAGTATAAAATGTAGCCTAATAGGGAAATAACTCATGTTCAATTTAGCCATATAAGTAAACATTTCATGACTCTTTCACTACTTGTTAAAAAATGGCTAACTGATATCAAATTGTAAGGATCTTTTGTAAATTGTATATAATTCTTTAAGCTCATAATGGGTGGTTTAATGTGGACTTTTGTATATGATTGTTTAAGCTCATAATGGGTGGTATAATGTTGACTTTTGTGTTAAGCACCGCTATGTTGAATTATATGTCCACTTTAATGTATTATCATTATACTATTATAGAAAAAGTATGTTTGGACAAAGTAATTCAGCTTTGTATGCATTAAAGTATTGCATTGCAACTGTCAACCCCTTTCACTTTAAGCAAGATTTTAATAGAGCTTATTATGCATTATAATAGTTATTTACCACACCCGTGTTTCTTATTATTCGATTTGATATGCCTGAACATTTTTAAGGTTCTGATTGTTATTATGATTTAATTTCAGGTTACGTGTTGGCAGTAACAACGAATTCAAGTAAGTAGCACTATAAAAAATAGTGCTACTCTTCACACTTATTTTGCCACGGTATGATAAACCGTGGACTTTTTTTTATATGGATAATAATTTTGCTACATTTATAGGTGTCATAAATATTTAAAAAAATAATCCACATATATAAGTGTGTACAATTACAATAATGCTACACTTATATGTGTAGCAAATGTTTCCGCACTTTTTATTATATACATATTTTGCAATTTTGCCACACTTTTAGGTGTGAACATTCAAAAAATATTTTTTAACCATAGAAATTTGGATAATATCTTCACACTTATATGTGTAGAAAAAATTGTCACACCCATTATTACCACACTTGAGAAAGTGTTGACTCAATAATTTTACACATTTTTAAACGTGGCCATTTGGCTTTTAAAATGTGGAGAATTCAACTAGTTTTTTGTAGGATCAAAGAAGTGGGCTGGCATATAGATTCTTCTGGTGACCCTTTCATTCTTAGGCTGATTTTGAGGTATGAATCAAAATGGTTCTTATCGTTTTGTGAAGTTGTGATGTTTTATTTTCATTTGTAACTTAGTTGCTTGACAAGTAGATCTTCAATAATGCTTTTGTTCGTATAATGAGACATAGGTAGATGGAAACGGATATTGCAATGAATTTATACATGTTTATGATTATTTTAGATACTAATAGGAAATAATTTGATCCTACTTACTTACGTTGATGGTCTTTTGTTTCAACAAAACTTACGCTTTAATAGGGTTTAGAACTGTTATGATTTCAATGAACATGCAAAAGGGCGACCCAAGTAATTCGATCTTATTGTAAACTTGCTAAACGTATCACCTTCTTTGCTGACTTTTTATGCATATATGTGTGATGATCTCTTTACTATTACTACTTCATATTTGTCTTTCATCGGGCCGTTTTATTGGAGGGAATTAGATGCAAAGATCATCATGAAATTAGGAAACTATTCTTCATAGACACCAACTCATCAAGTATTCCCATAGCGAAACACTTGCAACTTCTTTGCTTGAAATTTAGTTATGCTTTTTTCTTTATTTCGAGTTTATCATAAAAACATTGTTTTAAAATCTACAATTCTTTTAATGCATATGTTGATATAAGATCTAACCTCGCTTTTCTTCATGTGTCGACGGTTAATTAAAGCGTCAAAGGTTATAACATTATATAGAATAACAAGCACCCTTCAAAATAATAAGATCAATATAGCTGTTAGTTCTATTATATAGCTCCTAAAAAGTTAGTTTAAAAGGTAGTTTTTTTCAACTTTTTCTTGAAAAGCAAGTTTAAAAGGTAAGTTAGACATCATGTTAGAAAAGAATTTGCAAATAGGTTATATCGGCGTAACTAAGGTCGACTTGATTTATTGAAATCAAAATAAACAGGTACATATTTTGGTCGTGAGTTATTGAAAGGTTTTGTTGAACGGATATAGAGAGTTTTTAGAAGAGTAATACATGTTGAATGTTTTGATGCATCATATGCCAAAATGGGGTAATGTGCGGGTTTTGTTTGTCCAATTCAGGGGAAACCCTTTACTTACTAACAAAATGGTGTTTTTTGAGAACCCAAATCAGAGGGAGAAGCCTTTGTAAAGACCAAACATTGGCACTGCTGGCAGTGGTGAGCTAAATGAGATCAAATTGTAAGGATCTTTTGTAAACTGTGGTGAGCTTAGAGCCTAATAACCACATATTTTGCAGCTTTTGAAAGAGAGGCATGGCAGTTTCAAAGTGAGGCTCCATTTAGCGGTCATCCATATACGGGGAATTTGGAGAAATCCAGATTGATAAATCTTATTGTGTTGCAAATCGATTCATACTACAAGAAAAGTTTGATTCTTGAATTCGTTTTTTAATTACCAGAGGGATTATTTAGAACGATTGATAAGGTAAATACAATTATCTATTTATTTATTTACTTATTTATTTATTTTTTCTGATTTCACTTCTAATATACTGTAATTATCCTATTCGATTCAAATATATGATATAAGCATGGCAGTTGCAAAGTGAATATAATTTAGATACTTATGTATAGTAATAATATAGGCAAATGATTGAAAAAAGTATCATGCTTGCCACAATTTCTTTTTGTGGGTGGCGAACAAATTTTTTTGCTTTTGCGGGTACTTTTCTTTCAAATTTATCATTTTTAGAGTATTTTGCGAAATTTTTGGACATTTTTGCCCCTCTTAGCTAATAGATTTTTTTTCCCGAAGGGTAAAAATGTCACATAGTACCCTAAAAAGTATGAATTTGAAAGAAGAGTACCCACAAAAGCAAAAAAATTTGTTCGCTACCCACAAAAGAAAATGATGGCAAGTATGATACTTTTTTCAATCATTTGCCCTAATAATATATATACTTATACATGATATTTGTAAGACTTGGTACATTTTATTTAAGGCATGCATATAAGAGTTTTGTACATACTAGTTTGTAATAAGAATAGATTGATTTTGGAAGAAAAAGTATTCCATTTTTTGTATAGCAATTAGGTATGGTTTAGAGGGTTATGGTTGAGGGGTATGGTTCTAAGAGAGGTATTGTTTAGGGGTTATGGTTCAGGGGTGCATTATGTGTGCTAATATTAGTGCTAATGATATTTTATGAAAAATGTACCAAGTACTCTTTATTCTTTTTTTTCTGCAACTTAGAACTCGAAAATAAAGCGCGTTTTTCTTTACTGTTATTCTTGATTGTTTTAGATTCTAAGAAGGGTGGTGACCCCTTTTTTCTTTTGCAAATGCATGCCTTTTAGAGGTGAGTTTGTAAGTTTGATCGTCTATGTGCGACTTCTTCAACCCCAACATCTTTGATTCACCCATTAACAGCCACCCTAACAACTCGATTTGATTCAAACAATTTCAACATCCCGATAAAATCAATCTATATATGATGTCCACACAAGGGAATTGGTAAGTATCGTAGCTATTCCATTTTTATTTTGGTATTAGGTTTTTTTCATAGTGTTTGCCTTGGGGATTGGTTGCGTTCCATCACAACAACACGACAGTATGTAATAACTACTCCCATATCGCATCTCAGTTCATTTGTTATTATTTTGTCAACATAATTATTGATTTGAGTTATGAAGTATCACATAAAATATGTAGCATCAATGGTAGTTTACTGCTACCATCTTACAGTTATGTGCGAGAAAACAAACAAGTTTAAATCCCAAATTCATTGGATGTTATTTAATGTGTCATCCCAAATGAGGAATTATGATATGTAGCATCAATGATTATGATATTTGCTCATTTTTTTCGTCTTTTAATTTACTTGCTGTTCCTAAAACTGATATAGTCTAATTATCTTTTGCAGGACGAGATTAGGTCTTTGAATATGATAACAGAGGATGATGTCAAGTTTTGGTTGTGGTGGTCTTCCAATGATTTACATTGATGTGAATGCTTTGTTTTTCAGGTTCCATTACTGATTTTAATCTAGAAATATTTTTCTCATTATGGTCTTTTAAATCTTCTCCATTCATCTCAAAAAAAGAAAATTATTGAATGTGCTTCTTTGAAGTGCTATACGAGGTATTTTGGTTGGAACTGGAAATGCAGAATTATTTTTTCAGATGGATCATGTGGTCTTGAATTAATGTAGAACCATCGTTTATGTTCCCAAGTCTTGAATTAATGTAGAACCATCGCTTATGTTCCCAAATTATAAAAGTTGGAGTACATTGCACGGATTTGTATAAGAAATTCTGATTGATTACCGTGCTGAATATAATTAATTTTATGTTTTTGTTTATGGTATTGCAGAATTTTAGGATAGTTGTTTGTCCATAATGAAGTCATATACGTTGTATCATGGCCTAACCTCATTAATTCTATAAAGGATTGTTTTATGTAATTTAGAATTTGTTTGTTTATAATTTTCTTAACTTTTTTTGACACTATGTTAAAAGTTATTTGTAGGTGCACTATTGGTCCAAAATAAAGATAGTGTATGAGTTACATGAATAGTGCTCGCAACATTGGAATGAATTTTGAGGTTTGGATGAAAGGGGTTACTAAACAATATTTGTAATAGATAAGGTAATATGACTTAGAGGTGTAAAATTACCCACTTGAAGAAGAAAAGGAAGTCTTCGTGACATTCTTAATGACTTTTCCAAAATGTTTAATTCATCGATCGAAAAGAAAAATAATAATCACTTAACGCTCAAATTACATCGTCAAATGACACCATAATTTGTTTGTTCAAGTAGTTTTCATCTTTTAGTGTCTTTTCATTTTGGTTTTTTTTAATGTTATACTTAGGTTTGGTGTATTTAGGTGTTTGTGATGTGGGTGTGTATCTGATATCTTTCGTTAAATATATATAGATCGGTGTTTGTGATGTGGGTGTGTACCTTTAAACCTCCATCTCGGCTTCTGTAAGAAAACTTTTTTTTAAACTGTTTCAGGCCCTCCTTCGGACTACATAATCATGGTTTGCTATGCTTAGGTGTGCTTCTATTGTCAGGTTAGCTTTGACCCAGAATGGACCCAGTCCTGCACCGATCTACGATCGTTGTTTCATAGGGTCGTCATATTATCGGTGGTCGAGAATTGTATCGCATGACGATATGAGTGTGTAAATACTCATCATTTTTGGTTAATTTACTGAATGATCTTCATAACGTTTAAAATGCTCGAAATGCATCAAAATACTCATCATTTTGGTCAACCGAATCGCAAAACGAAAATATCTCAAAATTGCATTTTATATGTTTCGGATGCAAAATGTTTAAAATCGATGAAAAATGAGCTAAGTTTGCATAATTGGCGTTTCACCCCCAAGTTTCAAAATTGTCGAAATAGTCCCCGAGCACTTATTTCAAAGAAAAGTCACCAAAGGTCCTTTTAAAATCATAACTTGTCAAAATTAGTCCTTTGGTGAAAAATATCAAAAGTTTTGAGAAATTACAAATTTGGTCCTTCAAGTTTAAAAATTGGCAAAAATGGTCCTTGGAAATTTGAAAATGTCAAGTTTGGTCCTTGTACTATTGAAACTTGTCACTTTTGGTCCCTTGGAACAACTTTGCATAATTGGCAGCCTTGGTCCTTGATTTTTCAGAAATTACAAACAAGTCCTTGTTATTAATAACCTTTTTGGACCTTGGACCCTGCCATATACCCATTGTGACCCCTGCCAAACCTTTTGACCCCCTTCATTTTGACCCCCCTTGCAATAATACTCCCCAGTCAAATCTCTGGTCAAACCCCCTACCCGCCTTTTTCTTTTCTTCTTCTCCTCACCCACCATGTCTGCAAACACTCAACCTCTCCCATCCCCCCAGCTCATCCTCCACTCTCCTTGTTCCCCCCACCTCACCAAACTCCAAGAAGCATTAAATGCATCTCTCACCCCTTGCACTCAACCTTCCTCGCTAAAAACCACTTTCCGCCAAAATGATCCAATGGCCAATATTACTTCAAGCCATCCAATGGTCCCGAATAAAAGTGGGAATCACTCGAGAGAGAGAGAATCTTTTGGTGTATAAAAGGAAGGAAGAAGAAGCAAGAGGAAGGCGAGTTAGTTTTAAAATTTCATCTATGTCGTTTTTAGTATAAATGTTTTAGTTTAAGTTTTAAAATGTAATCTTTTGTTTCTATGATCTAAACTCAAGTTATTTCATCATTGTAATCTGCTTTTAAGCATTAATTTCAAAGTTTAGCTAAAATTCATGTTCTTGTGTTTACTGTTGAAAAATCCAATTTCATGCTCTTATGTCCTAGCCTCAATCAGCTTATTTTTAAGTTCCAATAAGTTTACTTAAGCTTATTATAGCTTTTGATAAGCTTGGAAAATAGTTTCAAGCAATTCTCATGCTTGGTCAACAAAAGTCAACTGCTCAAGCTGATTTGGATTTGGTCATGATATGGGTGATGCAAGGTCTTGCAATGGGTGTTGCGAGCTTGGAATGGGTTGGTTTGGAATAGAATAGTATAGTTTGGGTTTGGTTTAAGCGCAAAATAAGTCGGATCAAAAGTGAGTTCAAGTTCATTCTTTATACTTAAAACTGTTAAGTTGAATTTATGTTCCACCATCACTTTAGCTATTTGTGCATCGAGAGATCATTATTAGTTGTTAATTAAGTATTAGAACTTAGTTTAATTATTGCTTTGATCTATAGTTAGGTTTTTAAAGAATAAGCACTACAAACTGCTTATTAGCCAGTGTTTAGACATGCTTATAAATCTGTGCTAGAGCTTTGTTTAATGGTTAAAATTAGTTCCTTTAATCTCAGTTGGCCTCACTTAGTCATATTCTGTCATAAACTTGGATATCAAAACCGTTAAAGTCAAATTTCTTCTAAACTGTTCTCATTTCATAACTGTTGAGATTTTGAAAGAGCAAAAGCTTGATTTGTGTTCAAAAACCATAGATATTGGTTGCATTAGTCTTAGTTTAACATATTTCATCATAATCAGTCCATAAATTAGTTTCAAAGTTCATCTTGGTCAAAGTTTCACAACTGCTTCAAAAGTCAAAAAAAAAAAAAAAAATTGAAAAGTCATTTTCAACCAACTTGAGTGATTTATCATGGACTCATTTCTGGCCAATTTCATTGAAACTTTGGGTTTTAAAACTTCAACTGGTCTAGTTTCTTATTATAATTTTAGTAGATTTTTAGTAAATTTTATAAGCTCTAAATTAGCTTGTCAAGTTGGGCTTATATGCCACAATGCACTCGACTCATTGAATAACACGAGTGTGCATTTTCTCAATTTTGTGCAGGCTTGTCAAAAGCTCGCTTGAGCTTATCATGGTCTCATTCTTGGTTTACAACTAGCTAGCCAGGTCTTCTTTAGAGTTCCAACTTTTAGTTTTGATTTCTAGCTTATTGAGTGGCTTATTTTTAAGTCGCAAAGTAGGTCCCAAAACTGTTTTAGACTTAAGCTCAAATAATCAATTCATGGCTTGCATTTAAGAGGTTTAAGAGTAGTTGTATTTAGTTGGATTTGAGTACTTTTAGCATATTATAGCTTCTATAATCGCTTGGTGGTCTTTGGTAGTTCTTGGCTTATTCTAGTGCTTATTTATAAGCACTTTGCATTGCGCTTCAATTTCCTCACACACAAGCCACTGTTTTTATATTTTTCTTAGATTCATAATATTATTTTAGACTTATCTTGAATTTTTCAGATTTTTCTAGGTCTGTTTGGTATTTTTCTCCATTTAAAACAGCTTTTAAGCCTTTTAATTAGCTTTTAATACAATTAATTCGTAAAAGTTTCAAAAATAATTTTCATTTTCTTAGGTTAAGATAAATATAAAAGTCAAAAATATTTTTCCAGATTTTTCTTAGTTAAATTTGTATTTTAAGCAATTTAAGTAGTTTTAAATAGTTTTAATTCATAGAAAATACAAAATAATCGTAAAAATATAAAATTAGTTTTGAAAATTCTCTTTAGTTATTTTAGATTTTTCCAAGTCATAATTTAATTTTTCTAGCTTTATTTCATATTTTCTTGTATTTTAGGTTATTATTAAATAAGTAAAAATAGTTTTTAATTAATAATAATTAGATAAATAGTTTTAAAAATAATTTATTTTTCTAAAAATTTTCTTTTATCATTAGGATTGTGAAAATGTCATTTTTATATTTTTAGGATTAATATTGTTTAAGTTTCACATTTTCTTTTGTACGTCACGTAGTTTTTAATTTAAGTTTTATAAAAGAAAAATCAAAAACATCATTTTGCAAATAGTGATAGCATTTATTTAATATAGTTTATCTTTTAATTTTCTTTAATTTGCATTTAAGCCCTGTAATTTATAAACTTTTTCTTTAGTTATAATCATTCAAATCCTCTTTTCCGCTCAAATCTTCTCGATCACTATTCGTTTGGTGATTCATCGCATACTCGTTGGGACATAACGACTGGGAAACACTATACTCTCCTCGATCTTCATTGCATTTGTTTCCGAGCTGTTTTAAGTTTGTTACGGTTGACCATTCACAAGTGGTAAGCTTGTGTGATTAAACTTGACGGTTCGGGAGCCAATCAAATTTTTGGCGCCACGGAGTCAGGCTAATTATCTTCCGCTTAGCATATTAGTGATTTGAATATTCACTCCTTGTTCATACCATCTATATGTATTTATATTTTCTTATAAAATCCAAAATCCAAAAACATCTTTAAAATCAAAAACCCAAAACCATTTTCATTCTTTGTTTTACAAAATGTTTATCCAAAACCTAAAAATATTCACCTTAACCCTCTTACCCTTTTTGATTCTTTATCCCTTTACCCTCATCCATTTGATTCTAACTTTTCTATTCTCATGGAATCTCTCGACTACGACGAATTCGGGACGGTTGAAAACTTCACTTTATCACAAATGTCAAGAATTCGTGTTGTTCGTGATGATCCATTAATTTCGTAGGGAAATGGAACGAGAAACCGAGGTGACAAAGGACCGTGTACTTCCATCCGATAATGGAGGTGCTAACACGTCCAACCTACGGTTATCCAAAGATCTAACCCTCAATTGCTCCTAAGCCGCCTAAAATTGATCCTAAACTTTCACAATTTACGGTTAAAAGCAAACATGCGAATTTAGACCGGTGACTAGCAAGAATGACTTGCCTAATCTTCACGCTTCTCAAGAACCGAACCGAGACCATAACGGAAGTGGTGGAAATTGCTAGCTCTCAGAGCACACCACTTGTCCCACCTCCGGATTTTTCAAAATGTTCTTCGAGACTTGATAGTCATTCGGATCACCATGTTGGTTTTGTTGATTCTTTGAATAAACCGATTCTTTCTCATAACTCTCAAATGAAATCGTTTATTCCTTGTGTCGGTTGTGGTGAGCCTCTTTTTGGTTCACCCTGTCGTTGGTGTACGTGTGTACAATGTGGTAATGATATTCATAACGGGAGTTGTTTGTTTTGTGGTTCGAGGAATTCATTTGATTATGATCCTAATCCGAACTCATTTAACGACTCCTCAAATTTTTCCAATTACCCACCACAGCCCGACTTATCTTCATATAATCAACATAACTGCTGTGAATTTTGTGGAGGTCCTCACCAAGGATTTGAGTGTCAATCCGAAACACGTTTGTCTATGAACAGCTTTTCCGGTGATGCTCGAACTTTGGTTATGACCAATATCCATATAATTCACTGTCCGCACTCAAGAAGTTTATTGTCATGAGTACTGTGGAGGTCCCCACTTCACTCGATTGTCAAATAGGGAATCCATTTCCTTGTAACAATCATGACTCTCACAGTTTGACAATTTCCAACCTCCACAAAGACCATACGGTTCAAACTCCACCGAGCCGTTGTCTCAAGAAATTTCCCAAAATTTTGAAACCGCAATGAAAACACTTGATGATATGATTAGTAACTTTAAGAATCAAGTGAGTGGTGAAAAGACCATGGGAGAATTGCTAGTCAAGAACGAGAGGCCCGCAAATCTAGGGAAGAATTATTAGTCCTAGAGCAAGCAAATAAGGCGCTCCAAATTTCTTAAGGCAACTATGTATGATGATGACGAGGAGAGTTTTATCCTTTTAAGGATATTATTTCTCAACTCCCTCGGTCGGTTGATATCCCAAAGCTTGAGATTCCATCTCAAACAATCGCTATCACACCAAGCTCCCACTCACTCTCTCGAACATGGGGACGAGCATCTTGACACTGTTCTAAAAGGAATCGGACGAATTCATAAAGTCTAGTGTTGAGAACCTTGTCCCAATCCCGAGAGAGTCACAGGAACTTCGATCATATGTGTGATTCTCTTTCCCTCTTGAGTGTTCAAAAGATCATTTTGAGACTTTCTCCAATTGTAGCGACGATTGTGCTTCTTATGGAAACATCGAGTATGTTGAGGCATCACTTCCACAATATGATGTTGATCCTCTTCTTGAGGAGTTCACCGATGAACTCACTCACATCAATCCACTTTCATCGAAAGTAACGATGTTCTCTTTGATTTCAAAGTCGATCTAGAGAGACCGAAAGTCTCCTTATAATGATCGCTCACTCACTTCTTATCCCAACAAATTCAATAGAGAATATTGATCACTTTGTTCCGAAGCATTCAAAACAACTCTCACTAATCCTCTATTTGAATTCGACTAGTGAATTCACTTTAATTTATGAGAATCCACTCTTTGATACTCGGACCGAGGATAGTGATGAGTTCACAATGGAACAAGAGTTCACAATTTCACTTCATGTGAATGATTCTCTTCATGAAGAGTTCTCCGTGAACTCTCTCATGACATATCTCCTCCGAACATGATCATTTCTATTTTGATCTTGAGGATGATATTGGCTCGGAGGAAGGTGTACTCTATCATACGAGTTTGCTTATTGATGATACTACCCTCACCCTTCCTCCCGATATGTCTACATTTGAGGATGAAGAATGGATCTTGATTGTTATCAAAATCTTTCTTCCTTTCCTCAAATATCTTGTGATTTCTCTTCATCTTCACTCCTTCGGGAATGAAGACACTATCTTTGACCCCGGCATTTTCATTTATCATTTTGAGCCGGTTCTATGTATATCTCATCGGTGTGGAACTTTCACGTGCTTCAAATGTTTGTCCAAACATCTTGAATGAAAGTCCGATGGAGATTGTCTCTTCCACTTACTTCCCATGAACAAATGAATGCGGGATCGAGTCAAGCTAGCGACTCGGGAATCAAAAACAAGAGCTAAACATGGGTTTTCACCGTGTTTCCGTTCTTTCTATCTTTCTACCACCCTAGTGTGGGGAGTTTCCACATGTTGTATATAAGTTTTCCTTAAAAAAAAAAAAAAAAAAAAAAAAAAATCTTTCAAATAATGGCCGTAGTATTTCCTTTTACGTTCTCGTTTCGCATAACCGCGGTACTTTGAATATTGAGGGCAATATTCATTTCTAGTGTGGGGAATTCTCACGAATTTTATCATGTAATTATACCGCCTAATTCCCCATTTTGGCCAAAATTTTTTGGAGTAAGTGTTTTGCACTTACTCATTTATGGTTATCATCCGCCATGTCTAATAAACAAAAGGATTGGCTAATCCAGAGCAAACGGCTCTTGGTAAAGATATCTCAAATCCGTTGACGGCTTGCAATTTGCCCAAAATTGTATGGTATTCACCACCATATCCTTTAATTAGTGAAGAGTTGGCTAGCCCGCATGTTTATGGCTTGTGGTAAAGGCAAAGGAAAAACCATAATTGGTAATCACTCACCAAAGATAATATTGATAATTTATCTAAGAGTTGGCTAGTCCGAGCAAACGGCTTCGTAAAGACAAATCAAATCCGTTGGAAGTCGGTGGTTTGCTCAAAATCACATGGTTATCGGTGTACCATGGTTCTTACTTGAACTAAAACATTTGGCTACTCCAAAAGTAATGGCTTTTGGTAAAGAGATTCAAATCCATTAAGTTTTTGTCAAAAGATTGCTAGGGACTAGCAATAGTTTAGTGTGGGGATTGATGAGTGTGTAAATACTCATCATTTTGGTAAATCTGAACGCAAAGAAAATGCTTAAAATGCATCAAAATACTAAAATATCTCAAAATTGCATTTTATATGTTTCGATGCAAAATGTTTAAAATCGATGAAAATGAGCTAAGTTTGCATAATTGGCGCTTCACCCCAAGTTTCAAAATTGTCGAAATAGTCCCTAAGCACTTATTTCAAAGAAAAATCACCAAAGGTCCTTTTAAAATCATAAGTTGTCAAAATTAGTCCTTTGGTGAAAAATATCAAAAGTTTTGAGAAATTACAAGTTTGGTCCTCCAAGTTTAAAAATTGGCAAAATGGTCCTTGGAAATTTGAAAATGTCCATTTTGGTCCTTGTACTATTGAAACTTGTCACTTTTGGTCCCTTGGAACAACTTTGCATAATTGGCAGCCTTGGTCCTTGATTTTTCAGAAATTACAAACAAGTCCTTGTTATTAATAACCTTTTTGGACCTTGGACCCTGCCATATACCCATTGTGACCCCTGCCAAACCTTTTGACCCCCTTCATTTTGACCCCCCTTGCAATAATACTCCCCAGTCAAATCTCTGGTCAAACCCCCTACCCGCCTTTTTCTTTTCTTCTTCTCCTCACCCACCATGTCTGCAAACACTCAACCTCTCCCATCCCCCCAGCTCATCCTCCACTCTCCTTGTTCCCCCCACCTCACCAAACTCCAAGAAGCATTAAATGCATCTCTCACCCCTTGCACTCAACCTTCCCTGCTAAAACCACTTTCCCGCCAAAACTGATCTAATGGCCAATATTACTTCAAGCCATCCAATGGTCCTGAATAAAAGTGGGAATCACTCAGATTAGAGAGAGAAATCTTTTGGTGTATAAAAGGAAGGAAGAAGAAGCAAGAGGAAGGCAGTAGTTAGTTTTAAAATTTCATCTATGTCGTTTTTAGTATAAATGTTTTAGTTTAAGTTTTAAAATGTAATCTTTTGTTTCTATGATCTAAACTCAAGTTATTTCATCATTGTAATCTGCTTTTAAGCATTAATTTCAAAGTTTAGCTAAAATTCATGTTCTTGTGTTTACTGTTGAAAAATCCAATTTCATGCTCTTATGTCCTAGCCTCAATCAGCTTATTTTTAAGTTCCAATAAGTTTACTTAAGCTTATTATAGCTTTTGATAAGCTTGGAAAATAGTTTCAAGCAATTCTCATGTTTGGTCAACAAAAGTCAACTGTTGAAGCTGATTTGGATTTGGTCATGATATGGGTGATGCAGTGCTGCAATGGGTGTTGCAGAGCTTGGAATGGGTTGGTTTGGAATAGAATAGTATAGTTTGGGTTTGGTTTAAGCTGCAAAATAAGCTGGATCAAAAGTGAGTTCAAGTTCATTCTTTATACTTAAAACTGTTAAGTTGAATTTATGTTCCACTACTGCTGTAGCTATTTGTGCATCAGTAGATCATTATTAGTTGTTAATTAAGTATTAGAACTTAGTTTAATTATTGCTTTGATCTATAGTTAGGATTTTTAAAGAATAAGCACTACAAACTGCTTATTAGCCAGTGTTTGGACATGCTTATAAATCTGTGCTAGAGCTTTGTTTAATGGTTAAAATCAGTTCCCTTAATCTCAGTTGGCCTCACTTAGTCATATTCTGTCATAAACTTGGATATCAAAACCGTTAAGTCAAAATTTCTTCTAAACTGTTCTCATTTCATAATCATTGAGATTTTGAAAGAGCAAAAGATTGATTTGTGTTCAAAACCATAGATATTGGTTGCATTAGTCTTATTTTAACATATTTCATCATAATCAATCCATAAATTAGTTTCAAAGTTCATCTTGGTCAAAGTTTCACAACCGCTTCAAAAGTCAAAAAAAAAAAATGAAAAGTCATTTTCAACCAACTCGAGTGATTTTTCATGGACTCATTTCTCGGCCAATTTCATTGAAACTTTGGGTTTAAAACTTCAACTGGTCTAGTTTCTTATTATGATTTTATAGATTTTTAGTAAATTTTTATAAGCTCTAAATTAGCTTGTCAAGTTGGGCTTATATGCCTCAGCACAAAACTCGGTGATAACATTTTCTCGCTTTTGTGCAGGCTTGTCAAAAGCTCATTTGAGCTTATCTTGGTTTCATTCTTGGTTTACAACTAGCTAGCCAGGTCTTCTTTAGAGTTCCAACTTTTAGTTTTGATTTCTAGCTTATTGAGTGGCTTATTTTTAAGTTGCAAAGTAGGTCCCAAAACTGCTTTTAAAGACTTAAGCTCAAATACTCAAATCTGTAGTTTGCATTTAATAGGTTTAAGATAGTTGTTTTAGTTGCATTTGAGTACTTTTAGCTTATTATAGCTTATATGCCGGTTGGTGGCTTTGGTAGCTTTTGGCTTATTCTAAGTGCTTATTTATAAGCACTTTGCATTGCGCTTCAATTTCTCACACACAAGCCACTGTTTTTATATTTTCTCAGATTCATAATATTATTTTAGACTTATCTTGAATTTTCAGATTTTTCTAGGTCTGTTTGGTATTTTTCATAATTTAAATTAGCTTTTTAAGCCTTTTTAATTAGCTTTTAATACAATTAATTCGTAAAAGTTTCAAAAAATAATTTTTCATTTTCTTAGGTTAAGATAAATATAAAAAGTCAAAAAATATTTTTCCAGATTTTTCTTAGTTAAATTTGTATTTTAAGCAATTTAAGTAGTTTTAAATAGTTTTAATTCATAGAAAATACAAAATAATCGAAAAATATAAAATTAGTTTTGAAAATTCTCTTTAGTTATTTTAGATTTTTCCAAGTCATAATTTCATTTTTCTAGCTTTATTTCATATTTTCTTGTATTTTAGGTTATTATTAAATAAGTAAAAATAGTTTTTAATTAATAATAATTAGATAAATAGTTTTAAAAATAATTTTCTTTTTCTAAAAATTTTCTTTTATCATTAGGTTTGTAAAAATGTCATTTTCATATTTTTAGGATTAATATTGTTTAAGTTTCACATTTTCTTTTGTACGTCACGTAGTTTTTAATTTAAGTTTTATAAAAGAAAATCAAAAACATCATTTTGCAAAATAGTGATAGCATTTATTTAATATAGTTTATCTTTTAATTTTCTTTAATTTGCATTTAAGCCCTGTAATTTATAAACTTTTCTTTAGGTATAATCGATCATATCTCTTTTCCGCTCAAATTCTCTCAATCACTATTCGTTTGGTGATTCATCGCACGATCTCGATCGTTGTTGCATAGGGACATAACGACTGGGAAACCCTATACTCTCCTTATCTTCATTGCATTGGTTTCCGAGCTGTTTTAAGTTTGTTACGGTTGACCATTCAATGTGGCAAAGTTACTATTGGTTTCGAGTGTTGATTGTTGCTTTAAATATTATGTAGGTAGTTTTAGATTTATGACTTCATGTTGCTATGAAAGTCATATTGCCTATCTATATATGTTTTGATTAAAAAGTCATCTTAAGCTGTAGTGAACGGGTGTTTGGGTAAACTTATTTTAGGTATACATTAGTTTTTATGTTTTTGAAATGTTGTGCGACAATGATTTAGTTATTATGGAAGCTCATATACGGGAATACATGTTTGGTTAGGTGGTGTTTTCTAATAAATACCAGTAGTGTCTGTGAGCTACATACTACAAAAGGAGCTCAGTTACTATATTTTAAAGGTAGTTTTATGTGGAAACTTTTTATTTTAAGTTGGTTACTGAGACTTTGTTTTTCAACTTGTTGTTCACTGTGAGGACCAAATGAAGATTCACTATCCGAGATATTAGTAACGATTAGCTCATGAGGCGATACAACTAAGGATTAGCTCATGAAAGTTGACTTACTAAAGGGATCAAATTTGTAATCATTTATGTAAAGGATTATGTTTATGGTCACAATCCTTATTTTTTTAAGATTGATTTTATACATGGACATAATTTTTAGTATGAAACTTGGAACAACATAGTAGGCATCAACTATTTTTTATGGATGTGAAACATGATTGTATGTTGATTCATAAAATAAAGACAAAACTTTTGTTTAGCTTTACAAAATCCGTATTCACACACGCACAACCATATGTCGTTGTTTAAAGGGTTTATATAGACTATTGAGTGTACACCTAATGGAGATTGGCTATTATATTAATTAGCGCCACAGACGCCATTTTCTATTCAAGACTATCAAATTTGGAGACGACAACACATGGGCGTTTATTATTCTAATTGTCACAAAATCAATTGATTGTCGAATAATTCACGCTTTATCTCATTATTTTTTCATATATTAATGAAACATGTTTACCTTCGTTGTTTTTATCATCTCTTTTTCATATTTTTAAAAACTCCATGAATCCGCAGGTCTTTAAGCTAGTAACTAATATACTAAGGTATTGTGTGTCTACTTGTCTATTACTACTTACTATATAACATATCTTGTATAAAAAGAAACTACTAAAATGTGAAAAGAAAACTTTTTTTTATTGATATCGAGTCATATTAAAGTGATTAGAAACTAGCAAATCGAAACTCGATAATCATGTACTCCTCCGTCCCATATTAAGTGTTCACTATTTATACGCACAAAGTTTTATAAAATTCCATTAACTACACTCTCCACCAATCAAATATCATTTTCACCCACTAAAGTTTCATCTCATTGGTTGAAATATTCTATGGACACTTAATTTTGGACATATAAAGATTCTATTATGGACACTTAAATTGAACGGAGGTAGTATTATTTAATGAAATAAGAGTCTATACAAGAAACATAAATCTATCTATTTAATTTAATAAAACACGCTTTTGGCGTAATAATTCATAAATGTTTTCCAAAAATACTAAAGCCTGTCTTTGTGACACGTGTATAGTCCTATTTTTAGCAATTTGTATAATATACTAAAAAGCGTACACACTTTGTGTGCAAACCAAAGCATTAAATGCAAACTTTCTCAACTTGGCAAAACAAATTTCGAGGTTCAAGTGTCGTTGCAAAGTAAGTCCAAACATTAAATGCAAAGTTTCACAACTTAGCAAAACAATCCCCGAGGTTTAAGCGACGTTGCAAGGTAAGTCCTCAGAGAATTAATTGCTAACTATAGCAACTCGCAAAATTAGTCCCTAAGGTTTAAGTGTCGCTACAAAGTAAGTCCTTTGAAGCCAATCCGTCATTGCGCGCGGGTTTCTACACTCGCTTATTTTACAAATCGTTACTTTTGTCCGAATATCATCCATCTAGATAGTATTTATGATAGAGATAAATAAATAGAGCAATTAATTGATTAAATTAGTCACCATTAATTCACACGATAAAAATAATTGGTTGTTACTAACATCAGACAATATTTATACATAAAAGTCAATATTTTATTAATTAAAACAAGAACATTTATAATTGGGTTTTGCTAGCATCTTATAAAATACTAGAAGGGTATCCACGCAATGCGATGACGGGTATCCGATGACTATTTTTGTGGTGAACAAATGTTCTTCATTCAAACTTTCTTATTTATCATGTTCCAAATACTATAAAGTAGTAAATATATGTTTTTCAAAAATAGAACGTCTAAATTATTAATAGTGTAAATGGTTAACACTTTTATTTTTTCAATTTTAGCATTAAATTAGTGGTTATAAGTTTAGTAAGTTTTTTTTATGAACAATTCATTTAGAATGTATCATTATTGAGGACGATTACATATGCTTTAAATGAGACTTAAATTTTTTCGATTTTACATTAATTTTCTACTTTTCCTTTTATAGTAATGTTTTTAGTTTTAAAGTTTTAAGACTTCCTTTATAGGAAGTCCCAAATGCTTTATAATGTAATATAGATTAAAAAAAATGCATTTTAATGGTTAATATACTCATTTTTAAGTTTTTCTAAAGATTTAAGGAAAACATTTTTCATAGAATATATGCGCAAATCAACAGTGTATAACGGCCAATAAATATTAGGGGTAATTATGCAAACACACCTTTGCTCAAGGTGTCAAACTTTCTATGAAAAAGTTGCAGATTCCAAAATAGACCTCGAGACTTGCGCTTTTCTTTTAATCTAAGCTTGACAAGTGTCCTCAGAATTTGTGTACCCAATTATTGTTTCGACTTTTACCAAATTTATGATAGACAAATGACCTAATCTCAAATGACTTTTTAAGAATCTTGCTGAAATTATTTTTGTCCTTTAGTAAAAAAGTCAAACTTACTAAAATATTTTTATACTTTTAGCTCCTTCCCAACGCTAAGTCGACTTAAGCGAAATAATATTAGCGACTTTTTTACTTTATACTTTTGTACCTTTTAGTATCTTTTTACACTTTTCAAAATTATAATTTTAACTAAATTGTCTATTATACCCTTGTCTCTTCTATTTTCACCAATTATTCTTTCCTCCCATTATTAAAATAATTCAAGTGGTACACCAGCCAATTTGTAATTGATAATCATGAGAAGATATTGCTCTCAAACACTTCCTATTTTTGCCAAAAATTTCACTCGTTCTTCACACGGCAATCAATCGTATTTTTTGGTCCAAACCTTATCCACACTTGGATCTTCATCGGTCAAAGGTTATTATACATTTCTTTCTTTCTTATTACATTTTTCATGAATATTTCCAAGATTCTTTCTGGGTCATGAAAAATTCTTGATTTTTAAGGTGATAATGTCAAGATTTCCTATTATTAATTAAATATGATAAACATTTGACCTTGATCATCCTATGTTTAGGCTTGTATATTGGTTTTCTTATATTTTAGTAATTTAAGGTGTAAATGTTATGGAAGTTTTAATCTTTTTGGTTTTATGATTTTGTTTATGCTTTTGGGTTTCATTTGATTCCAATTCATATCATGCATCAATCAATCAAATTGAAGTTTGTGTTGTAGTGGTTAATGGATGAATGCATAACTCGCCTCATGGAAACGGCAAGCTAGCGGTGGTACCCAATACCACTAGCAAGGGAAACGACAAGCTAGCAAGGGTACCCGATACCACTAGCAGTGGTTTCGAGAAGCCTAGCAAAGGAAACGAATTAAAACTAGCAGTGGTTTCCATGTTTGGTCGCAGAACAAGCAGCAGATTACCTCAATAGATATTTTTTTGGGCAACTGGGCATTTAGAGAATTAGCCCAAGTTTGATTCCATATACTGATTTATGCTTATGATCAGGTTCTATCAAGGGGAGACAGGAAACAATTCTGGTGTGCAGGTGGAGACAGGAAACAATGGTTTTTTACAAGTAATGGAGCTCTACCCCAATAAGAAGTTTCTTGTGTTGTTTACTGCATGCTTAATTTATACCCTTTTGTATATGTGGTTTTAGATTTATACCCTCGTATAAGCAAAACAACTAATAGCAAGTCATTAACGTCATTGTTGTAGAAAATATTCCACTTTCCAAAAAGTAACAAGAACAACCAAAAGTGAAAGAAAATGAGTGGCAAGTGGAATCCAATCAACTATCCAACTTTTGGCACATCATTTTAAAAGCTCAATCTCATGATCAACAGTCCATATTGATGATGGCAAATAATACTTCAAACCCACTGAACTCCGAAGAAGAAGAAGAGGAAGAAGAAGAACGATGGAGTGTAACGGAGAGTTTAAGAGAGTTAGCAGAGAGTATGATAAGAAAGGAAGTGGCTGAAATGGAGATGATCAAGGCTAGAGAAGATGCGAGGATTCAGGCCGAGCATAGGAGACTTGAGAGGGGAAATGAGTTGATAGAGATGATGTTGAACTCGCACTTGCAGATTATTAACTCCTTTTTATCTATTGACAGGAAACGCAAGCGTGCTGAGGATGATGACCGTGGTGATTCACCCATTTCTTTTCAAAGGTGATACAAGCATTTCCTTAAACTAGTTTGAAGATAGTTTCTCTGCTTACTTATTTGTTTTTAGAAATTCAATAAGCATGCAAGTATTCACATAAGCAAAACCGAAAACACCCTCTAAACCAAATGAACACACACCCACAGTAATTAATTTAAAGTTATCTAGTTTACATTTGCAGTAAAAATTAGCGTTTGAATGTAGCAATTATACAGTCTCATGTTCAAATAGTTTGCCGAATTCATTCTATTCTTTACATTAAAGAAGGTTTTGATATGTAATGCAGGGAAGGAGCAATGTTACTGAGCTTACTCCAGTTCAATTTGGGGATGTAACATGTTGTTAATCTTTAATTCAGGAGCGCTGATTACGTTTTTAACCCATAAGTGTTTACGCTAAAAGTGCTGCTTTCTTCTTGTGTACGATTAATGGAAATGGCTATTCTAAATTTAAATGCCGAGATGCACTTGAAGTAGCACATAAATCAAACTTGTGCCATAAAACTAGATTTTCTTTGACATGTATAAGACCATAAGCAAAGAGAAATAGAACAGCAATGCTCCTAAAACAACTACTCTGTATTTCTATGTAATCGCTTACTCTAGCAATATTATAAATGACGCCTTAAAATAGGGATAAAACTAGTCCAAGACTCCAAATAACCGAACTTCATGATGCTAATATTTACATATATCTGGTTTTAATAGGAAAATTCTGCACTACACCCTAAAACATTACAATAACCTTACGAGAAGTCATACTGAGGCTTCTTGGGGAAGAGTTATTGCCAGGTTTTTGGGTTATGGAGGCAAGTAAAACTTGATGTCGCTCCATAGCGCTATCGGTGTACTCTTGGGGTGGTGGAAGAGACGAGCCTCTACATCTTTGTTTGCTTGGCCTCTTATAATCTGCCATTCACAAAGACAAGGAGAAGCAAATTGTGAATCAAGTGATGATGATGTTTTAGTAACAAACTATAAAACATAATCAAAGCACATACAATGAATTTTCTTTGCTGAAAACTTTGTGTTGCCAATAATCACTGAAGTAAATGAAACATTGTCAGAAGTTCAAGTTTTTAAGGCTGGGACATTAATAAAGTGCTTAGACATTATCTCATTTAAGATCATTTTGCGACACAATATATGTTTTGATTTATTATTTTGTTCCTGTGGTTTAATTGAAGTAAGGTAAATAACTTCTCTATTTTGTTTGAAGGTGACAATCCAAGTATATGAAACCAAAATTTTATGATAGAAAACAAGAAAAATACGGAGACGATGGGAATAATAACAGTAAGGAAATACATGTAAGGTCTATATTGGTTACCTTTGACGCCCACCGCCTCTCAGCCTGTTGACACACATATCTGATATCACGTCCAGACATCCTGAATTGTAAATAATATAGTTAAAAGCAATAAGCTTGAGAAAAAAATGTATAACTTACAAGAAAATAACATGCAGTTTATCATCTAGCCAGTTGGACCAACTGTGAGTAAATAATTAATTGGACATTGTGTCCTATTCTTACCACATTGGTAATTGATGTATTACAGCCATGTACACTCAGTACGGCGCCAATGGAGTAGCTTTCATTAAAAAATCAGAAAATATATTAAGCAACAAGGAACAGAGACTTACTCTTCGGTAGCCACAACCAATTCAGCTAACTCGGTCTTCGATAAATGCTTTGCATATTGAGCTACTATTTCTTGACGTGTTTGCTGATCAGGCAGGCCAAATGTAATCATGGAGTCAAACCGACTGAAAAAGAGTTGGGAATAATTTAGAGGAACACCAAAAACATTGTCTGAAATAACTTTCTTATTTATATACAAAAAAACTATCCGAAAAGAAGTAAAAATGCACCTTAATAAAGTAAAAATGCCCTTGTCCTGAACAGCTTCCTTCTTCACCACTGGACGGTTCAGGTCAACTGCCACGCAACACCACTAGGATGGAACACAACAAACAATCATAACTAGTGGACCCAATAGCATGATCACTTTAAACCATCGCTAGTTGACCTTTGAATAATGCGCTAACCGCCAACTTCGGAGTCTGCTACTTCTTCCTCCTCTCCCGATCCTCGTACTCTCTAATGACACTTCACCATAGGAAATCTTAAGGTTGCGCTTTGGCTACATCACAAAGAAGACTTACTTTACATATATTTCGTAAAGCTCAAGGTTAGTGGCATAAAGATGGACGGAACCTTGACCCCACCAAACCATCGCTAGTATATTTTGGTAACCATCGCTACTTTATTTTATTCCATCGCTAGTGTTACTAAACCACTGCTAGTATATTTAGGTAACCATCGCTACTTTATTTTATTCCACCGCTAGTGTTACTAAACCATCGCTAGTATATTTAGGTAACCATCGCTACGCTTCTCGAAACCATCGCTAGTTTCTTGTCGTTACCACCGCTAGCTTGTTTTGATTCTACTACTTGTGTTTTGATTCTTGCAAGTTGAATAAGTTTTCCTATCAATAACTTCGAGAAATTAAACTTCTAATCAATATGGGACTCGCACTATTGCATACTAAGTCCACACAACAATTGGTGATAATCGAAGCTCATTTACACAACAATCGGTGTAAATGAAACCCTAATTATTATATGTATATTAAAATTAGAGAAATAATAACTTCGGCGACGGTGAATTGACCGGAGATGGTGAGATAACCAGAGATGAAGGTGTTGATAGCCGGAGGTGAAGGTGTTGATACCGAATGCGGTGATGGTGGCCGGAGGTGAAGGTGTTGATAGCCGGAGTTGATGGCGGCTTGAGAGAGATAGATAAAACATGTGGTTTTTATTGAGATGAGAAATAATGCGAGGAGTATTGTTTTTATTGACTCTTTTATTCTTCAGTCATAAAAAGTTTCAGTCATTAAATGGCATTTCTCTTGTAGTGTGAATTGGTAGCGCTTGCCAATATGCTTTAGTTTCATAGTTTTTAGTTTAAAAAGTGAATTAGTAGCAGTAGTAGGCTAATTCACCAATGGTAGTTTGGTTTTGTTAAAGGAAAGAAGATGCTCAACATGTAAAAATAGTCAAGGGTACAATAGTCATTGTAATTTAAAAAGTATTTAAAAGTTATGTAAAAAAAATATAAAAGTACAAAAGTACAAAGTTAAAAAAGGCGCTCAAAGTAATTCGCTTAAGTCGCTCAGCATTGGGAATGCGCTAAAGGAATAAAATAATAGTTTCCAAAGTTTGACTTTTTTCTCGAAAATAACAAAAAAGAATTTCGCTCGAATCTTAAAAATTCGCTGGATATAAGTCGATTAGAAAACATAGGTACGAAAAGCAAATTTCAATCATTGGGTTCTGAAAAGTTGAAGGACACTTACGCCCTTGATTGGAAGAAAAAGTCGCAAGTCTCAAGGTCTATTTTGAGATACCCAACTTTTTCCTAGAAAGTTTTGGCCTTGAGCGAAAGGTGTATTTGCATTATTACCCCTAAATATTATTGTGAACTTGTGGTTGTGATGACCCTTGATGCAACATTTACAGGTTGTATGATAGGAGCAATTTGTCTGTCTTTTTTTTATTATTTATTTTTATGTATATATGTGTGTTGACTAAGTAAAAATAAAAACAATTTAAGTGTATAATAAATGATGTTTGCCTTTTATGAGTAGTGGTAATTTAGTCTAACAACATTCTTTTTTTTTATGTATAAAAACAATTTAAGTATATAATAAATTATGTTTGCCTTTTATAAGTAATGGTAATTTAGTCTAAACAACATTATTTATTTTAAATTTTGTAAGTTTTAAAGAAAAATATTTTCTATTATATATAGTATAAATATAGCGAGATGGTAAAACCTATTCGCCTAAATCTCAACAAATCTTTAATCACTTACATGATAAATTAACAATAACTAAACTAATAGGTTCACCAATATCAACCTATTACTTTAATAAGGACATCTGAATGGGCTTAGATGGCACATGTTTAGGGAGGAAAAAAAAAAAAAAAAAAACTATGTGACATTAGTTATTAGTCAAATCCATCTTTATGTCACTTTTATTATTACAAGAGTTACATGTGACTAATTCATTTGTAGAATCATACATTCAAGGACAATGACCACCGATTTATTTCATATTCTTTAACTTTATTTTCATACATGTTTATGTGATGCAAATTATGCCTTAACATACATTTATTATTTTAAGATTTGGTCCTTGCCGATGATGAAAAGAAAAATATTGCGTTGTTTTATATAGAGGAGCTTATGCACAATGAGGTAGCTCTTTATGAGACTTGAGGACGTGCCATATCTAAATGATATGTTTGTATCATATTTTGGTAACCAATTGATATGTGATGAGTTAAATTATGATGGAACAAAGTTGCAAAGAGAGTATTTGAATCGCATAGTCGCTTAACTTTGAAACGAAGGGTGTTCATGACTCCATCATGGACTTCGTCAAGACAGTAATGGAGATGTTTTTGTCTCATCGACATGTGGGACTTGAAAGAATTTCTTATGGAAAACACTTGCGGGTGGGATAAGCCGAAAAGGTAATATTGTTATTGAATGTGGCATTGAGCGGTATAGCATCTTTAATAATGATTGGTGGGAGAACTGCATATTCACGATTCAAAATTCCTAACCATATTGATGAACACTCTACATGTTCCATTAATCCTCAAAGTGATCTTGGTGCGTTGGTGCACAAATACAAACTAATTATATGAGATGAAGCCCCAATGAATCGCTAGCACCGCTTCGAGGCATTAGACAAATCACTAAGGATATTTTATGAACTCAAAGCATGACATGCCGGACACTTCGCTCAAGACATGACCGTGGTTTTTGGTTACAATTTTAGCAGGTCCTACCCGTCATTCCAATAGGATCCGGACAAGATATTGTTGGTGCCTCTTTAAAATGGTCTTACTTGTGGGACCATTGTAAAGTATTGTGGTTAATGACAAATATGCGTCTAACAAGGGGTTGTCGTACTGAACATGTCAATGAGATTGAATACCTTGCTGAATGGATTTTGAAGCTTGGATATGGTAAGTTTAGAGAGGCAAATGATGGCGAGGTTAACATTGATATACCTAATGAATTTCTAATTCATTATGGATTCAAATGACCCAATATGCTCAATCATAAACTTTACTTACCTGAATATGCTGAATAACCTGATGACAACAAATGTTTCACTAAAAAGCCATACTTTCCTTATAACGAGGTTGTCGACACTATAAACGATGAAATGTTGTCGGTTATTCTAGGGAATAAGTCACGTACTATATTTGAGACAATGTTTGCAAGTCAGTAAAGGGCACAAGTATAAACGAAGACGTATTCTCTACATAGCTCATTAATGGTTTGAAATTCTCTGTGTACCTACCCACAAACTAAAATTGAAAGTGGGTGTTCAGATCATGTTACAAAACATTGATCAATCCGATGGTTTATGCAACGAAACACGACTTCGTGTGGATTGGTTGATGGAAAGTTGCATTGACGCCACTATAATTCACAAAATCCATTTTGGTAAATGACGCTTATCGCAAGATGAAAATATCACCTTCAGATAAACGTTTGCCATTAAATATTCTAAGAAAGCAGCTCCCCGTGCCAGTCTCTTTCGCGATGACAATCAATAAAAGTTAGGGAAAATCTCTCGGGCAAGTCGGTTTATATTTAGTTCGATTTGTTTTTACATACGGCCGCTATATGTAGTCGCTTTTGCGTTAGGTACGTAAGGTGGAAGATGGTTATTCATGACAAAGATGGAAATCTTACTAATACCACCACCCACGTGGTCTACAAAGAAGTGTTACACAATTTATGATCACATCTACGTACACGTATATCGCATTCGTAGAATATAGGATTGAAGATGTTTATTATTATTATTATTATTATTATTATTATTATTATTATTATTATTATTATTATTATTGTTGTTGTTGTTATTATTATGGTTATTATTATTATTATTATTATTATATATTATTTTATTTTATTTTATTTTGGATAATTGTGTTTCATATAACGATGTTTGATAATTACCAATCAGATACTTTACGCTTGTTCATCAAGATGTGGTTCTTTCTAACTTATAACTACATAATAAGCAATGTCATTTACTACATTCATTCTTCGACGTTACTTAAAAATACCCGTGAATTTCACGGGTCTTTTAGCTAGTATACACATAAAAGAGAAACGATACCTTAGTGTTAGATGGGTTGATGGCCGACACAAGTTGGCCTTATTAACTAACATTCATCTCAAACTCACAATGATGCAACGTGATACATTGAGAGTATGTGAGACATAAAGCAAAACGCAAGTCACAAAGTGAGGCTTGGTAAATATATCTGCAGTCTCTAAAGGAGAAGGAACAAACGACAAAGATATGGTGTCACCTAAAGATGGTGACGAACGAAATGACAATCAATCTCTATATGCTTGGTCCTTTTCATAAAAAACCGTGTTGCGAGCAATCCGAATAACACTACTATTATCAAAATGTCCTAAGGCATGTTTCCACTTTGTTTCGTTCTTTCAAGTACTTTTAAACAGTTTTCTTCTCGTATTTAAAATTACGAAAAAACTTTTAAGTTTCAATAACAATTGTGCTTATAAACTTACTTTCACTTTGATTGTAATCATTATTTTTGAAATGAGTATTACGGAGTAAAATACTAACCATTTACATACTATAAATATTTAAGGTAAATGTGACTTTTCTTAACATATTTATGCATAATCTTTTCGCCAGGTTAATATAGTTTGTATGATAGTATAGGTCCTACACTATCAATTTCAAGTCATTTCATATACTTTACCTTGTAATAGTGCCTATTTCCGATAAACTATATTAAAATTAAGTAATATCATATATCGCTTGAGATGTGTTATGATCATTTTATAAAATACGTCCTCAGGTGATTGATACTTTTAAGTTCATTTCCTTTTAAAGTTCTTTTATGCACATTTTTAGTGTTAAATGGAAAATGCAAAATTATAAACTAGAATGCATCCGCATAGAAAAATAGACACAGATTAAAGAAAATAAGAGATATATAAAAGCAAAACCTAAAATAGTAAGATTGATATAACCTTCAAAGAGTATCTAATTAGATGCTAATAAAGTTTAACATTTTCATAGTTATTGTTTTAAATTAAAATTAAATTACCAATACTTACTAAAGTGTAAAAGAAAAAAAATGGAAAATTAGACATTTGGCTCGCTAAGCTCGCTGCTCGAGTAACTAAACGAGCTTTCAAACGAGTCGAGCCGAATATTGCTTTACAAAAGCTCGCCGCTTAACTAAATGAGCATGATCTTTGTTCGAGCTCAACTCGAGCTTGACAATTTGTAGGCTCGATCTCGAGCTTGAGTAGCTCGTTAAAAACTAGATTCGTTAACACCCCTAATTACTATTACCTACAAAACGTCTTCGTTTCAAGTGAGTAATAATAATAGCCTGGCCCAACAATGAAAATATCCGGGCCAAAAGGTTTGTTTCGTTTAATAAAAAATATATTTACAAATAGCCCCCCCAAACTGTATAAAGCCGGTTTATATTAAGACCACTTCAACTAATAGTAAATGTTTGTTGATATCACATACCAACTTATCTCACATTCCTTTTTTTTTCAAAACAGAACATCAGCCAATGGTACAATACACGACCATTTCACTAATAATCACTAGTACACAATCTATATTTTAGAACGGTTATTTTACATTTTTCGAGCTGTTTTGAACTGTTCTATATTTTTTTTGAACCGTTCTATATTTTTTTTTTCAAAATTTCGGCCCAGAAAAATCATATATGATTTGTGAAAAACACCTGTGATTCGATTTTTACAAATCATATATGATTTGCAAAAATCATATATGATTTGAGATTCGATTTTTGAAAATCATATATGATTTGCAAAAATCATATATGATTTGTGATTCGATTTTACAAATCATATGTGATTTTTTTGGGAGGAATTTTTGAAAAAAAAAAAGTTTGTCGAAAATATAAAAAAGTGCATATCTATAGAAAGAAAAGTTAATTCTCGTCGCGATGATGTATTTTTTGTAGTTTAAAGATTTACCGTTTGCAAAGATACGCTGTTTTAAAAAGAGAGTGAAAATGATTTTTTATTAATTTTATCAAAATGGAAGGCTAAAATTGATTTATTGGATCTATGATAAATATGAGATCTATATCGATCTCAACTCTGAAACTATATATTTAAGTTGATAATGCATGTATACTCAAATTATTCGAATGAAATACAAATGTATTCACGACTTTTTATTTTATAAAGTTATTACAATTGCTACATGTTTTTATTTTTTAATAGACAATTTATTTTCTCGTTAACTATTTTTATTATGATAATACAATCGATAAAAATAAACTAAGAATAAAGACAAAATTAATTATAAGATGTATTAATTACAAACCTAGAGAAAAAATAAAAGACGATTAATTAATATATAAAAAAGGTAATCAATATTTAATGATAACTGGATTGTCAAAGGTAATCAATATTGCACACTTTGACCTATAAGTGTGTATGGTTCGAAGTCAAAGTGTGTATGAATCGA
>CM040243.1:275877821-275923166 GCA_022545495.1 Chrysanthemum lavandulifolium
CCCGCCCCGCCTATTTGCTCCGTGGGAGGAGGGTCTCATGAGGTGTTAACTCCGGACCGCCATTCGATTCTCTTGTAGAATGAATCGAGTCCCACAGATGGCGCCAATTTGTTGAAGCAAATTCGCTCGCTCGCTTGACCGAAGTTAAGCTTCACAACGGTTCCGACGGAAATACGAGTTCCTACACAATGGACAACACGCGTTAGCCTCGTCCTGGGTGATGTCCAGACCAAGCTCCTGCGTGAGAGTAAGAAAAGGGTAATAAATGTGGTAGTTAATGTAGTAGTTAATGTGGGTGTGTGTATTCAATGCAAAATATTAAATATGTTGGGGTATTTATACTACCCCAACTATGTACCTGTGTTACTGTTCTGCTACTGTTCCCGCAGACCTATATTACCTGCATGTAGGTCTATAGCCACCCTACTTGATACACCACGTGGTAAGAATCCCGTAAAACCAGGTCACTGTTATCTGCCATCCGGACGGCAGGGAAGGTCGTCCGGTCGATGATCTTGCCTGACCCCAGGACATCCGGACACATAAGCCAACAGATATCATATAAATACATTTTGCTATTCATAAAGCTATTTAGTAATATTTAACTTATAAAGATATATATATATATATATATATATATATATATATATATATATATATATATATATATATATATATATATATATATATATATATATATATATATTTTTAGATTGAAATTGTGATTCAATCGTGGTTCTTTATAAACTACTTGTATTAGTAAGTACTTGCATTTTCCAAATCATATAATATTTGAGATTGATGAATAATTTTAAAAGTAAAAATCATGTTTAATTCTACATTGTACATTACAATGCCTAAACTTTACTCATATTGTAGCGTGAAGATTTCTTAATTGTTTTCATGTCTCCTTATAGGCAAGAAAATAATGAGCTTAAAAAAGATAAATCATAAAACCTCATGAGAATGTAATAACATAATGATCAACGTAAAGATCTCTATTCCTTCAAATGAATGTGATGGAATGATGAGTCTAAAAATCTCCATTTCCTCATGAGAATGTGATAAATATAATGATCAACGTAAAGATTTTAATTCCCTCAAAACGATCAGCATAAGATCTTCATTCTCTCAAGTGAATGTGATTATATAATGATAAATGTCTTAAGATCATATATCACGGTCAAGGATATAGTCGAAGTAATATGAAAAATGTCAACCCACTAGTAGTGCCAAAATAAGAACGACGCAAATGAAAATCTGAGTTATGCAAACACAAGCGTTTCAAAGGAATTAGACAATATCTTCATAAATGTGAGAATCCATGCTGACACATTTTAAGATTTATATGAATGTTATGTAAAACAGTATATAAAAAATTGTCATTAGGAACGAAATTCCATATTAATGATGCATTATATTCTCTTGCATCTACCTAAGTAGTATACATAAATTAGTGAAATATAATCACTAGCCATAATATAAGTTTATATGAGTGAATTAAAATATTTGTGGCATGACTGATTACACCACCCCGAGGCATTAATAATACGAAAACTATATATAGAATAACAAGATACTTCAATCTTATTTTATTTTCTCTTAAAGAAGTTGATTATTAACCCAACAGATAAATTAAAATAATAAGGTGAGTAACGGATTAGCATAACACGTTTAATAGTGTAGTTATATGTTATATATGCTTACGATTAATGCATAAGTAATACCCCCGATTTAGTATGATCATGTATATGAACAGTATGATAGGTAGGTATCAACATGTATATGAACATGATGGTAGTCAAGATTGAACATGTATACGAACATGATGGTAGTCAGGAATGAACATGTATACAAACAATACGATAGTTAGGAATGATCATGTATACGAACATGTTGATAGCACGGTAATATATGTATGCGAACCGGATGATAGCCGGGTATGATCACATAGTCCAGTAATCATGCTTTATGCACTTAGCCCTGTGTGAAAATAACGTGCTTTATGCACTTAGTCATGTGTGAAAATATCGTGTTTTATGCACTCAGTCTTGTGTGAAAACATCGTGCTTTATGTAGTCAATCCTCTATGAAAATATCATGCTTTATGCATTCATTCCTGTGTAGAATAATCGTGCTCATTATGCACTCATAGTTGATTGTGCTTGTGAAACACCTTATAGTTCCGGTTTAACATAGCTCAGTACTAGCTCACGATAGAGTGACAACAATTCAGTTTTACAGCGTTCATTGATTATAACATGTTTAAGTTTACATTTAAAATTCAGTAGGTAAAGGAAGTGGACATTGGGTCTTGTAGATTAAAGAAGGTGATTTGGAGGGAACGGTAATGCTCGTGAGCATAGGTGACAAACATCTCATCCATACTTCTTTGTTATCAACTTGTATACGCCCGAGTATATTTTAATAGCAGTATTTTCAATGTCTTAACAGATTGTATTTAGTTTATGGGTCAAAAGGAGTTGGGTTAACACCCACACTTCATGTAAATAATGATTCCACACGTCATTTTTAGGAAACTTATGTTCAAAAGTTATTATTATGATGAATGAAATGTGTTCATTATATCATGTTACGACAAGTAGAGATAACGTTTCTGGCAAAGTTAGAAAAATGTCACAGAGACCCTATACGAAATACATGATAATACCCTTTACGGCATATAGGGTAAAGTATATAGGGTATTCGCTATACACCGTATGGAGACTATTTTAATTTTTTTTAGGGTTTCACTATACAAACAAATAAAGAAAAAAATAAATTGTGCGTAAATAGAATACCATAACTTAATAGTTTTTCTAAGTAGCCAAACCTATTACTTCCATAATGAGGTATTTTAATTTTATCATTCTGTAAAAGACCATTTCCATTAAAAGACCATTTCCATTAAAACAGTGACTTGTCAATCATTCGTAATTATTGTACCTAGATGTTTAATAGCAATTAAAGGCACTTCTTAGTTATTTATATGATACAATAGACCCATAATCCATTTGAATACGTTATACTCATCGTAGCAACAAATATGAATCCCGAACTTCACTCAAAGTATATGTCATCCTCCGACGAATTTCCAATCCATTTTCATGGTTGGTTGCGAATACACAAAGATAGCACATGTGAAAGATTCATCGGAAATAATATCGTGCCTCCAGGAACTGATCCTTTGACAGGTGTTCGATCTAAAGACGTCGTTATCTCACTCAAAACGGACGTTTTTGTAAGACTCTACCTTCCCAAAACCCTTGTCCCAAATAAGAAACTCCCAACTTTGATTTACTATCATGGTGGTGGTTTTGTGACCGAATCTGCTGCTTCTTCCACCCAGGGACGGAGCCAGGAATTGATATTGAGGGGGGCCGTATGTAATTTGTACAATAACATACAGTGCATAGATCAAGGTGGTTCCTTTGCGTGTGAAAGACATAATACGCTGCCCTTAAATATTCAAACAATTGTAATACTTACTAGACAAGATGAGAAAATTAAGAAACGAGTAACGTGCAATGTCGACTCACTAGTAATACCAATGTGGTTCCTTTATGTATTAGACAAGAAAATAGCAAAGCACCGCACGGGTCGCTTGAGTGGGTCGGATGCGATTTACATAAATGCATTGTTAATGTATCAACTAGTTAAAGAAACAGATGAGGTAGTAATCATTTTTCTATACTAAAAAAATCAATCATATATAAAATAGGTGTAAAGTCTTGTATCAATTTGTTAACTTTTAATACAAAATGAAGAAAAGCAATTCAATTGACTTCTAAAACTGTGACATCTACTAGTAAATCTTTGTTTCATTGATTTTTTTCTGCTAAAAAAAATACGGAGTAAAATATATTACAGTAGTGTATTACATTGGAACTACAAAAAGTAAATGTAATTTAATAGTACTTTCTCTTTCTTCTAAGTATCATCTTCCTCATCCCCTTTTCCTCCATTTTTCTTCTTCTTCGATTTCTTCTTCTTCTCTTCCATTTCTCCTCTTCTTCAGTTCTTTCTTTAAGCTACAAGCCAAAGTAGTTGATCCAGTTGGGGGGGGCCGAGCACCCGCCAGCCCCCCTACTGGCTCCGTCTCTGCTTCCACCTACCAACAAACACTTAACTTAATCACAAAAGAATCCAATGTGATTATCGTGTCTGTAAACTACAGGTTGGCGCCAGAATATCTTATCCCAATTGCGTATGAGGACTCTTGGGAAACGATCAAGTGGGTAGCTACTCATGCTAGAGGACATGGTCCCGAGTCATGGTTAAATGACCATGCTCATCTTGAAAACATGTTCTTCAGGGGAGATAGTGTGGCCGCCAACATTGCTCACAACATGGCTATCCGAGCCGGGTTGAATTCTGATGGCGTTATCAACCTCAAGGGTGTGATTCTTCTTCACCCCTATTTTGGTGGAAAAGACCCAATTGGGGCGGAGGCTGGGAATAATAAACAGTTCAAAGCATTTGCGGATCAGTTATGGATGATTGCAAACCCATTAGGGATTGGGTTAGATGACCCTTTATATAATCCAGCCATGGACACACGTATTTCAGGTTTTGGGTGCTCCAATATTATTCTGTGTGTTGGTGAGAATGATAAACTTAAAGATAGGGGTTTGAATTACAAGAAGGTGATGGAGAAGAGTGGATGGAAAGGAAAATTGGAGGTCTTGGAGAGCAAAGGCGAGGGTCATGTGTTCTTTTTGTCGAATACGTCATGTGAAAATGCTCG
Source organism: Chrysanthemum lavandulifolium (assembly GCA_022545495.1). NCBI lineage: Eukaryota > Viridiplantae > Streptophyta > Magnoliopsida > Asterales > Asteraceae > Chrysanthemum > Chrysanthemum lavandulifolium. Next base: position 275,882,569 of record CM040243.1, read on the forward strand.
TATACTACGTAATAGGATTTGTACATTTATCAACCCGATTTGTAGCAAAGCTTGAAAATCATGTTTTATTATTAGCTAGTTAACTTCTATATTGTACATGGCCGAAAAAAGTGTCACTACTACACAACGTGTAAATGATGAATGTTGATCGTTGAATGCTAAAGTTAAACTTAAATCATATACGTAAACACTATTAATCTATAGTACTGAAAATTAAAGCTAGTGTATTTTTGTTTATGTGTAACAGTGTAAATGATGAATGTTGATCATTGAATGCTAAACTTAAACACTACTAATCGCGTACTGCTAGTTATTCCATCTATCTTAAAACAATACTAGTGCGGCAGGAACTCAGTGACTTGTAGTAGCACTGTAGTATCTCTAGTTCTCTATAACATAATAGCGATGATTCAAATCATAGTCTCCGATTAAACACCTAAAAATTGTGTCTAATTTAGGACGACCCATTGTTGTCCTCCATGCTAGTACCATTTTTCATGGAATTGCTTTCTATTTGGTCTTACTGATTAATGCTAAGGGATACTTGTGTTAAACACAATGAAATTTACACTTTTTCCATTTGTGACGGCGTCAAAGGGCAATCGAATTCATTACCATAATTTTTTACAGCCTTTGTTAGATGATACTAATAGTCATATGTCCGGATTCGAACTTGACACTAGGGGATTGCACGCATTGCGTATGAGATTCAGTTATAATAACTAATAAATAAGTGTTATGTTTTAATTATTATTTCACGATAACGTCTAACGGTCGTTAATACTTAACGTAGTTAGTTTAACGGTCGTTAAATAACAAAAAGAAAGACTGAAGAGAAAATAAGCCAAGAGAAGGTTTTAGAACCCTTCTCTTGGGCTTGTACGACCGGCCATAGGGAAACAAAGGGGAATCCCCTTCCAACTTGGACACCAAGCTATTACACTATATATACAAACCCTTGTATCATTAGTTGAAAAATCTCAAGGAAATCCTAGTTAGGGAAACTTCTCTTCTTCTCTCCCTCTTTTTGCTCTAGTCGACCGGTCATAAACCCTCAAGGGTTTTTCGATTGATTTTGAGTAAAGTGTTTGGTTAATTACTGTGATCAAGAAACTAGTATTCAAATTAAATTAATAACAATACACGTGTACAAGACCGTGGTAAAAATCCCAATTGGATTTTAAATGAAACCCTAATAGACTTTATTGTAGTCGATTTTATAAACCCTAATTTTTAGGGTTTGTGATTTCTTGATCGTTTGATTTGCATGGAAGCAAACAAGGTACGTTATCGTTTATTTTAGGTTAATTAATTATACATATTTGATCTATTCTTCCGCTGCGTTTATGATGGTCATGATATCTAAATTCTATTAGACGTAGATGGCCCGAGCCAAGTTGTGGGCTTTGGGTCCGTTAGGGTTTCTAGTACGTTCTATGTAGCATTATAAATATCGTATCAATAATACATTATCTCCTATGAGGTTTTCAATAGTATAACATGGTATCGGAGCGGGTCTCATCATCAGACCTAGGTGGCTAAGTTGAGCTGCCTATATGTCACCCCGTCAAACCCTAGTCACCACCATTTATCTTGTTTAGAAAAAAAAATTTATGCTTTGATTTTTTTTTTTATTTATTTGCTTTTGTTGCTGCTCCAGATGAAGATTTGTCTCCGATTGGCGTTTGCGTATGTCTTCATCAACAATTATGTTATTTGCTTTTTCTACCGCTTTTATTTGCTTTTGCTGCCGCTTGAAGAATTGCTTCCGCTTGCTTCGGATTTCTTCATTAAAAAATTATGTGTATTGCTTTAAAGTCTATTTACTTTTCTAATCCAATCTTAGCTTTTGCGATTTTGCCGCTCGTATTACGGGAGAGTATTAGACGTAGACCTGAGCCCGGTTGTGGGCTTTGGGTCCGTTAGGGTTTCTAGTATGTTTTATGTAGCGTAATAAATATCGTATCAATAATACATTATCTCCTACGGGGTTTCAATAATTAACAAATTCTAACAGATACTGCATGTAGATGCTAAAAATCTGAAACATTAATACATCTCAATTTCTGATAGAACAAAGTCATCGAATAAAACATAAAACGTATAAACGTATGAGATTGAAATTGGAAGAATGGTTGAAAGTTTAGCATGCATGGACAGGTTCGCTTGTTTTTTAACACCAGAATGAAAATGATTGCCTTTTCAATCAAAGTCTAAAAGTGTTTGGTTCATTGTTCTATTACTCTACCTATTATAATAAGGCCAGTATCATACAATTCTTTTGAACAGGACCTTTAAAATCGCAGTGGCTGGAAACATTGTTTGAGAACCAGTTAAAACATAGGATACACGGAAACGCCGACAGCATGCCGTATCACGTATCCGAAACGTTTCGGAAGCGGGAAACTTCAGGAAACGCCTGGGAAACGTCCCCGGGAAAAGTGGAAACGTTTATTCAATTGAGGTACGCCGATCCTTATCTTGGAAACGTTTCTAGCCTAAAAAGTCACGTTTCTGATGGAAACTCGTTTGGGGAATCGGTTTAAGTGATAAAGAGGTTTTGTGATGATGATGTCTGATAGAAACTCGTTCTTACTTTCAAAAAACCTTTTTTCATTATAATATAATTTTCCGACCGGCTACTCGGGGAGGAAGAAGAAGACACTAAAGAAAGAAAGAGAAAGTGTTTTATGAGTAGCATATTAATTTGATATTTCCAGTATACTCTCTAAACCACTGCTTTTGTATTTTTGTTTTCAATTCATTTAATTTATTTATTTAGAAACCAATAAATTGTAAAGTTAGATACGAGTACTTGATATAGTTTTTTTAGAAGTCCAAATGGTTTTTTAACTTTTGTGCTATTATTGTAAAATGTTCAAACATATCATTTATACAAACAAACATGGTTTCTTAGTCATGTTGATTTTGTTTACAGTTTGAGTGTTTGAGCACTTAGTTACCTAGCACATAATTGGTATGTAGTTTGGTTTTTGAAACCGTTTTTTCGCTTGAATGTTTAAAGCTTAGTACATAACTGAAACGTCATTTGGTTTTGCATTTTTGAATGTTGTGTAATATTATTTGTTAAGACAATTTACCATATACTAAAATATTATAAAACACATAGACATTTTTTCGTCGTACCCGTTTCTTGAATTTTAAGATGTTGCCGTTTACGTCCCCGTACCTGTGCAACTTAGGTTAAAACCTTAAACTTTGATTTGTAAGTGATTTGTAAAATGAGGTGGAGACAAAGCCGGGGCCAGCATATAGAGTTGAGACAGATACAATAGTTATGATAACTGTACATATAATTCTTTTTGAATGGTAGATATTCACGCCGATAGATCACCTAGAATCTCACATATAATATTTCACAATTGTCTCAATCCAGACTTAAACCACAATATCACTTTGATGGGTAAGGACATACCACTAGGCTCAAGAATCTTTGGTTCTTCTATTGACATATAAAGTCATATAAAAGCACATACAGTTTTGTAAGATTGTGAAGGCTGACATACAGAATCTAAGGTTTCCTTTGATGACTGATGTTTAGGTGACCTAACAACCAATTCTATCACACACAATCCTAACAATTTAGATGCCCTAGTATGCAAGTCTCCAATTAGAATTGGTTAGAAAGATGAAAATTTTAAATTAAATTAGAACTGGCAAAAACCAATAACAAATAGTTTGCCAACATTTCGATCTGCTAATATGCATATGCCTAACTACTTAAAAACAAACAAAATAAAACAAATTTATAACTTTCATGAGAATGGGCTTTTAACGATAGTCATTTAGTAATTGCACAAATTTAGCATCATGGGCACTAATCGTTCATCTTATATATACCATACTATCAATCCATTCGATTACAAGATACTCACAATCACCACAAAGATGAATCCTGGTTTTCGCTCAAAGTATATGTCATCCTCCGACGAATTTCCAGTCCATATCCATGGTTGGTTGCGAATACACAAAGATGGCCGATGTGAAAGATTCATTGGAACTGATTCCATCCCCGCAGGATCAGACTCCTTAACAGGCGCTCAATCTAAAGATGTCTTTATCTCATCCAAATCCAATGTCAATCTAAGGATTTATATTCCCAAAACCATGCCCCGCAATCGAAAACTCCCAACATTAATATATTTTCATGGTGGTGGTTTCATGACCTACTCCACCGCTTCTTCAACCTACCACCCGACACTTAACTTAATAACAGTTGAATCTAATGTGGTTGTCGTGTCAAGTAAACTATAGGTTGGCGCCAGAGTATCCTTTACCAATAGCTTACGAGGAATCTTGGGAAGCAATCAAATGGGTGGCTATCCATGTCAATGGAAATGGCCAAGAGTCATGGTTAAATGACTATGCTGATCTTGAGAACGTGTTCTTTGGGGGAGACAGTGCGGGGGCCAACATTGCTCACAACATGGCTATCAGGGTTGGGTTGAACCCTGTCAAGGTTATTGACCTAAACGGTCTTATTCTCCTCCACCCATTTTTTGGAGGAGAGGACCCAATTGGATCCGCGTTCAAGGAAAACCTAGAGCACAAAGCATTCTTGGATCAAACATGGAAGTCAGCAACTCAATCACAGATTGGGTTAGATGACCCATTGTCTAACCCTGCGAAGGACCCCTCTATATCGCGTTTGGGCTGCTCCAGGATACTTGTGTGTGTTGGTGAGAAGGACAAATTGAGTGCTAGAGGCCTGTATTACACCAAGGTGATGGAGAATAGCGGGTGGAATGGAAATCTAGATGTGTTCGAGAGCAAAGGGGAGGGGCATGTGTTCTTTTTGCATAATACTTTAAGCGAGAATGCTCGTAATTTACGCAATAGGATTTCTGCATTTATCAATCCTATCCGTAGCAACTTCTGAAAATCAAATTTTCCATTACTCTTGGGGGAATGATTCTGCCTTTTGAGATCTTACTTTTGATTTTCAACGAAAATAATGTGATATACCTAGCAACTGTTTCACAGGATAATGGCCAACCAATCTGTGTTTCAAAGTGTGTTTCATGATTGTGAATTTTGTGTATATGAGTATGCAATAAAACAATAAAACAAGAATAAAGTTTATGCAGTAAAATTGATATATTGGATAGTGAATCAACATCTTACAAAGTACTACAAATCTCCTATTTATAATGTACTAAACGACATGATATTGGCGGTTGCAGTTACATTAACCATTGTGACGTTTGGTGTGTAACTGTCAACCATACTAACCGCCAATTAACCTAACCTTAACTATTTTAACTAACTGCATGGGTTCCTACTTTGACCCATGTCAGCAATTACAATTCGACCCAATACATAAACTAAGGTACATATTACATAATTAAATATTGTTACAACATAAGTAAACTTTTAAACTTTGATCTAAATAAATTTGAGGCTAACATTCTCCCCCCTAATTATTTAGCATCAAAACCTTCTAAGTGATTCTTCTGGTCTTTTAAACAATGACTTCAAAGTCAGTGTTGTCTTGATTGCTTTCTTGTTGTTTTTCTTCATCATTCTCCAGTTTAACTTCAAGTTTATTCATTCCTTCTTCCTGTGTTCCATCCTTCCCTACATCTTCCTTTTGGCCTTGTAGGTCTCTTGCTTCTGCAATTTGCTACTTTCTCTTACTTTTAATGGCTTTTCACCCCAAAGGACTCTTGCAGTCTCATGGTACACTACCATTAAATCAATGAACTTTTGAAGCGCCCCTTATCGCCTCTCCTTCTTCCTGAGTTAAACCCTGCGTCTGTGCAATAACTCTCCACTTGTTTCCCAAGGAAACAACGACATAACCTCCTAGACTTGCCACCATTTTGTGCAAACTTAATAGGTCTATCTTAATCACTCCAATCATTGGTGGTATGGTATCAATCATATCATAGTTCAAGTACACAAGGTAGAACCATTTCACCATTTCTAAGTATTTTTTACTAAACACTTCCCAATTCTTAAAAACTAAACCATCATGTTTAATCGAATTCATAAAAGACATGAATCTGTTAAACGAGTTTACCTTCAAAGCACACAAAGTTCCATTCCAAAAGATATATTCTTCATCAATATAATCTTGGGTGTCATCTCTGTTCTAGTTTAATTCTTCCAATCCTTTCACCAAAGAACATTCAATATTTAGGTCAATAGACTCAAAATAATCTTCCATGAATCTATTATGTTCTGCAATCACATCCTTTGGCCCCCAGATTTGGTCTTTGTTGCTTCTCATCTCTGTACCATTAGTCTTCTCATCATACATGTACTTTATGTTGCACATGTTGTTGGTAATCTGCACAATATACCCTTGTTCCTCAAGTAAATCATAAATAAGTATGTTTAGAGATACTTCAGGGGGATATTGCACTTTGCTTATCACCATGTCACCTTACTTTGTATTCACTTTGGAATCTCCAATCTCATAGGAGAAAATGAACTTCTTTTCATTTTCTTCCTTCCCTATCATTTTGAATTTGTACTACAACTCCTTGAACAAATCACTTCTTGGACACATGTGAAACTTGTAGTTGCAACTAACATACCAAACTTGATCCCAGGTTTTGTCATTCAAACCTTCTACCATATAGTCTGCAATTATGTGCACTTTTTCAGGATATATTGCTTCTTCTGCAGTAATTTGATCCTTGGTATCTACTTCTTGTTGCAATTCTATGCCTGCAAGTTTCTTTCTGCTTTCACATGCCCAGTAAGCATGTCCTCTCTTCTTACATATGTAACATCTTGCCTTCTTATCCCTTCTTGTACTCACTGCAGTCTTTCCATGAACTTTTGATTCATCTTTCTTCTTTAAAGCATTGTATGCTTCATTCTAAAGTACTTTCTGAACCAACATCTCTTTTCCTTTTGGAGAGATACTCTTCCTTCTAGAGTTCCATTGGTACACCCTTTTGGGAGTTTCTCTCAATAGGTATCTCCCTGATTGAAATCCAGAAGTTGGCCTTTCCTATCGATGAGAGTCGTAGCTCTGATACCATTGTTTCACACGATAATGGCCAACCAATCTATGTTTCAAAGTGTGTTTCATGACTGTGAATTTTGTGTGTATATGAGTATGCAATAAAACAATAAAACAAGAACAAAGTTTATGCAGTAAATTTGATATATTGGATAGTGAATCAACATCTTACAAAGTATTGCAAATCTCCTATTTATAATGTACTAAACGACATGATATTGGCAGTTGCAGTTACATCAACCATTGTGACGTTTGGTGTGTAACTGTCAACCATGTTAACCGCCAATTAACCTAACCTTAACTATATTAACTAACTGCATGGGTTCCTACTTTGACCCATGTCAGCAACTACAATTCGACCCAATACATAAACTAAGGTACATATTACATAATTAAATATTGTTCCAACATAAGTAAACTTTTAAACTTTGATCTAAATAAATTAGAGGCTAACAAAGAACTTAAAGATGCCGAGTCAGTGTTGATTCAATAGGTGCAAGTTACGATCTTACATGCATGACGCAGGGTGTTTGCACGTTATGGGTTTTGTATGCTAGACTATGCGTAAAACTTGTTGTACCTTAATAATTGCATTAATTTGATTTTAATGCTTTAGCAACTTTCGTGTTAATGCTCACTTCTTTGATCTTTCCATTACAAAATCACCATGACAAAAAAAATTAACTGTTGAGTTTGCCTACCCTTATTTTGGCTCTAAACTTGTTCGGTGTCAACAAGAATTCATTCTTGCATTAACCAAAAATGAGATTATTATTAAAAACTTATTATTTAAAACAGTACCATAATAGGAGCAACATTAATATAGTTAAGGATTTAAGGGTACTTTGTAATTAGATTAAGGCTATGTTTAGCGAAGGGCTTATGGAGGCTTATAGAGGCTTGGGCTTTTAAAATAAGTCGGCTTTTAAAATAAGTCTCGTTTGTCACATAGAGTTATGGAGGCTTATGGCTTATAAAATAAGTCACAAGCCTCCATAAGCCCAAGTCCATAGAAAGGAATTATAAGAGCTTATGAATAGTTAAATTACTTAAATACCCTTAAAATATAATGAATTATCACGTAAAAGTTGAACATATATGTGAATTTAATTTGATGTATTTTTATGTGATTTTAAATTAATAAGCTTTAGCTCCAACTAATTTGCCAAACAGCTTTACAAAAATATAAACTTCAGTTGCGGCTTATCATATAAGCCCAAGCCTCAGCCCCAGCCCTAGCTCAATCCCTAGCCTAGCCCCAACCCATCGCGCTAGACTAGAACTAGGATTAGTTAAACTTGTTTTGCAACACAAGGAAGAGGATATATGGCTGGTTGGTTCATGGAGATGAGGGTATGCTACTTCAACATTCTTCTTTACTCGAACATAAGCTTTATTGGTTACAAATAAAGGAATGTTTGAGGTAATAAACGTATAATCATAAACTTGTGTATTATATTCTTGTTTCTTTCGTGTTCTTCAACGGGTTGAGTTGGATGTTGCTACTTGTGCTTCACGAACAACCTGTGATCTAGTGTTACACGTATAATACTTCGGGTTGTTGTCATAATTGTCTAACAAGTGGTATCAAGAGCAAGGTTCATTATTGGTTTTGAAGTTTGATTGCTAGTTCGAGGTTTCCGGTTAATTTGAGATGCCAAGTTCGTCTGGGTTTCGAGGTTCAGGTTCTCAAGAAGTAGCAGGTTATAGAGAGGAAGAAGACAATTGAATTTTGGAGGGCTTTTTCAAACTCACGTGTAACTTTCCTATGTTAGCTATTGAGGAATAAATTTACTTTGGGAAAACATTATCACTTCTATCCATGGAAAACATTACAACCGCATTGAGCCATTGAAAATATATTATTGACATAGACAGAGATCTCTTAAAAGTTAACACCCCATTAATGTCCATCTTTAAGAGACGTGTGGGAGATGGTTCCAGCTTTCAATTTTGTACTGATCCATTGGGTTGGAGATTATAATCTAAAAACCATATATCCTAGATTATTCTTATTAGCATTAAAAAAAGAATGTTCCATTCGTGAAGTCTGTTGTCAATCTAATAGATCACACGTATTTAATTTTATTTGAAGTTACGACATGATTTTAAAACAAGCAAAACCCGTCATGCCTAGGAATGTCCCTTTAATACTTCAATGGTCTTTATTGTGTCAAGTTTATAGAAAATGATTGAAAATTCTCAATGTTGATTTCTAACTTTTTGTAGTTTTAGGTATTTACATAACTGATTTTTGGAAAAGTTGGTTTCTAATTTGTACGAATTGATTAAGGTTTAAAAAAAGTAGGCCCCCTCAACAAAATTTCTAGCTCCGTCTCTCCTACTGATCAAGTTAGTTATTTAAGAGAATAATTTTATGTGTATGTAAATATATTAGACGCTTAATCCAATTAAGGCTTATGGCTTACCCGAGTCTTTCTTGCTATTTATCGATACAACGATAAGTGGTTAATTTTGAGATATAGAAATCCTGTTTGTTTTAATTTAAGCCTCTAAGAAAAGACACTTTAGTCAAAGAGATTAAGATCCCATTTCACTTTTGGATTCAACACTGTAACAAGAAATCAAAACAATGAATGGACTGTAAATCCAATATACTCTTGTATGAACTCTTTGTAAATTGTTACTACAACTAGCTTCTTGCTAGCCTTTAGAATGAATTTACCGCTCAAAAATAAAATATATACGTCCTCCGGATAGCTAGATATGACTATAATGTAAAGTGCGTGATCATATTATTAATAATGTCCCACATATATATAGATTACATAATGACTTGATAAGAAAGCTAAAATAATCGGCTAATCCTAAACCAATAACACTTGAGCCCCATAACCAATTCGGCTAATACACCCCCGTAGTTGGAGCTCGAGGTCTTCGGACGTTCAAACTTGGTAAAAATATGGCATACAAAACCTTTTGCCACAAAATCACGAACAAAATGAATATCAAGCTCTATATGTTTAGCGCGTTGATGTTTAACCGGATTATTGGATAGCTAGACAGCACTGACATTATCACAATACACCAACGTAGCAGTAAAAACATGTTCATGCAATCCACACAAAAGATTGCGTATCCAAGATGTTTCAGCAACAACATTGGCTAAACCACGATATCGATATTCAGCTTCAGCACTCGACCTGGATCATGTAGCCTGACGCTTAACAGACTAAGAAAGCAAGTTATCCCAAGGAAAATACAATAGCAGAGGTGGAATGATGACTGATAGGACAACCAGCCTAGTCAGTATCATGTAAGCAGTGGGCTGAGCATTATTAGAAGCATGCAGTTGTAAACCATAATCAAGAGTACCCCTAACATAACTAAGAACACACTTAAGAGCAGAGAAATGCGGCTTCCAAAGATCATGCATATAAAGACACGCATGTTGAAAAACATAGGGCAAATCAGGGCGAGTAAATGTAAGATACTGAAGAGCATCAGCCAAGCTACGATACAAAGTAAGATCTGAAACATGGTCACCATCGGGATCAAGCTTAGAATCATTATCAACGAGAGTTCGACAAGGATTACAATTATGCATATGAGCCAGCTCAAGAAGTTCCTCAGCATAAGTAGCCTGGGATAAAAATAAATCTTTAGTATAACATTTAGCAGAAACACCAAGAAAAAAATTAAATAAGCCCAGGTCATTCATAGCAAATTCTCCATGAAGCAAGGAGATAACTCTTTGTAGAAAAGTTGTAGAAGAAGCAGTGAGGATGATATCACCAGCATAAAGAAATAAGTACGCAATATATTTCCCACGATGAAGTATAAACAATGACAACTCAGTTTTATTGTGCTAAAAACCAACTCGTGTAGCATAAGAAGCAAAGTGTTGAAACCATGCACGAGGGCTTACTTAAGCTCATAAAGAGAACACCGCAAGTGGCAAACATAATCAGGATGATGAAGGTCCATAAAGCCAGATGGTTGATGCATATAAACTGTCTCCAATAAATGACTATGAAGAAAAGCATTCTTCACATCCACCTAATGAATACGTCAATTTCTAGAAACTGCACGACGCAAGACAATGCATATAGTAACCGGTTTAACGACTAGGCTAAAGTCTCATCGTAATCAAAACCAAACGGCTAAATGCGTCCATTCACCGCAAGGTTATCCTTGTATCGACTTAGAGATCTATTTACAGTAAATTTACGGAGAACATGAGGTAGTGGTTGCGTGAAGAGACAAATGATCAGCAGGTTAGGAATGCCACCCTTAGCATGAGTGACCATCGGGTGAGTATTTGACTGTATAGGAGCTGGATGTTGGTGAACCAAAATTGGTTCGGCTATGCGCTGGTGTTCAAGGGTAGGCTGCAGTTGTTGGGCCGAATGGATGGGCTAGTATGAGGCTCGTGAGGTTGTAGGTGGGTGGCGGTTGTAGGGCTAGCAGATTATTAGGCCAAATGCAGTGGAGTGTTTGGTGTGATAGTATTAAGTAGGCTGAAAGATTGGGTCTGGGTTGGAATATTTAATGGGCTGGTGGGGGCTAGTGGGTAGAGGAATTGGGCCAGTTGCGGATGTTAAGGCAGTTGGTATATGTGTGGGACTGGTAGGCTTAATTCCTTGTGTAGGATGGTCCGGCTAGGAAGCTCTCGGTCGAGGAAGCAAATTGTTTAGTAAAAAATCATAATGCGAGGAGAGGTTAGTTTCATAAAAACAAAAAAAAATACGTCCTTGTCAAATTTGGCATGGTGAGAAAGTACGATCTTGTTAGTAGCAAGGTTAAGGCATCAATATCTCCGGTGATTAGATGGGTAACATAAGAAGACACAAGGTTTGGATCGTGGTAGGAGTTTGTGTTGAACCTGAATCTAAGGATAGCAAATACATCCAAACATAAAAAGGTTGTCGTATGTGGGTTTGGTGTTGTATAGTTTTGTGTGAGGGATGGCGTTTTAAATGGTAGTTGAGGGAAAAATATTCAAAAGGTGAGCAACCATGTGTAAAGCCTCCACCCAATAGATAGGTGGCATGTTACCTTGGAAGAGTAAAGTGCGAATAAGCTTGTTGATTGTCTAAACCATTCGTTCCGACTTCCCATTTTGTTGAGATGTCTTAGGACATGAGGAATGCCATTTTGGAGAAAAAGGTCGTGAAATCAGGTGTTGCGAATTCAGCCTCGTGGTCACATTGCAAAGCCTTAATGTCGACATTAAATTGATATTTTACGAAAGCAAAAAATTGCACAAAATTATCATACAAGCCAGATTTGTGACGCAAAGGATTAACCAATAGAAAATGCGAGAAATAATCTAAGAAGATAGCATAGTATTTGATTCCTCTGCCACATGTAATGGGTGAAGTCCACACATCCAAATGTTCAATATCGAAAATGGACTCAACACTTGACCGTGTACTTCAAAAAGGAAGTCTAATATGTTTGCTAAGCTGACAATCATGACACAGGTGGGCTGCTTTGTTTTATTAGAAGAAATAAATTTCGCTAGACTCAAGGTGACGTAGCACGTCTTCACCGGGATGCCTGAGGTGTCTGTGTCACGTGGTAGGACTGAAAGAAAGCAATGCAATTGAAGAAGAAGGTAGAGGCTGATGACGAACAGGGTAGAGGTCTTCGCTGCTACACAACAGAGAAGGAGCTTGCGAGTCCGATAATCTTTCACGGATGACCCAAATTCATCAAACTCAACAGAAACTTTATTGTCTATACTAAATTTACGGACATAAATTCAGTTCTTAATAATATTGGGTGTGACAAGTATATTATGAAGGTGCAGTGATTTATTAGAAGTGGGAAAAAATTATGTCCGGTGTTAACAACGAGATATAGATTGGCCGTTGCCAACAAATAGAGAAGGATAAATACTTTTATTACAAACGGAAGTAAGCATACATGTGTTGTCCGCCAAATGTGATGAGGCTCCCGTGTCCATCTTCCAAGCCGGGTCATGAAATGACATTGTTTGGAAAGCCTGCGGAACATGAGATGGAAGCATTATAGGAGCGCTATAATACGGAACACGAGCATATGAAAATGGTTGTATAACTGGAGTATGGGTCTAGACTGCCACGAACGGGGTCTGAGGAGTGGGCTGGACTGGGCTTGTTGGAATGTTGGGTCGCCGACTGTATTAGGCTTGAACTTGGGCCAATATAGTAGCAAGGTATCCGTTGTTGAACTGGCATAGTTAAAAGAGGGAAAATAAACTATTGTAGGCCTGGAGCATCTATACTACATATAATAGAAAAACGGTCAAAGGTAAAAAGTTGAAAAGTTGAATTGTTGAAATTGGTCCAATGAGAGAGAAATGCATAATGTAATTAATACTCTTATTAAAACACTCTTTTACTTAAAAGTACAATAATTTATTCACATTATACAACCAATTAAAAGCACATCTACCAAATAAAAAACAACCAATTAAAACACTTTTTACTAAAAAGTATAATAAAATTTTCATAACGTACAATTTAAATAAGCTACAACATAATTCAAAATATAAAATAATTAAGCACACTAATTAATGATATTTTTAAAATACCCTAAAATAAAAAGTACATGTTATTATACACATTATACAAATTAATAAAACACAGAAACTTTTTTTTTTTTTTTTTTTTACTGAATAAAACACAGAAACTTCATACAAGCTAACAAGTTGATGTTATATATAGTTTTGAAAATCGGACCGGACCGAACCAACGTGTTCAACAGGGAACCGGTGTCGCTACCGGTTCGGTTAACCAATTAAAGCCATCCAAAAAAGAATCAGATAAGACCCGTTGAAACCGATAAAAACTGGTGAATCAGGTCTCATCGATATCTTTATGCGAAAATCGTCACGGTACTGCCGCCAAAACGCGAGTACCGCTATATACTATATATAAAGGAAAAACCAAAAAGTAAAAGCTGAAAAATTGAAACTAAAAGTGGAAATGTTGAAGACATATATTTCAAAAGGAAACTATTAATACACATCGAAAACCGGGTTGACCTGGGACGCTTAAAACCCGTCGGGTTGACCCGATTTAATTTGACTTGTTTTCGACCCAACCTGTCGGGTTGACTAGGTTTAAATCGACTCATTTTTTTGACCGGAACGGTTCAACCGGTTGAACCACCCGGGTCGAACCAGGTTTCAAATTTGACAAAATTATATGAGAAATGATAAAGTAGTTGTGGAACCCGTGACTAATTTGGAAAAATGATAGACCAAGTAATTGTAGTTTTTTGTTGTTTATTTTGCTTTGTCACATATACGTTGTCATTTGTATAATGTTATTTTGAAAAATGTTGGTCTTGCACCAATTAAGGGACTAGCATATATGAATCGTCTTTTAAAAGTTAATATGGTATAGCCCTTTGTCCGGTAAATCAATAATGTTATGTAACTTTATTAGAATCACACATATTAAATAATATTGTTATCTTTAGCGATAATTATTTGTACCCCAAACAAATAGCTTTGAACAATGCTTAAATATGTATGCAAATTGATAGTACAAGATAATCTTATTATGGTGATATTAAATTTGTAAGGTTACAAGTTTAAAAGCCACACATCAAATAATAAGCGCTACACATGTAAAATAAAATAGTTGTCACTGCCTAAATTACTGACAAAACAAGAAAAGGCGGTCACACACGTTAGCTATACCTCTAAACTACAATATAATATTGTCAACTACATAATACCGTTGCTTTTTGTAATACTTGAATCTATTATTACTAAAGTCTTAATAACTTAAAAGTTAAAACAATCCTATTAAAAATATACTCTCACACTTAGATCGACTCCACATAATTTTCTTGAAAACTGTATATTTCTGCTGCTATGCAACCACGCATCAAAATTATAGTTATTCGAAAATGATTCTCTGACGCTACAAATACAGTTTGTTGAAATAAACTTATGGGTTGTCGGAATTTTGCAGAAAACTAGACACCGTTGCCACTAAGCTCGGGTACTCGTTTAGTATGGAGAAAAAGTTTAAACTTGTTCATGTGGGCCTGGTGAGTCTGGACTAGTGAGCAAGCAAGCAGGCGGCACAAATAATAAAGATACAACAGGCGGCACTTTGCAGGCAAGCAAACTAAAGCAAATAATATATATAATTGCAATAGGCTAAATGGCAGCAACAAATTAATGCGAATGTGTTAGCCAGCAAGCAAGCAAGCAGTAGATTTAAAGGAATAAATGGCACAATAAAACAATCGGCATCGAGGGCATGGTTAAAGGGAATCTTTTGGCAGTGAGCTTAGCGAATAAGAAAAAAAATAATCGGTTTTGATAGCAAGCAATATTAGGCTGTGGTGTAGCAAATTGATAAACGAAAAAAATAATAATTAGCAAGGCTCGACATATAGATCATAATGACTTGATAAGAAAGCTAATATAATACGCTAATCATGAACCAATAACACTTGTTCTCATATATAATCCACTAGCTTCATAGCCCGCCCGGATGGGCAGGCTAGCTTCATAATATTACTTTACGAATTCTAAGTTTACATTAATAAATCAAGAATAACACAAAACATAATGATATTAAAAATGAAAAGAAAAGAATGTGTTCATTTTATATATGTAAAAAATACAATAAAACGTGTGAGAACTAATACAGTGTATTGTGCTTATTCATACACGAAAGAAAACTTCTATATCCACAACGTTGGTTGTGGAGTTTGTGTATTCTTAGTCTTTGTGACAACAATGCTATATGTTTTAACGTTTGCGGAAACTGGGAAGGATTCACCCTATCTTGTAGAGTACCAAAAAAAGCCGTGGGTCATTTGCATTGAAATTAATGATCAACAAATGAAAGGTGACGATTTACTCACAGCAACTCAAAAAAGGAAAACAACATGATTATGGTCTTTAATTGCAACTTTTAGAAGTCCACGAGCATCTTCAAAGGAGTAAGGTCAAGCCCTTTCAAACCGGGGGTTGAACCATACCATGCACCATAACACTACATCACAATGCAAACATAAATTTTCTTTAATTTTTCCTGAAGCACAATGTTATGGAATTACCAATGACTTTTAGTGGCTTCATCGATAAGGTAAGAATCGAAAATGATCAACAATTCGCTCACAAAGTGTATCAACACCTACACCTCGAGGGCTAATATTACTAACCAAACCTCGAAAAAGTGAATTATAGAAATAACAATGTAAAGCTTAACTTTTCCAAAACTAGTGGTGATGGAATCATCAAAGATGAATCCATGAAGAGCATTTCATGCGATGCATCCCATCACGTGAAAAGATAGTCAAAGAAATGACTTGGGAACGTTGAGCGGACCATTTACTCCCCGAGAATAATTGGTACATTTATCTATTATTGTTTTGATCACCTAATTTATAACCATCTATTATTGTTTTACAATTTTAAAACAAATAGTTGCCCATGCATATAGATACAACCGTGCGTGTAAATTAGCAATTAATCCAAGGGGCAAAGGGCAAATGAGTAGCAATTAATCCAAAGGGACAAAGGTCCAAATGAGTTAAATGGGTTAACAATTTTCTATGTATTTTAAATGCATACAATGTCCAGAACTTACTTTTGTTAAATATATAAAAACACTTTGACTGAAAAAAAGAAGCTCTGCATATTAAAGTGAGCAACCTATATGGACAACTTTTGTGATTTCCTTAATTAAAAGTTAAAACTACCTGGCCATGCTATTATTTAATTTGTATGTCATGGTGTTCAAAATTATCATCTTTGTATATGTCCTGTGAGAATAAACTCAGATGACAAAAAGTAAAAATGAGTATCAAAATAAAAATATAAAATAAGATGCCAACATATAGATGAATAATCAGACATATGAACATGCTTTTACTATCATCTATAGTTGTAAACAAATTTGAATTTTTGGAAAATCATAGTAAATACAATCAGTGTCTAGCTTAGATATATGCATAACGATCCTGAAACTCAAAATAAGGGATCTAAACATTCTTAGAATGATGTCAAGTTGTCATATATACTATAAATCATGTCCTACACATCCATTCAACATAAAGCACAAACTATGATACCCATTAATAACAATAGATTACAAAATTGTCAGGTCAAGATACCATGTTGAATCTATGGTTATATACTAATCAGAAACATAACTATAGTGGATCAAGGTATCATTCCCAAAAGTAAACATGGGGACAATTAGTGGATGCAATTTTATCCTTCTACTTAAGTTGTAGGCGAACTTTGTCAAGAAGAGCGATGCATAAACATAACCTGCAACAAATGTCGGAAGGTTAAATATATTCATATTATATAACCAAAAACATCACGCTTTAATAATCTAACAAGTGAATGTAACCACCGCATTATGGTGAGGTTGCTGGGTCGTATTGAGTTTCCGTGTTTATGTACATGGATCATAACATATCGGTGAATAACATTACATAAAGGTGTAACACCAAATCTACAATAAGATAAAGACAGACAACTCACGTCTGCGTGAAGTTGGCTGCACAATACCAGTTATAATACATGTACCATGTACACCAGGTACCAAATTATCATAAGCTACAACCAAACAAATGCACATATATGAGCTACTCGTTGATCCATAAGTTGTCCAAAATAAGATATCACATTCATCAGCTATTGAAGAGCACATGCATTCATCTCTTGTGAGCTCCTCTCCGGACTACGATATGCAGGGTGCTTACGACTATGGAGAACATTCGTCATAAGCAATATGATGCGGCCCTCTGTTCCTCCCAATGTTTAAATCCTGCAAGAATGCAAGAACAGGAATATAAACAACAATATCTATAAATTTATTTTATATTAGAACCAATATACTTTTGGTTTCATTCGCTCATCGGTATATGGTTGTGTCTTATTTCACTCATCTTCAAACCGGTAAGCCTAAGAACCCCTTGATCTAAAAGATAGGCAGAACATTAGTTAAGTTCAGGTATAAATATTTTGATTGCCATTTGATTTTACCTTCCTGTGTTAGTACAAATATTTAAGAATGGGTTTTATAGTGGGCACACAACATGAATGCAGTTAGTTGGAGATACTAAAGCTTAAAACTTTAATGCATACATTATTAAAGACTCTGATGTCACAAAGAGTTGATAAACTATTTTACAACGTAACTGTTTACATTCCTTTTGTCTAAGAATATGCAAAGAACACCTTGTGGGATTAAGGCCTAGAACCCTCATGGTTGTCCATTTTCAGTATACTCTCACTTCAATTTCTTGGGTGATTTCATTGGTTTAAGATCGCAAAATAACATGTTTGCCATTCTATAACAATCATCTTACCAAAGAATTTTCGAAAAGAATTAATATTATTCATGTAGAAGCAACTAACCGGTCCAAATGTGGGCAAAGCCGGATCGCCTATAACCCCAATATTCTGCATCTACAAGTCGGCTTTCGGCTGAACCAAAAATAGAAAAAAGATGAAACAGTTTAGTTCAAAGAATACAGCTGTTATAGTTATAGTCTTCAGATTAGGCGAGTTAAGCAACATAATACCTTCGTACTGTTGAACCTATGATTACTTGTCGAACCTGAATGTGACTTGTTGTTCGTCCGCCCAGTAGTTGCAACCATAAAAAAAGGAGAAATACATGTGAATATGAAAATATAGTTGTATAAATATAATAACGGCAAACATCTGCTCGTTTGCGCTCGTCTTTTTAAGGATTATTTTTTTATATTGTTAATTCATAGGCATGTGGGTTTTCTTATCATAACAAAACCATAAATATCCCATTTAACCGTATCCAAAAAATCGACCTTCAATGAATCATGAGAATGAAGTGAAACATGAGAATCCTTTTCCTCCATTTGATAAAAGAAGGATCTTCCCAAAACTTATAATCACTTGCACTCACAATCATCTTATTATTCAAACCCATTAAAAATAACAAAAATATATCGATAATAATACCATAGTCACCGTACACAAACACACAAATAGGTAACCATACATGTTTTCCTCGTCATTCAGATATTTTTTCATCGCAGGAAAAACTAAAGAAATAAGCACTTCCTCTAGTGGCCTATATCTGCATACCTATAGAATAAAAGAGATAAAATTACATTTACATATAACTATATAAGACATCATCGACAGTACCAACTTAATAAAGTTTTCATAACTCAATAGTGATCCAATTGAATATATGTGTTGGTCTCGATCTTTACGACAATTTCAATAGTTTCCAATTTCTAACCTCCGTGTTAGACCTAAGAAGTTAATCAACAATTGTAATCAATTTTCATATTATAAAAGTTACTTGATAAACTTGGCCTATATCGCATACGTATATAATAAAAGAGATAAATTACATTTACATATAACTATATAAGACGTCATCGACACCTACCATCTTATAATAAAGTTTGCGAATCGAACAATGATCCAATCGAATATATGTATGGGTCCGATCTTTTACGACAACTTCAATAGTTTCCAATTTCTAACCTCCAGATTAGACCTAAGAGGTTAATCAAAAAGTCTAATCAATTTTCATATGATAAAAGTTACCTGATAGACTTTATTTTTAACCAATTTTTTAACCGATACAGAACACATAAGAAGCATCCATTGTCAAAGAAACAAAGATCGCCAACTTTGAACCATCCTTTCGAGTCCAGCATTGTGTCGATAACTTCTTTATCATTAAAAAAAATTTTATGCACTAAATTGTTTTTTGGGTAAAAATGTGTTTAAAATCAAAACATTTTCGAAGTAATGATTTTAAATTTCATGATAAACCAATACTTTGAAATCAGAGGCGTTGTTTCAATGTTTTGATTTTAAATTTTATGTATTAATTCGCTTCTTGGTTTCACGATGCTAAAGTGTTCTACGCTTACCAATGTGCTTTAACAAGATTTTTTTATACACAAATGAATTCAATTATGAACAAAAAGTATTGTCTTTGTAATAATGTGGAAACCAATATACGCAGAAATTAATAATTTCACTTACCTGCACTGTCGAACGCTTCTTCCATTATTCCTTTGCTGAACTGCTACAACCTTTTCTATCCCTTCATTAATACCTATTACAACAACAAATTGTTAATGATTAATATAATTAAACTACGAATTATGTCTTGTATGCACCAAAGCAGTGTCATACTTAAATGCTCAGTTATATCTTGTATGCAATAATAAAATAACGCAAGCACAAATAAATAAGCAGGCCTTTAGTTATCGGCGTCGGTGGTCCTAACAAAGATAACATCACCTAATCTGAAAAAGGGCACAATAAAATTTTATCAAATCGTTTAAAAACCCACAAAAAGATTGAGAAAACCAATCAACAAACAATATAGTATGATTTACCTCCGGACATCTGGGCCAGCCAACTTTTTCTAGCACCGTACACAGACCGGTTTAATTTGTAGTTGGTATTTATAGATTAATAGTAGGGTTTTGAAAGGCAAATTGAAGATTTGATGATTATGATTTTGAAATTGAAATACTCCTTGATTTTGTCATGATTTTGAAAATCATATAATCAAAACCCCGGATTATCCTCACTTAATTGACTTGATGATTCTTCCATTATGAAATTTTTTGGAATGTGAGAATAAAATGGGAGGTTATGAAGAAGTGTTGTTGGAAGTATTAATGGGAGATTATGAGTAGATGGTGAAGTATATTAGCTTGAAAGTAGAAGATGATAAACAAATATGTGTATTGCCTCAATGGTTGAGGCGTGGGTATTGAAAGAGACCCATGTTCGAATCTTGGCTGTGGCAAATTTTTTTATAATGTATCCGGACAAGTGCCATGGTGGCATTTTCACCTCATCATAGAGGTGCCATGTCATCATTAAAGTGCTTTAAGTAAGCGTTGTACGTGTGTATTGCATACATATATATATATATATATATATATATATATATATATATATATAGATTCGGCTAATACTTATCACAATATAAAAATAGACAAAATCCCATTAATACCGTCTAGCTTTAAAAAGAGGCTCTAGTGATGAAGTTAGTTATTTAAGAGAATCAATTTATGTGTATGTAAATATGTGAGACGCTTAATCTATGGCTTACTCAAGCCTTTCTTGCTATTTACTAATACAACGATAAGTGGTTGCTTATCGTCCCCAACATGATTACATGATCTCAAATACCTCATGTGTCATGTGTTTCGCGTCTCGTGTACCAGGTAGTTGCAATGGACATCATGTATCGCGTGTCCATGCTGGCCATGCATGTCCACTAAGTGGCGGATCCAGAAATCCATAATAGGGTATGCACAATTTATAATAGAGTAATTTTCAAATTTGGTTTTCGGGCTATATTATCGGGGCGGGTTTCCAGAATGTGGATTAGGCGCATTTTCCTTTTTTAATCCGAACTAATAAAGTTGATTTGCTTTGTCAAAATTGATCAATCCGATACGACGTCAATCGATTATTTTAACTAAAATCCATTTGGTTTTCTTGTTAATGGAATAAGATAAAAAAAAATAAAGCTTTTCTCATGTTTTGTAATGCATGTGATGTGAAAATTTTAAACTTTAATCACTATTATCAACTAAAAAATTAGTAAAACTATTACAAGATGAAGAAGACTAAAGCATGGGCTATCTGGTATTTAAAAAAGGGCTATATTCCTAAGTATCTTCGCTATACCATTATATGACACACACAACAAAATAATTTTGAATAGCTAGACAGACTCGAGTGAAAGTTTATTTGGAATAGTAATCCTGAAATCGTAATTTTCAGTAAAGTAAAACATAACTCAATAATAAAAAAAAAATATAAATAAGCATGTTAAAACTACATATAAAAGTTAAGTGGGGTGGGCCTCATTGTTGGGCTAGTTATTATAATATAAAAATTCACTTCACATCTTGACCTATTTTAATATCTAGGACCTACGCCTCCTTCTTCTTCAAAACTTGCATACCTGTTAAAATGGTTACAGTCTTTTTTTCTTCTTCTAAACAATGGTGATTTAGAAGTGGGTATGCACCTAGAATTTTACTGCATCTTAGGGGGTATGCACTATTAAATTTTCTTTGTAATTTATGGCTACTTTTGAAAAAAATCAGATTTTTTTACACTACTCAACTTTTAGACAGGGTATGCACGTGCATACCCTGTCTTCAACGTAAATCCGCTAGTCCACTTGCATCCAGGTCGAGTCAACTTTTTTCTAGTACACCATTAGCTAGGCCAATTAGCTCCTAGTCTTGTTTGTCCTCATTTTAACTCTAAAATTGGATTTTTATTGTCTGTCTACCTTCTCTGAATTTTCTAACAATAGAAGCCAGAAGAATGTGTTAGGAACCTTTTTACGAACTTGTTTGCACAAAAGCAAAACGACAGATTTCATAATATTATTACGCATAGAACTGCAAAAGTCTGAGCCTTATTTAACTAATATTCGCAGCTGCAAGAATAATTTGTTTAAACAATTAATAGATATCTATAATATAGTAACAATCATGCAGATAATTTAATTATTGTTTTAATAAAGCATGCTATGATTTTTAATTAGCGATGAAGCAGGCTCATTTTGAATTAACTGAAAGTCATCCCTGTTTAGTTTTTAACATATTTAGCTCCATAGTTTTCTTATTCAATTATGTACCCTAATTCTACGGAAAACTTGGTACTTGCTAAACCAAAATAAGTCTTCTTACATACGTACGATTGAAGCATAACCATGTTTATATTATTCTTGTTTATCGAATCATATTTATATTTTATTACCAAGTATATTTGTGTATATGCAAGTGTCATTATTAGTTTATGACTTGATTACCGGCCCTCAAATTTGAAAATATTCTAGACAATAAGTAATGTTTGAATTCGAACACGTCCAAATATACACATGGCAGAATATTGAGGGTTCTAGTAAACGAAATATATTCTATTAATATTAATATTGCATAGTGAATCCTCCATTGCTTTTAAATACTCCCCAAATCCATAATATTTTCCAACAAACATTACAAAGAAAAATGCCTTCTACTTCTGCTCCAGGAAAGTTAGCAACATCCGACATATTTCCCATCCAACTTCGTTTTTTTCTTAAAGTACACAAAGGTGGTCGATGTGAAAGATTTGTCGGGACTACTGTTTTACCATCGGGTGTCGATCCCTTAACCGGAGTCCACTCCAAAGACATTGTCATCTCACCCGAAACCAACCTCAGTGCAAGAATTTACATACCCAAAAAAGCTACAACGGACCGTAGATTGCCTATATTGATTTATTATCATGGTGGGGGGTTTGTAGTCGACTCCCCAGGGTCTACTACTTATCACCCTACATTAAACCTTCTAACTGCGGAGTCAGATGTAGTCATTGTTGCTATTGACTACAGGCTGGCTCCGGAATATCCAATACCTATTGGATATAACGACTCTTGGGAAGCAATAAAGTGGGTAGCTACCCATTCTAAGGGCAGTGGACCCGAAGCTTGGTTAAATGATTATGGTGATTTTGAGAAAGTTTTCTTTATTGGAGATAGTGCCGGCGCGAATATTGCTCATAACATGGCAATTCGTGCCGGGCTAGAACCTATTACTGAACTAAATTTAGAAGGTCTTATTCTGCTCAACCCTTATTTTTGAGGAAATGACCCCATTGGATTGGAATGTGGAAAAAATAAGGAACTAAAAGGGTTTACTGATGAGTTTTGGTTGTTTGCGAATCCATCAGAGAGTGGGTTAGATGACCCGTTGTTTAACCCCGGAAAGAACCCAAATCTTTCAGCTTTGGGCTGCTCTAGGATCTTTGTTTCTGTCACTGAATATGATTCTTTTAGGGACAGGGGTTTTCTTTACAAGAAATTAATGGAAAATAGTGGATGGGAGGGAAAATTGGAGTTTATGGAGTCGAAAAATGAGAATCATGTGTTCTTTTTGTTTGATACTTCTTGTGAGAATGCATGTAACTTGCGTGACACTGTCTGTAAGTTCATCAATCGGTCTCAAAATTAAACAGTCTTTTGTAATAATTGTATATTATTTTCCGTTCTCTAAGAACAAATTGTTGTTATGTTGTGTGTTTGTGACATGCATAATAAAAAGAATGTATTTTTATTTAATATTATACGTCTTATATACTCGCTATTGTGTGCTATTGTATTATTTTCTTGTCACGTATTCATTTTGTCCCTTGGTAGTGTTGGAAGCATTACCTTGTTCTATAATAATTGAATATAAAGCCGCCGCGTGCATGCATGGAAAGAACAAAATGCTAAAAGGGTTCGATCTCCTGAATGGACATGATTTTAAAATTTTGTGTTACTCTTGATATGGTCATGGCCATGTTTGTTATGCCTTGACCAATTGTGATCTACATATGAATTAGAGTTAGCCATAGTTTGTGAAATGTGCTTGAAGTGCAGTAAAATTTGTGCAGAATATATGCAGTAGGATAGAACAAAAATACGGAGGGAAATTTGGAAATAACTAACTTTTGTATTAATTGATTGATAGATAACTGTTTCATAGAAATGAAGTATATATACATTTCCAAGAGGTTCCTTTGTATTGGTTCATGAGAATCAACAGACACAACTTTTGGAATGTAACTGTGAACAATATAAACTGTTTTCCTAATATGGGTCGTTTGGGACAAAGGGCCCAACCCATATGAAAATATGCAGACATAGAATACACATAGGACTGCAAATGTCTATTAAAACAATGCTATAAAATTCAGTAATTAAGTTAACTATGGGATGATTAGTTTCTGATATATGATTGATCTTAACAAGGGTTCCAACAGTCACCCCCTTAAGATCAATATCCATCAGATTTGCTTCTTCTGTCTTCTGAGTTTTCTTCAGTTTATGATGACAAAGTCGTCTGTTGAAGTGCTCTTTACTTCTTCCTTGATTCCTTGATGGTTTGGTATGCTGCTTTGACCACATTGATGATGATTGTAGGCTTTGCCTTCTTTTGTTTCATCCTCTAGTTTTATGCCAAAATGTTCAAGTTTGGAGATGTTCTTCCATCTTGTAGGTGCATGCAAATGATCTTTCTGATCTTGGCTTTGTATGCAGT
Source organism: Chrysanthemum lavandulifolium (assembly GCA_022545495.1). Classification (NCBI taxonomy): domain Eukaryota; kingdom Viridiplantae; phylum Streptophyta; class Magnoliopsida; order Asterales; family Asteraceae; genus Chrysanthemum; species Chrysanthemum lavandulifolium. The sequence continues at coordinate 275,907,617 of CM040243.1, forward strand.
AGGAGTCTTTGCCTTTGTCCACATTGATTGTGGCCTTGGTTGGGACAGAAGTTTGTCCTAACTTATGCACTCTAGCAGTGTTATGATAACTTTTGAGAACATTAAGATACTTGTTGTAGCATAACTTGAGATCTTCACCATCATGATAGGATAGGCCTAGGATCTCTACTGCTTGTCCAAAATTCTTTGAGAAGTATACTTGTAGGTATCCACCCAAGCACTCAATGGCCTTGTAGAGGTCCATCAAATGCACTATTTTGCCTTTTATTTAGGTTGGCATAGGGCCAGGCAAGGGACCATTTAAGTAAACTTCATAGAACCATGTTAAGACAGATACAAACCTTTTTCTAAAAAATACCCATTTATGACCAACCAGATTATCTTGACTAATGAGATTTGGAAAGTTTATGAAATCATTGAAATTGGTGACTTTGGTAGAATAAACCATTCCTTTTAGTTCAATCTCATCAGATTCTTGTAATAGTGGGTTGACAGATGCATCTAAGGATTCAAAGTGTTTGTCTTGGAAATCATTATGCTTGATTCTAAGACAGTCTTGATTGAAAAAATGAGTTTTGGGATCTTTAAACATGTATTGCATTGTGCAAGTATTGTTCTCATAGAGAACTTCTACCCCTTATTTTTCAAGTAGATCAACAGACAAGATGTTTAAGGATACTTCAGGGGTGTAGAGAACCCTTGGGATTAAGTATTTCCGATTTCCATTTTTAACAATTACTTCCCCAATACCATATGTAAAGAGTAGTTTATTTTCCTCTTCAATTTTTCTAACAGAAAACTTCTCTTTAAGTTTGCAGAATAAATTTACTCTAGAAAAAACATGCATATTTATATGATTGCTTATGTACCATATATTGTCCCAGTTATATAGATCAGTACCCTTTAATATACATTTTGTGTCAAAGTGCATTAATTCTAGAAACTTAATACTTGCTGTGGGCTTTGAAACTTGTAATGTGCAGAAGATGTTTCTGCGTAGTCACTTGGAACATCTTGGTGTCCCACTTCTTTATCCATCTTCCTTGTAGGGCAGTCTTTAATGATGTGTCTTTCTTTCTTGCACATGAAGTATCTATATTTCCTGAATTTGTTATGTGAGACAGCATGGTGAGAGTATGGGAGAGATTGATTGAAGTCCTTGAGTTCCTTAAGTTTCTTCTTTAGCTTGTTCTTGCAGTTTTGGGTGATTTTTGATACGCGTAAAACGCGCGTTCGGGGTCAAAGGAACTTCCTTTTCGTCGAGTAAGTTTTTCAACACCCTAGGCAGTGAACCTAATCGTTGTAGTGTAGTATTAAGGTAAACCTCGGGGATTGATATCGTTCTCTAGGGGAATAAGAATGCTAGTGAGAAGTTACTATGCTAAGGTTCGGGTTGAGGAAGATCATTTTTATCTTTTTATATTTTTTAGGAAATTGAAAGGTACAAATATCAGGGTATTGGATTAAGGGGGTGGTATTTCTACCGATTACTCTACTATTCTAATTAACTAAGCTAAGGGGTAGTCTATGTCTAATTGATGTGTGCTCATATGATGATTAAAGATGTGTTTACCTAGATGCTATTACTCCCTAGTTATCTCCTATCGATGGTTGAATTGTCACGTCCTTATTCTTAACGCGTTGTGTCTTCTAAGGTCGTAGGGTATGCTTTCTTCCCTAACTCTTTGAGACTACCTTAAGGTTATTGCCTACAAAATCTCTAGGATTCATAAACTAACTCTAAGGATATCTTTGGATGTTTAGCCTACAACAACTCTAGGCTATTATAAACTAATGATTACAAAGATTAATCAAGCATTAAAAACACAACAATGACCTATTGCAATCCTAGGCCAATTACAATTAATAAAAGAGACAATCAATCAATATTCAATACCTAGGTTTCATAGATCTAAGCAAACACACAAGTAAATTAGCTGGACATGGTAAACATGCAAGCATACACACACACAATTGAAGACATAATTGAATCAATGAAGTAAAGTACTTATCTTGTTGTAAAATAGGGTATGAGAACCCTAAGATACTGCCCAAGACAGCCAAAAATCGTTATTAGGTTTTACTCCACAAAACTACCACTCTAAAATTCTGAAAATATGAATTTTATATATAGAGTTACAACTACGACGGCGTCACTCTTTAATTGTGACGCCGTCGGATCTACCATTATTAGGGTTTCGTCTTGACCACGTCAACTTTGTGATGGCGTCACCTTGTGGTTGTGACACCGTCAGCTTCATTTTCTAACGTCGTCGGGATCTGAATCTAGGCCGTCTGAGTTGTGACGCCTTACTCTTTAAAGCCTGATGCCGTCAGGTGTAAAATAGAAAATTTGCTACTGAGCCATCACAATTTTGGATCATGTTGCGGACGTGCCGCTTTAACCGTGATTTGCCACCTTCAATTCCAAAGACTTGAGTTCTCGATCTTGACTTTGGCCATTTTCTTCACATATTCATGCCTTTCCGTACAAATAAGTGTCATTCCAGCAATTTGCCTTCAAGAGACCTAAAAAGTGAAAAGGAACGAAATTAAGTAGTAACGGATTTAAAAGTGGTCGATTAAGGGCTTAAATGACCCCTCAAAAGTGTACCTTTTAAATCCTTATCAAATATCCCTACACTTGGTATTTGCTTGTCCTGAAGCAAATGTGCTTTTGGCCAATCAATTTATAAGTTAGGGGTCATGAAGCATTAGTTTAGAACAATTCACAACCAGTATAAGCCCCGAAAAAGTCATAACAAGCACGAAAATTACATACTAGCACCTCATAAGTGGTGTTTGGACACTCTCATCTTTCGAGTGTATATGAAATATATCAAATTGAAAATGAAAGATAAATACTCATTAACCGGTCCTAGTACATAGATTACCATAGGCTTGAGACTAGATCAAACCTCCATCGCTTTGGCGTAAATACCTAGTAAAAACTATCCAAGAGGTCTTTTAAAGGGTTGTAATGTTAGGCTTACGGTAGGGAAACAAAGGGTTTGGTGGGATAGGCGATTTAGTGGTGGCAAGTCAAAAATCTTTATGTTACAAGCATGAGAAGAATGGCGTTGCTAAGCCAAGACTCGAAACTCTAAACTATAGATAACTTTGATATAAACAAATACAAATTTAAAGATAGATGTAAGATGGTAGCTCGTATGATTTTTTTTCACTCAATTTTTTTTTTCTTTTCTCTTTTTTCTATTTTTTCAATTTTTATTCATACACTTTTACTCTACCATCGTCTATGATAACATCAAAATAATAGGGAATTAGGCACATCCCTACACTTGAGTTTTTATTACTCTAACACTAATTTGACCCGAATTAAAAAGATCAAAACACTTGGAGTACATTATTACGTAAATAAAGGGAATTTGAATTTAACGTTCCTTCCCGTCACTTCATAAAATTTAACTTTTCCCATGAGTCCCAATCGTCCCAAAACTGTATACAAAGTATATGACTCGACTTAGCAACTTATGCAAGTAACTAGATAATTGGACTAAGGGTTTAGTATGATAATAATAATGCACTAAAAGTGAGTGCATATAAGGTAGGCTAAGGCGATTTGGGTGTACATTTGGGGGTGGATTGTAAACAATGCTCTTCATTGATATTTCGGAAAACCGAAACATCACGAGAACCGCGAAAAGGATAGGCTCTGATGGGTTAACTAGGGGTATCGTGTACTAAAGATGAGTACATTGCAAGGGTGTGGGGGAATTACTCAACCGATGTGGAAGAAGTAATTATAATACGGGTATCAAACAAGGGTTATCCTAATGCCACTTATCATTTAGTTATTCATAACTACACAAGTGTAGTCTCGCTAGCGATCTCGGAATGCATCACAAAACAAGTTCTAGAATCTATTATCCTACCGGTACACTCTCGAATCATTAAAGATGAATGCTTTAATTCCTACAAATCTAAGGGCGATCCTCACAATTTTGGGGTGGAATTTAAGTGGTAAAGGGTTTTTGTGCTAGTCATGTAACTTCCTATCTATGAGACGCTTTATTAAGACTAATGGCCCACTCCTACAAGTCATAAAAAATTTTAAATTTGGTGCCAAAATTACCCTAACCAATATTTCTCATGGTTTATTATAGAAATGAAATTGGACAAGGCAAATAGTCAAGGATAAGCATAGTTTCAAAGTTCCCATTTTATTTTCTCTCCCTACACTTAAACTGAACATTGTCCCCAATGTTCCCCGAAAGTGTCAAAATTATGATAATGGAAGGTAATTAAAAACGAAAGAAACTAATACTCCCCTGATTAGCTCGGTAGGATCTATGTGAAGTAGTGATTAAATTCTTCTTCAAGAAGAATGTATGCGTGAAAAGATCTTTTCAATCTTTTGTATCTTCTTCTTAATAAATAAAACTTGCACACTTAAGAAAACAAACGAAATCTTCACGTAAAATCGGCGGTAACACTACATATGACTCTACTAAGCTAGGATATAATGCTTGTGGAATGGATGTTTGCAGATTTTATGGAAAATTAAGACCTGAGAAATTCCAAAATTTATAAGTAGCACAGAAAACGAGAAAAAGTTATAAGTCATTTCGCTCCTCCTGACGTCGTCAGGTTATCCTGACAGAAACTGGTCTGCGATTTTCTGGAAAAATTTTGGAAAATTCATATCTTTAGAATCTGAAAAATTTTCTGCAAAACATTCATTATGACTCGATACAAGCATTTAACTTTAACAAACACACATGTATATCTAAATAATACTCGTAATTCTCATGTTCAAATTCTTTTAAAAAACGTGTGTAATCTTCCCAACACTTATCCCTGTTGTAAAATACCTTTATATGTAATTAAGACGAGGTTAAAGGCAAAATAAAGAATTTTCACAAATTCAAACATGAGAATAAACAATCAATAAAAAGATATACGACACATAAACAAGCAAACAATTAAGTATGGGTTGCCTCCCATGAAGCGCTTTTCTTTATTTATGAGTCTTGTAGCTAGACTCGAAGTCGTGCTCCTATGTACCTATATAAGTAAGCTTATCCTCAAGAATTTCATAAGGATCAAACTTTTCATTTAAGTTCCTAGTGGTATGCTTAGTTCGGTATGCCTTCTCGAGCTTTTCTCCATCGGGGTCATAGATCGTCATCCTAATGTGCCACTCTCCATTACCATCACTAGGCGGTCTATCCCAATTCCAAGTATGCTTAGGCTTATCGCTCTCAACTTTCCACTTATTCATGACAAGGTTGACAGGCAAGCTTCCTAGGAACTCGGTCATCTTCCTAAACACTAAGGCATCCTCGAACGGGGTTCACTTCTATGTCCCTAGCCAACTCTTTTTCATGGAAAGTTGCTTTACTAGCAAAGGCCTCATCTAGATAGAAAGGTCGTTGAGTAACTATAAAGTCTTTATTAGTCCAAGGTCCATATCTAGATGGCATTCTATCTAACCTGATCTCATGGGGGATTTCCTCCTCCTTGTAGTAAATATGCTTTTTGACATCGTAAATTGACCTAGCACTCCCTTCTCCTACCACTATTTTAGACATCTTATAATCAATGATGGCACTAGCAGTAGCTAAGAATCCCCTTCCTACTAACAACATGCATTTAGGGTCCTTATTCATGTCTAGCACTTGGAAATCTGCCAAAAGAGTCAATTCACCCACGTGTACTACCATGTCCTTTACTATCCCTACTAGATATGCGATACTACCATCTACTAGACCTAAGATGGTTTCCATTGGTTCTATCTTACCTAGGTTAAGGCTTGTATGGAGGGACAACGGAACAAGATTGATGCATGATCCTAAGTCGGCTAAAGCATCGAGAGGTTTGGAGGTTCCAAGCCTACATGGAAGAGTGAATAGGTCGGGATCATCTTACTTCTTAGGTAAATTATTTTGCACAAACGCGGACCCCTGTTTTCCTAGTTTTAGTTATCGCTCATATTTTTCTTTTAAGGCATTGTAATAAGGTGCATGAGCTAAGACTTCAAGAACCGGTTTTTCTTGGTGGAGTTCCTTGTACTCCTCCTCTAGATTAGGTTTAGGTTCTTGGTTGACGGGTTTCTCAAGAGTGGGTTGTACCAATGGTGCGGGTCCTTGGTACCTCATTTGGGATCGCTTGAAACTCGTGTTGATAGCATTTACCGAGTGGACCTTTGGGTATGAGGGGCATGGATGTGCACTCTCCCAAGGTGAACAACAATATGAAGTCGATGAAATTGAATTCACTTTTGGGTTCTTTATAGTATCACTTGGGAGTGCTCCAATTTCCCGGTCATTGAAGGCTTTTAAGAGAGCATCAAGTTTGGTTGTCATCTTGCCTTGTCGTTGCCTGAAATCGACTTCAAGCTTAGTCAAACGAGCTTCTTGAGATGACATGGACCTTGACACTATTGCCTCAAGACTAGTGGGGTTCCCGGTGTTTGGAGGGTTGAACCTATTAGGTGGACTAGATGAGTTTTAGGGTGGGTTTGAATTTTGGTTCCACTTAAGGTTAGGGTGATTCCTCCATGAGGGGTTGTAGGAGTTTCCTAAGTTGTTTTGCTCGGGCTTGAAAGTGTACCACTTCTCTCCCGCTCCGTTGGTACGTATGGAGGCGTAGTCTGAAAAAGCTTGTTCGTGGAGTCTTGTGCAATCACGAGTGTCGTGGGGAACACTACACAACTCACAAGGTAGAGTGATTTTGTTCACTTGGTGTGAGGACTTAGGATTATTGTAGGAGCTCATTAAGAATTTGACTTGATCTTCAAGCTCGAGCATCCTACGATCGAAAAGTTGTGAGTCAATGGGAGGCAAGGAGATTACCTTTACGGTTTTGGGCAACTCACGAGGGTCATTCCAACTTTCATTGTCATAGAGAGTAAGGTCCTCTATTATACCCCACGGTTCTTCCGCGGTGAGATTACTAAGTTTACCACCGGCTCCTTGGTCGATGGATTGCTTAGTTGAGAAGTTGACATGATCATAAAAGATTTGGACTTGAAGCCAAAGATCAATGCCGTGATGAGGGACTCTGTGGAGCAGGTCTTTGAATCGGGTCCATGCCTCGTAGAGAGACTCGCCTTGAAGTTGCTGGAACCAAGGTTGTCAAAATCGCGATCCTGCTCGTAGGATCGTACGATCCTACGATTCTACACACAAAAAACGATCAGGATATTAACAAGATCGTAATCTAAGTAGGATCGCAGCAGGATCGTAGGATCGCGCCTAGGATCGTAGGATCGGATCGGATCGTATAGGATCGCCTATTTTTTTAATTTTTATTATTTTTTTTTTTTGGTTTTGGTATATTAACTTATCAAGTATAAGCTCATGTCTTAAAGCCCAATGACTAAGAATTTTTTAAAAAGATTATTATTTTGGTGTTGTTAATTAATTGTCTCTTGCAAGATTAATGAGTGTAAAATCATTATGTTTTTATGGACTATTTAGAAATAGTTTAAATGTGTCTTTTTGGGTTTATTATAAAAACCGATTTCGTGCTTTGTAAAATGTCAGAAGTTTGTTTTTTAAGTAAACTATCTACATACTTGACCCAATTTTGTTCATATTTTATTTTATGTTAAATATAAAAGCATGGATATTCTAATTTAATTTATTTGGTCATCAAAAAAAATTTATTTGGTCATCAAGAAAAAAAAATTCAGTAATATTATCAGAAATTCTAATTTAATTTATTGGTCATCAAGAAAAATAATTGTGTTGCCCTCTATTATAAATTATGTTGTTTCATTTTCAGATACAATCCTTTTATCTTTTTGCATTAATCTATATATTGTAACAAAAAAAGGTACAAAATCATGTGCTAATAAATTAACATTATCTTTTTGCATAAATGTTATCACGAAAAACCTATAATAATAAAACATTAAAACAAAAAGTAGGTGTACCAAGCACGTATGTAGTAACTTTGTGCAAGTATGCATTGTAATATATATAATATTCTACTACTACGGTACTTGAACATATAAATTTTTCTTTTATCATCCATTTAGATTCGTTTATCATATGAAATATTATATAGAAATATAAAACTACAACCCCTATACAAAAATATATACATTTTCATAGGATCTTACGATCCCGATCCGATCCTACGATTACGATCTTGCAAAGCCGAAAACGATCCTAGGTAGGATCCCGATCTTGACAACCTTGGCTGGAACGTCAAGATGTCTTGTCTAAGCTTAGTAGTTCTCCCCAGTGGGAAAAATTAGGCAAGGAAACGAGTGGTGAGATCATCCCAACTTAAGATGGAGCCGGCGGGAAGTCGCTCAAGCCAATTACTAGCTTGGTCCCGTAGAGAGAATTGGAAGAGACGCAAGCGCGTGGTCTCCTGAGTAGTAGCATCGAGGTCGATGGAATCGACGATTTTAAGGAAATCCTTAAGATGCTGATTAGGATCTTCGGAACGAAGTCAATGGAATGTACATCCGTTTTGCACCAACCGGATGGTGTCGGATAGAAGGGCCGTAGTTTGGGCTTGGTCGGGAAGCTCAATGGTGTTCCTATATCCTAGGTTGCTTGGTCTTGAGTATTCACCAAGAGTACAGACTCTTGCGGGTCATTTGGTGGTGGGTGATGAGTGCTGGTTGATTATCCCCTTCCATGATGAAAAGTGATAGGATTACGAACAAAGGTCACAAAAGAAGGGGGATAGACTACGAGGAAGCTAAAAATGAGAAAAAAAACTTACTTGATAGGAATCAAGCAAGGAAACCTAAACGAGGTGGAAATATAACTAGCTATTCTATTCCCGGCAATGCGCCAAAACTTGATACGCTGCATAACGCTGTTCGATAAAAGGAACTTCCTTTTGTCGAGCAAGTTTTTCAACACCCTAGGTAGTGAACCTAATCGTTGTAGTGTAGTATTAGGGTAAGCCTCGGGGATTGATATCGTTCTATAGGGGAATAGGAATGCTAGTGAGAAGTTACTACGCTAAGGTTGGGGTTGAGGAAGATTATTTTTTTATCTTTTTATATTTTTTAGGAAATTGAAAGGTACGAATTTTGGAGTATTGGATTTGGGGTGGTATTTCTACCGATTAGTCTACTATTCTAGTTATCTATTCTAATTAACTAAGCTAAGGGGTAGTCTATGTCTAATTGATGTGTGCTCATATGATGGTTAAATATGTGTTTACCTAGATGCTATTACTCCCTAGTTATCTCTTATCGATGGTTGAATTGCCACGTCCTTATTCTTAACGCGTTGTGTCTTCTAAAGTCGTAGGGTATGCTTTCTTCCCTAACTCTTTGAGACTACCTTAAGGTTATTGCCTACAAAATCTCTAGGATTCATAAACTAACTCTAAGGTTATCTTTGGATGTTTAGCCTACAACAAATCTAGGCGATTACAAACTAATGTTCACAAAGATTACTCAAGCATTAAAAACACAACGATGACCTATTGCAGTCCTAGGCCAATTACAATTAAGAAAAGAGACAACCAATCAATATTCAATACCTAGGTTTCATAGATCTAAGCAAACACACAAGTAAATTAGTTGGACATGGTAAACATGCAAGCATACACACATACAATTAAAGACATAATTGAATCAAGGAAGTAAATTACTTATCTTGTTGTAAAATAGGGTACCCTAAGATACTGCCCAAGACAGCCAAAAATCATTATTAGGTTTTACTCCACAAAACTACCTCTCTAAAATTCTGAAAATTCGAATTCTATATATAGAGTTACAACTGCGACGGCGTCACTCTTTAATTGTGACGTCGTCGGATCTGCCGTTATTAGGGTTTCGTCTTAACCACGTCAACTTTGTGACGATGTCACCTTATGGTTGTGACGTCGTCGGCTTCTTTTTCGGCGCGTCGGATCGAATCTCGGCCGTCGAGTTGTGACGCCTACTCTTTAAAGCGACGACACCGTCGGTGCAAAATAGCAAATTAAGCTCGAGCCGTCACAATTTTGGAGCATGTTGCGATGGCATCGCCTTTTAACTGTGACGCCGTCACCTTCAATTCCAGCAGCTTGAGTGTCTCTATCTTGACTTTGGCCATTTTCTTCACATATTCACGCCTTTTTTTTGGGTAAAGGGGAGTAATCCTGCACCCTGGTAAATATATTAACCAAATAAATGTTTAAGTACAATGTATATGAGTGAGATCCCATATATCAGCCCGTTACATAGGCATAGAGCTTACATAACAAAATACTTCCAATTATCTAAATAAGAAACAAAACACTACTCAAATGATACCATATGACACAACGAAATAAGATTATTTCCTAGGACCTTGAAACGTTGTGCCATACATGGCATTAAAGGCATCCAAATTTCCAGGAAGATCACGAACCTGTTTCGCATAGTCATCGAAGTCATATTCATCATACTCATCTTCATACCCTTGGCCACCACCAAATATATTAGCAGACTCATCAAATGGGTTAGCAACAACCTCATCTTCGTAATCGACACCTCAATCTCTCCCACTTTAGAAAAGGGTTAGCTCTCTTAGTAGAAGAGGTAGACGGAATAGGTAGACCATCATCATCCACAAGAGTAGCTTACCCAAGAATAAGTAGTTTTTCAAGCTTACCAATTTTCTCAACTATGGAGTAGAACCAACATCCATTGTTCCCATTGAATCACTCACAAGCGGAACATGTGATGTAGAACCGCCTTATTTAACATATCCTCATTAACCTCCATTGTACAACCCTTATCCACATCTCGCTTCCTTAGAACAACCAAGAGAATCCCCAATCATCGCCTCCTCAAGATTAGAATCAACCACAAGACTTTGAATGCCCGTGTCCTCATGCACCTCAAGTGTCCCAAAAGAGTTAGAAGTAGTAACAGTACACCGTAGCATTAACAGAGTAACGTCCGTCTTCTTCTTTGGGATATAAACCGCTTCCTAGGAGCAAATTTAGGACCCTTACCCATATTAATACCGCTAGACAACTTGGACCTTGGGGTTTGGCTTTCGATTCGCACCACCTTAAAACCATCATTATTCACATCCAAGGTCGAGGTGTGAGCATCGCATGATGCTCCTTAGAGACTTAGGACAACAAGCATTATCATGCCCAAACACTTTACATTCCATGCAATGTGGAGGTTTCCATTCATATTCAACCTTGATACTAGCCGTCAGTAAAACCACTATCATCCTTCTTAGGGATAGCCATAGTTACCACATGTTTAAGATCAGCTTTCGATGATAACTCAACAAGAGCACGAGCAAAACTAATACGACCCCATGAGTCAACGCACATGGAGCTAGTGAATGCATCTAACATGATCGGCTTACCCACCTGAGTAGCAATAAGGCTCAACCCGTCTTCCGAATATGCAAGTAATGGCACATATTCACGCCTTTCCGTACAAATAAGTGTCATTCCAGCAATTTGCCTTTAAGAGACCTAAAAAGTGAAAAGGAACGTAATTAAGCAGTAATAGATATAAAAGTGGTCGATTAAAGGCTTAAATGACCCCTCAAAAGTGTACCTTTTAAATCCTTATCAATTTTCTTTATGCAAATTCCCAGTCTCTCATCCCTTTCCCTTTTCTAGTTGTCTCAACAGAACATTACCTTGAAATATTCTCATTGGCCTCCTCAAACTTGTGCTCTGATGCCACTTCTTGATCTGGTCATGGCCATGTTTGTTATGCCTTGACCAGTTGTGATGTAGATATGAATTAGAGTTTGCCATAATTTGTGAAATGTGCTTGAAGTGCAGTAAAATGGGTGCAGAATATATTTTTTTGGGTAAAGGGGAGTAATCCTGCACCCTGGTAAATATATTAACCAAAAGAAACGTTTAAGAACAAAGGATATGAGTGAAATCCCATATCTCAGCCCGTTACATAGGCATAAAGCTTACATAACAAGATACTACCTATTTTCTAAATAAGAAAACAAACCAATACTCAAATGATAACATAGGACATAACAAAATAAAATTACTTCCTAGGTCCTTGAAGCTTGGTGCCATACATGGCATTAATAGCATCCAAATTCCCAGGAAGATCAGAAACCTGCTTCGCATAGTCATCGTAGTCATAGTCATCATACTCATCTTCAAACTCTTGGCCACCACCGAATAGATTAACAGACTCATCAAATGGGTTAGCAATCACCTCATCTTCAGAATCAGACACCACGATGTCTCCCACTTTAGAAAAAGGGTTAACTCTCTTAGTGGAAGAGGCGGGCAGAATACAAGAATTAGGAGCCACACCTGACTCCATCTCCTTCAAATCACTCACAAAGGGTTCTTGTGATGCAGTACCTATCTTAGTAGACTTAACTTCATTAACTTCCATTGTACGACCAGAATCCACATCCTTGTTGGTGTCATTTGAAGTACTACCAGAAGCATCCGTATCTTCCTTATTAAGAGCATCAAACTTATTAGATGTAAAGATCTTTGTTCCACTCGAACTAGCCACATCAGAAACATTCTTCTTAGTGACTTCCACTTTCTTAGGTTTAGGAGGAGTCTTTTTGGGTTGATATTGAAACTGCTTACCCACAACAGGTTTAGTGAACCTTCCTTGACCCGGAATAGTAGAACCGCCTTGCTTTCCCTTCATCTTGTGATTGACCTTCTTGAAACCATCATTAACACGCTTAGTAGGCTGAGTAGGAGGTTCAACAACTTTAGGACATTAAATAAGAGTATGACCAAAAATCATACATTTATCACAATGGGGAGGTTTCTACTCGTATTCAACCCGTATCTTCTCAATAGTCGAACCCGACCCATCAAGTAACGGTATCTCAACTGTAAGGTTGTCCCTAAGCACCTCATCCGACTTCACTTCAATCATGCACCGAGCAAAACTACTATGGCCCCACGAGTCCTTGCACATTTGGCTAGTAAAAGCAACTAACCTTTTGGGGTACCTATCAATGTGGCAAGGAGACTAAGGCCATCATCAGAAAACATAGCAAGAGGAACATCATGGAATTTAACCCACACCGGGATATTGGTCAAATCCTCTTTAAGTAAATTGGTGTTCAATGTCCATGGTTTAAGAATAATAGGTACATTTCTAATCAACCAAGGACCGTTTTCAAGAACATCATCAACACTTTTCTTCGAATTGAACTTAAAGAAGAAGAACCCCTTTGCATTCATCATTACCTTTTGTATACCAAACTTAGCCCACGCATTGCGTACAACGTAATCAACAACAAGAAAAGCAAGGCGTTGACCAAGGAAATACCCATACAAAGTATTCTCAAATCTAGTGTTCACCTCTTCAAAGACTTTCATCGGGACAGAAAGATCCACACCATTAGCTTTTTCACTACACTCCAACCTACGAAAGTTTAACGTGTGTTTCTTTGGTTCAGTAGAAGTAACACCAGCATACGATGAAGAGGGTTGTTTCAAAGCACTAACCTTCTCAATTCCAACAGCCCCATGTGCATTCGTATCAACCTTATCATTAGCATTATTATGGCCATTAACATTAGAAGCCATAGGATCACTCGTATCATGAGGAGGTTTCGAATAATAACCAATAGCATTAAGCATCTCCTCAAGCTCCTTCTGTGACCGCGGTACCTTAAGATGCTTAATTGGATTAGCCCCAGTAGAAGTAGTAGCATCCACAGTCACGGCAGGTTTCAATGGTTGCCCATCTTCACCCACAAGAACAAGTTTTCCCTCAAATATTTGTTTTTCAATAGAACGAATTTTCAATAAAGTATCTTGACCCTCATGCGTGTCATGACTAGGTGTGTCATGACTAGGGCTTGAACCAAGTGAAACCGGCTCCACTTGTCCATCAGAACAAGAATCAAAAGCCCTACGAGTAGAATCAGATTCGTTAGCATCTTTAACCACTGTACGTGGCTGAGTATTGGTCTCCTCTCCCATCTTCGACATCAAAACCTAAAACCCTAAAAACTGCAGATCATACCCAAAAACAAGAAGAAAAACGTCTAGACTTCAAACAAAACGAATTAAACCCTAGTTTAAAACTAGGGTTCATAAGCCATAAGCGTGCAATAAGTATTACATGATCTGATCGGTACAGTGATGATAACTATGATAGGAATTTAATACTAACCAGGCTAATAATAGACAACACCAGGTTATCCAAGTTACTTTTGATAATAAAAGTAGTCACATGCAATTGTAGTAATCCAAGGCTATCAATACTAGATAATATAAGAATAATACTAGATCAGACCCACGATTATCAAAGTAAACAATAAACAATCAATTGAGCAAATCGTCCCACGGATAGATGGAAAATTGTAAGGATAAAGGATCAACTTTTAGGGAATCGTAGGGAGAGAATCCTGGGTGCAGAATATATGCAGTAGGATAGAACAAAAATATGGAGGGAAATTTGGAAATAACTAACTTTCTTATTAATTGATTGATAGATAATTGTTTTACAGAAATGAAGTATATATATACATTTCCAAGAGGTGCCTTTGTGTTAGTTCATGAGAATCAAAAGACACAACTTTTGGAATGTAACTGTCAACAATATTAACTGTTTTCCTAATATGGGTCGTTTGGGACAAAGGCCCCAACCCATATGAAAATATGCAGACATAGAATATACATAGGACTGCAAATGTCTATTAAAACTATGCTATAAAATTCAGTAATTAAGTTAACTATGGGATGATCAGTTTCTGATGGATGATTGATCTTAACAAGGGTTCCAATAGTTAGACAATCCATGTTAGACAATATCTAATACTAACTTATTTTCATAAATGTTGTGATGATTCATGTGATTCCCTTTGTTCCTTGGTTGTTTTTGTGTGGACTTTTGTTCTATACTATTAGTTTAGTTTGCTAAATGAAATTTGACACTTCGAAAAGAAATGGAATGATTTAAGGAATGATTGAGTCTCGAACTTTAATTTTGTTTTCTTCTCATTTTTAGGCCGTATACGAACTGATGATGATCTAATAATAGTTATTACATCCTTTTTCCTTTACTTACACCTCACACAAACACAAACATGCCACCAAAAAAAAAAAAAAAAAAAAAAAAAAGAAAGAAACATGTTGCGTGCTACTAGTTCTACTGTCTATAATTTAACCAATCGTACCTGGCCTTCCATTAATTATTATTCTTGTACGTAACTTTTCATGCTACGATGTGAGGGGTGGATAGTATTTTTGAAGCTTAACGTTTTAAACCCTAACTTTTAAAGTTAGGGTTTTTGTCGATTATTATTGCTACATGCTATTTTCGTTACTGCTAGTGTTTCTTGAGCGAGTGTATTTGGTGATTGTAAGTAGGGTTTTGAGAGATGGAGATGGGGGTTTTGAATAACAATAGTGCGAGCAAGGGCTCGAATACTGTTGGTAATGTGTTGAAAGGAAATGGTGAAAGTGGTGGGGATGCATAAGTTGTTTTTACCAATGCACAAGTGGAGCCAATTCCACTTGGTTCTACCCCTAGTCATGACGCATCGGGGGGTCATGATCAACATCCATTGGCTAGTAAAATTCATGACACCGCACGTATACTAATGCGATCGAGGCTACCGGTACGCCTAATGTGGATATTACTAGTTCT